>JACAXG010000072.1:0-550730 GCA_018881555.1 Amblyornis subalaris
TGGGGGGTGGATTTTTTTATTTTTTTTTTTAACTCCGCATCTCTGTCGTGCTTCGCGCCCATCGTGATTCGCAGGTATTTACAGCCGGACGGTCGACATTGACAATTTGCTCTGTCGTTGTGTGTCTGTGAGGGTTTTTCTCTTCTTTTTTTTTTTTTTTTTTTTTTTTTTTTGGTTGTTTAGCTGCTTTGCAGGGTGGGGGGTGGATTTTTTTATTTTTTTTTTTAACTCCGCATCTCTGTCGTGCTTCGCGCCCATCGTGATTCGCAGGTATTTACAGCCGGACGGTCGTGCAAGGCGTTTTCCTCTGTCTGTCTGTGGGGGAAGCTGCGAGCAGCAGGCTCAGCGTATTCTGTAGCATCTATACCCTCTCTCCGCCCTCCTTCCCTCCCCTGCTCCCTCCCAGCCTGTGTGTGTCTCTGTGTCTGTTAGAATGCAACACAGGTGAACATTGCAGCAATATTTATCTAAGGCCATGCATCATCTGGCGAAACGCCTTAATAAAAACGCTGATTTATCGTTTATTTTTATTAACCTCGTACTTGAAGCGAAGAAATGCATGCTGGTGTTACTCATGGAACCAATGACTGCAAGTCTTTCAAACTGTTAGGATGCATTATGTACAGTTTTAGGATGTAAGTCTCTCTGTCTCTCCTCCCCCACGCCCTAAAAGAACATTATACTTTGAATTATTTAATAACATAATTTGTATAGAATTTTCCTAATTCTTAAGTGCAAACATTAAAGATCTCTCGAGTATATGTGCTACAATGAACCTTCTCACTGAGATCTATCATATTTACTGCTGAAATTAATAAATGCATTTCAACTGCTCCTGTGTGTTGTGTTTGGTATAAGATACACACCAAAAAATCCAGCACAGGCAGACTGTGGACTTCTCTGAACCCCTAAAGGAATAACAAGTTAAAATTCGTACTGCTACTCTTCTTCTAAGGTGCAAAATGAAACACCTGTTCCCGCACAATCACAGTCCATAGGCCACACTGCATTTGAGTACACTTGTTTGTAAATTAAGCTGCACTTGCATATATTGTTATTTTTTAGGTGGAATTTTTTAAATGCACGGATTTAAACTGAAGTTGTTGCTCTCTGTTGGCTACAGAGCTTGCTTGTATGATAAAGCTTCGGTCCCCTTGTGTGTACACAGGGGAGCCATATGTACCTGTGTCAGTCTAGGTGCATGTGTCTATGTGTTTGTGCTAAAATATATGTGCAGGAGTATGTGGTTGCACCGTAAAATAACAACTGTATCAACCAGCCCATTTTTATTGCAAGTATGAAAGCATGAAAATGGGGAACCAATCCCATTTGTCAGACACAGCCCAAAATTAATACTGCCACCAAGAAGCAGCACACAGACATTGCTAATCTACTGACTGCCTAATCTGAATCCAGCAGGGATATTATTAATTTATTTGTGCTTTCAGATTCTAAGACTTTGAAACTGAGCACTTCTGTTTTAAATTGGTATTATATATCCTGGTATAGACTACTCTTTTCCCACCAATGCTTTTTATCTGGGAGACATAAAAGCTAATTGTGCCAGTGTTCTTTGTGGAAAACTTAGAGCCTGGCACAAAATGGTTAGAAGTCTTATAATGCTGCAATATGATTTACTGAGCTTCTTCATTACCTTTCGGGCTGTTCAGGCACAACAGGGGCAACTGAATCAGATATCTGTTGCACCCAGAGGCACATGATCACTTTGATATTATGTAAAGTTCTAATGAGATTTTCTGAATTGGCAGATAGGCAGAATGATATTTTTTTATGGCAATAGCTAGGGGCAGTAGTGTTGGTGATCAAGCATGTGTTGCATAGGACAGACTTTTGAGCTTATGCATTAAATTCTTTCAGTCAGAGGCATGAAATTTCAGTGGATCCTCGTGTATGTGAGTGTACATGTCCATGCTTATAAGGCTGCACATGTAGATATATAAGTGTGTATGTACATTTGTACACATAATCCATTTTAACACAGATGCACACGTACATGTTAAATGCATGTGTGTCACCAACCGTCACACCACCAGATTTACAGTTAAATGGAAGGTACATTATTACAAATTGGCATTTTTCAAGGAAGCAAGGTATACCTTTAAAACACCAGGCCCTGTTCTCACAGCCACCTCACTTACACACTGACTTGGGAAGTAACTGCAATACACCTGTCTCATTTTGTTGATTAAGCATCGGAGCCTCAGCACATCAAAAGAACAAACATGACGGTTACGACCTAGCTGTTCATTAGCCTTATTGCCAATTACATTTTCAAGCTCTCAGACATCTAGTAGGGCCTCAAAATCATCGTGAGTCTGTTAAGTATTTGCTTGTTCTGAATACAAAAATGTATGCAGCAGTTGTAAAGCACATTTGCAAAACTGCAGTGTTGCCTAGCATGTGGAAAGTTGAAGCAATGCACAGCTCCAAAAATGCTTCCAAAATCATCACCTGACTTGTGAAAAGCAGCTGTTAACACTGCCTGCTCTCTTCCAGTTTACATAATTGTATAAAATGTATTTATTTCAAAGTCACTGTAGAAATATCTGCCTATTGGAAGATATGGAGTACAAACACTGACTTTTTCCTCCTAGCTCCCTAATAAATTCCTGCTAATGGCCTGTAGATTGCCATGCTTGTTTTCTAATCTTTTTATAGGTCTCCAGATGGCTGTGACGTAAAGAAGAAATATCCTGCATGGATTTCTTAAGAATAAACTGTCTCTATTGACTTTAAAGAGGAATACTTATGATTCTCTAATTATTGCAATCAGACCCCCATTCTATTTCCAGCATTTCCACCTTCTGAGGGGAAGACACACAGGAAGCCCACTTAAGCTGCTGTGAGGTACATAAGAGTGGTGTAATGTTACATAAATTCCCTTTTCACACTAAATTATGCCAAAAGTCGTGTAGAGTTAAAGCACCACGGCATGTCAGTACAGCCCAGGCCATTTTTCCTTGCAGAGCAGCATCCCTTTCCTCCCTTCCAGGTGAGTCACTTGACTGTCTCGACTCCCGGTAAAGGTGCCTCATCATTTCATTTGTGACCACAATTTCATTTTACAGGCAACTGCAGATTATACTTCAGTTACATTGAACATGGAGTATGCAAAGGCATATCTACTACAAATCCAAATCCCAAATTAAGAAAAGGCAGAGTATCGAGATTTCAGTCACAGAAAAAAAAATCAAACCCGCAAACAGTCAGTGATTACATGTGGAAACACTGTGTGCTGTTATAGAAGATGTATTCAAATCTGTACGTAGTGTATATAATATCGTCTGACTTTTATTAAACAAACAACCCAACAAAAAATTACCGTTTCTTGTCGTGATTGTCACTATCTGTGGTCTGTCTGCGTTGTTTAAACCTGAAAAATAGCCCCCCAAAAAGCAAAGGATGATAATTTAAACACTTTTAGTGTTTGATTCTTGTTCCAGAAATATTTGTGAATGGATAAACCTATGTGTTTAGAAGGCGCTGACTATATTAACTTTTGAGATTATTAGATAAATCACTAAAACGCTAGACCCTAGATTAAATGGGGAAAAAACTAACCACATTTCCTGCAGACATGACATAACATGACACAAAACAGATATGAGTGATGTACTCCTGTATCTGCAGAGTTAAAGACGGTAATCAATATTTACAGGAAATAATATGAATAATATAATATACATATTTTAAAACTACATCACTATTTCTATAGAATTACACTTAAAGATAAAAGGCTAAAAATATTATTTGGAGCTGCTGAATAGAAGTGGCCAAAACTATAGAGGCAGATCTGGGATTTGCATACTATAAGCTGCCAGTTACTTAATAAAGGATGGAGGCTCCACCTAGCCTTCAGTTCAAAACATGCAAAACATATTAAGCCAGCCTTTTCCCGCTAGATTTCCCAGCTGTTCCTGACCAATGATGTCCTGAAACCAGAATTACTGAAAAGGCATAGTCTCTATTTACAGCTCTGCGAGCTGATCAAGGGCCGCGGGGGTAAATAAATACAATGTAAGCTGCTCGTTTTCATTGCATTATATCGACCACAACAGCCTCAGCTAAAAAAAAAAAAAAAAAAAAAATCTTATTATTATTTCCCAGGGAGCAACAGTGTTCTTAGATGTTATGATGACGCAGTTTCACCGGTTCAACGCAGCCGAGTGGACCACGGTTGTTGAAGGATGCCACTGTTTTGGTGGAAAGAATAGAGGGATGCAGGGGGACACCCCTCGGCCTGAGTGAGCGGCTGGGCCGCATTTCACTGGCCCTCCCCCAGCTTCATCGGAACTACCCTGCCTCCGACACCCCCTTGCCAGGTGCGCTCCTGTGCCGAACCGAGCCGTTTTGACAGGGATGCGTTTTGGAGAGCTCGAGAAGTGATGGTTGCTTGCTCCGAGTGACCCACTAGGTGGGAGGCAGCGGATGGACTAACTGTACCCTGACCAGCTGCAAGATATGCCTCCGACTTCTCTTCTTCCCTCTCCCCTTCTTTTTTAATTTTTTTTTTTTTTTTTTTTTTTGCATTTGCCCCCACCACTTTGTGTGGATTTTTTTGGTGGTTTGTTTTGGTTGTTTGTGGTTTTGGTTTTTTTTCCCCCAAGCTCGACAACGTAAAGACCACAGGAGTTAGCTGCTATTCTTCAACTCTGTGAGTTTGTCTTGTGCCTGCACACATTCTGAGGGCACCCAGACATTGCAAAAAAAGCTCCCTGAGAAGCCACAGCTCAGCATCCACTGGCAGCCTGCCGAATAATTAATATTTTCCGCAAATAAATACAGCCCCACGACCAACAGGTTTAGCATCAGACACACAGAATCGGCTCACGGGCGTAAGCCGATGTGTCCAGTCATAAACCCTGCCTTGTTAATCAAATGTCACTCGCCTGCAGCGAGAGGAAGCAGCCACAGCTCCGCCGGGCGACCCGCTCCAGCTACCCAGGGAGAGACGGCCTCATCGCAGGCTCACAGAGACCCGGGAAACCTCCATCTGCCCAGGGTTCAGCATCCCAAATTTTGCTGGGAATTCAGGACACCCACACACGTACACGAACACTGCAGTACTTACGTTTCTTCGCCTTTATCAGGGAAGGACTTTACCCCAGATGCAGGGGCTGAATTGAGCCTCCGGTGACAAACAAAGATCCCCATGGCCGAGCCCCCTCGGAGCAGAAAAAGGTCTTTCAGGTCTCCAGAAATTCACGCCTTTCACCTCGCCATCCCTATTTAAAAGTGCCACTTAGCTCCACGGTGTCGTTCTTGTGCCAAGGACTCTGACATAGTTAGAAATCTTCCATCCAGGAAAACGTGAGAGAGATGCAGAAAGTTGGCTTGTGTTTGCCATTATTTTTTTCTTTTTCCGCATTGTTTCCTACTTCCCAGAGTAGAAAGTCAACTGTTGTATGTGAGGCTCTGCAAGTTTTTTGGGGGGGTTGGCCAAGGTCTAGTCCAGCCCTCTCTGCTGAGGAGGACGTGCTCTGAAATTCAACCAATTTCCCCAACGCTTTTGTTGCTGATGAACTGAAGCCCTATTGTTCATCCATTGCCACGGTCTTTTTCAGTTTCTACTATAGGTTATGCGTTGCCAGAGATAATGAATTTGCACCAAAACTTCTCATAGTCCCGTTTTGACAGACGGAACAAATTAGAAATGTCTAGTGTAAAGAAGAGCAATGGCTACTTTTTCCTAGAGAAGAAGGGAGGCTCACATTTCTTTGGAAACTTGGGAAAAAAAAAAAAAAAGTGAAGGAAAAGGTCGAGTTTCCTAAGGTGTTTCCCTCCAGTTAACTTCTGAAGAACAGTTTCATCCGAGTCTTGTTTTTGGGAGGCACAGATATTTTGTGCAACTTTTGTCCAAACCAAGCAGCCGGTCAACAGCAGGGAAAAACAAAACAAAACAAAACAAAAATAAAAAAAAAAAATAGGAAAAATCATGGTGTTAACAAAACAGGCTCTTTTCCCATTCCTGCTGTCATGCGAACTTGTGGCGTGACCTCTTGTCTGTGGAAGGAGGACGTCCTGAAGCGCTGCCGGTTCCTTCTGTCCCCTCTCATCCATCTCTCCGGGTTTGAAAACAGCATGGAAACGCCCGTAAAAGCCCCGGCTAGGTTTTCAGGGGCGGGAGGCCGGCGGGGAGAAGTTTGGGTGTGCGCCGGAACGGGAGGTGTACAGGGAGGGAGGGGTGGAGGGAGGGATGGAGGAGGGATAGAGGGAGGTGTGCAGAGCGAGGAGGCAGCAGGACGGCGCGCTCCTGCTCCAGCCCCTGCCTTGTGGGGAATGTGAGCGAGGGGGGCCGATGTCGTGCTGGCCCCCCACTCTGGGTCGGCTGTACACGGCGCCCCGCGTGGGCAGTTGTCAAGGAGTGTGGGTATGTGTGAGGGGAGGGGGCTGCGAGGGGTAGAGGCGGGCGGGAGGAGGGGCGTCGCTCAAAAATTGATAAGTATATATACATACACATATATACGTACTACAGATGCCCCCACACAGTCACATGTACGTGTATGCATATGTATGCATGCATCCATCCGTATACATATATGTGTATCTATATACGTATATGACAACAGATGTGTGTCCCGCCCGGAGCTCGGTTCCACAGAGAGGGGAGGCGCTCCGCCGTCCCCGGGCGCGGATTTCCGCGGAGTGTTTCCACGGGGAGAGCCCCGCAGCAGGCGGGCATCCCTTGCCGGCACAGCCCCCGGAGACCCCGCGGACAAAGAGAGCTCTGTGAGGATGGAAAAGCCAGCCCCGAGCGAACCGAGGGAATTCAGCACGAACCCCCGGCTGTACATAAAAAAAAAAAAAAAGATTTAGAAGAGTCGACACCGCTCCACCGATCAGAAACACACTCACGTTTCCGCTTCCTGGAGAGGGCATTTAAGTTTAGTTGAGATGCTGGAAGGGAGAAGTGGTGCGTGAGTGTGCGGGTGTGCAGCCCTAGAAACGGCTGTGGCAAGGTCCACAGGAGATGCTCTGGAGCAGCTCACAGCAGGCTGACAACTGCGTTAATAATGTCAGCAGAAAAGGAGAGAAACTCCGGTCCTAACAGAGAACACCCCTCGCTTCTAAGGCACCGGCTGCACCTCATCCTGCCGCCTCGCCGTCTGAAGTTCCTCGGGGTCTGAAAGTTCTCCCAGACATCACGACACACAGCAGAGTCTCCAAAAGGAGCCGGGAAAGGCAAAGAGGAGGACAAAACACTCTAACCCACCCGCCTCTAGCACTGTACCTATCGCCCACCGAATCCCCGCTTACACCGCGTCTCCTCCCGGTGGAGGGAGGGGGCATCACTGCAAAGCCGGGAGAGCGGCTTGGACTTGCGGATCAGACCGGGGGCGGCTGCGACTCGAGATGGGGGTTGCGGCCAGCCCGTCCTCCGGCCGCCCGTCTTCCCTCCCTTCCTCTCTCCGAGCCCCATACCCGCTGTGCGCTGCGCAGCAGCGCCCGGATGGATGCTGTGCCTTCACCGGCTCAAGGCTCCTCTGTCATGCAGTGTTTTGGGGTGGGAGGAGGGGAATTTTCTTATTATCTTTTTAAATTGGTTGGAAGTTTCTATTTTCCGCTAGTCTCCTGGTGAAAAGAAGCAGTAAATAACGTCCAAATAGTAATAAAATACAAATATATATATAAAAAGGGAACAAAAAAGGGAAAGAAAAAAGATAGGAAAAGCTGGACAGATTCGGCGGTTCTGCGGTGAGGTGGGCTTTCTTTTGGGGGCCGAGCGTTGGGGCGGGCAGGGCTGCTGCCAGAGCTTATTTCATGGGGCAGAGAGGGGCCAGGAGCCTGCGCGGCCGCGGAACAGCGCGGAGCATCTCCGCGGCTGCGCCCTCACCCCGCGTCCCCCCATCCCCGCCTCACGTTCAAGGTTTAGCGGAGAGGTCACGTCCATTGACGTCAGCTGAAGGCATATTGCACGTCCGTCTACATTTACATACATTAAGGAAATTAGGGCATTTAAAAAAAAAAAAAAAGAAGAAGAAGAAAAGAATATGCAAATCCCTCTGCTCGGAGAAGAGACCGCGGATTCTGGGAGCGATCGTACCTATTTGCGGAAGATCCTAATTATCCGAACAACAAAAAAAAGGCCTCCCCTTTTCTTTCAAATATCGTCATCATCAACAAAACAAACATCCCCGAAATGAGCGATCGGGACCGGGCTGCGGCGCGGAGAAGAGCCCGTCTGGGCGCGGGCAGCCGCGGTGTGTGAGCCGGGATCGTCCGCTGCGCCATTCTCTTCTCCTCCTCCTCCTGCTCCTGTTGGCTCCAGCGTGTGTTACTTTTAATACTGATGCATATGTAAAGGTATATTTGCATTGTTTTTAATTTACTGAAAGTTGCAGCCTATCGCTTTTCCCTTGCTCTCTCCTTTCTATGTCTTTAAATATCCGTTCTTCTCTCTTTTTTTTTGCCCCCCTCCCCTATTCGCCCGGGTTTTGCTGAAACTCTGCAGTGTATGTGTCTTTATATTCAGTTTCCTCCATGCCTCTATTCCTATAAGGTTACAGATTATGTACAGTGCTAATATTATAAATCAAGGTGCACAAGATGCTTATTGGGCCTTAAAAAAACAGGAGGATCTTATCGCCGTGCTCAGTTATCACAGAGCTATCTGGAAAATGGAAGTTTGATTGTCTAATTAAGTTCATATTAGGAAAACCAAATTTTAGAAGTCACCAACACCCCCCTCCCCTTCCTCTCCATTTTAAGGTACAAGGCAATACAGATAATGCTTGTAGTGGGGATTGTTTAAATGGGTTTATAACATCTCATTGCTGTTTTACGGCCTATAAGCGCACTTATATTTGCCTTTATTTCAGGAATCGTTTATTTCAAAATATTTTCTTAAAATGTGCAGAGCCAGGTACGGAGAGCTTTCTCTGAGGAAGACATTTTGTGTTTTCTGTCTTAGGTGCTACATTATTAAATGTATTACATCTCCTTTTTAACGTGTGTAGATTTAAATCCATTACCTAATTCTTTATAGAAAAAGCGTTTTTCGAGACTTTTTAAAAAATACTGCTTGTAGCCTTATGCATGCTTTATCCGAAAATCCATAGGCCCTGAATTATGTGACACTGTTAACAGATTTCGGTTTATCTCAACGGGTAATAGCAAGAAGGAAGAGTAGTATAAATATGATCAGAACCGAAGATTACCCTGTTTTTATAGTCCAGGAATGTTATGTTTTTAAACGAGCAACGTTATTCCACTTAAAAAAAAAAAAAAAAAAGAAAAAGAAAAAAAAAACAAACCAAAAAAACCCCAAAAAACCAAAAAACCCCACAAGCCCGTGCATATTAAAAAAGAAGGGAAAAAGCTCAATTGCATGCGTAGATAATTACACTATGAATGACTTACCTGCATGGATGTATCGGGCAAAAGTTATCCCTCCCCAAAGACTGTCATGCATGTATTTTTTTAAATAAAGAGTGAAGTGTCTGTGTTACTCAGCGCCTGTTTCACCATAAGTATACTTTAATTCTTTGTCGTTTCTTACGTTATTTCCAGCACCACTTCTCGCTCTAGTTTTACGAGCCCTACGCTGATATGTCACCCAGTAAAGAGTAGTCAGGTGGCTACACGTAAAACATGTAAAAAAATAATACCCTCCCCAAACGGAAACCGACACGGTCATCCATTAGGTTAGCTTTTACCTTACCACATATAGCAACAATCCATTAGGAAAGTACCATTTCTACACATTTTTACCAATAGCGGGTGCCGGGGACTCCCGGCCCGCGGACGCAACCCGCCCCCCGCCCACCTCCTGCTTTTAATTAGCGCACGTGCAGCTGTCGCTCCCTTGCGGACCCGCACTACCGTGCGCGGGGAGGCAGGCCAAGGTGAGCGTGTATCTGTCCGTCTTTCCGTCCCCGCAGCCCACCCCGCATCATTCCCCACCCCCGCGGTGGCTTACCCCGCACCTCGCTGCAGCCCCGACGGGACGGGGGTGGCCGCCGCCTCCGCCCCCGGAGCACCCCCCGACGGGATGCCGGGGGTTCGCCTCGCAGCATCCCTCCCCCCGCTCCCCTCCTCGCCCGCGTTACTGCGCGGCGAATCACAGCGGCCGCTTTTGAATAAGCCCCGGGGCTGGAGGGGTGGCAGCGCACCCCTCCCCCGCCCAGCCTGCGCCGCTGCCTGTGCCACGGGCAGCGTGGGGAGCGCTACGTGTCCCCGCACATCCCAGACACTTGACACTTGAACATGACGGGTGGAATAGGAACAATAAATGCAGCCCCCGCCCTCCCCACCACGCGTTACCTAATGCCGGCCTAATGTCGGATTTACTGCTAAAAACACGGGCGAGTATGTTCCGCTGCGCGCCTGCACGGCTCATCCACGGTGACCAAAACGCCACCGAAGTCGGCGATTTCCTGGATTCTTGTCCAAGGATGGATAAACAAATGGATACATAACAGCACTAATAATGCTCAAATTTGGGGTGGCTGCTGCGGCCACAGAGACGAGACAGCGTGCCGGGTTGTAAATAATAAATGCTTGGAATACATCCATTTCTCCATCTTATTAATTTTCCCCCATCATTGCTTTTTTTCCCCACCAATGCTTTTAATACCTATCCTCCTCTAAAACCAGTATTCAGCATTTTACAGTTAAATTTTCTCCCTCGTCTCTTCATCCCTGTCTTCTGATCGTATATGTAAATAATCAGAACTGCATATCGCTCTACACGTAAATACTATTTTTTAGAAAAGTGAAGGTGCAGGTACTGTGGGCATAGTGGAAGATCTTTTTGTTTCTTTTTGTTTCTTTTTCTTTTTCTTTTTCTTTTTCTCTTTTCTTTTTCTTTTTTCTTTTTCTTTTTCTTTTTCTTTTTCTTTTTCTTTTTCTTTTTCTTTTTCTTTTTCTTTTTCTTTTTTCTTTTTCCTTTTTCTTTTTCTTTTTCTCTTTTCTTTTTCTTTTTTCTTTTTCTTTTTCTNTTTCTTTTTCTTTTTCTTTTTCTTTTTCTTTTTCTTTTTTCTTTTTCCTTTTTCTTTTTCTTTTTCTTTTTTTTCCTCTTTCTTTTTCTTTTTTCTCTTTCCCTTTTCCTTTTGTTTTCCCCCGCAAGACTTCAGTATTGAAACGAAAAAATGTAGAATGACAAATAGATAATATCAAGTGAAAAAATGGAAATTTGGCATGACAAAAATTTATTTTTTTCCGTAAGAGAAAAATCTGAATTTAAAGTCTTCTCTCTGAATAGGTGAAAAAAAAAAAAAAATTCAAAATCTAATTCCTTACACAAAAGCTGCCGGTGGGGATACACCCTCACTCTATACGTTGGAAATAATAATAATAATAATAATAATAATAATAATAATAATAATAATAATAATAATAATAATAATAATAATCCAATGCCCATTTTTTGTGGTTAAGAACATCTCTCCTTATTAAAGGTACAAAGGCAGAAATCAAGAGGAGAGACAGACAAGTGGGAGAAAACTGTGATACTTTCATCCAGACTTCGTGTAATCTCTAAATGTTGAGGTTTCCGGAGGCTGAAGTACAGCAAACTCTTTGTTAGGGGTGTTTTGGCCAGCGTGCAGAACGCCAGCTTCAGCTCCAGCCTGGGATGACCGGCCAGAGCCCCCGAGTCTCCGCACACGGCGTGCTTTTGGCTTTCAGCACGAGCTGCAGGGAGATGAGCCACATTGTCTCCATGTCTTTTCTGAGCTTTCATTTTCGTATCCAGTTTATACCTAGGTGTAAAATAACTCATTGGAAAGACAAGGTTTGACATGCACGGTTTTCTTGGTATTTCCCATAAATACGGTCTCTTGCAGGAGAGTGAACTTGATTTTTTTTTTATTTTTTAAAATTTTTGTGGGATTTTTATTTCTTTAATTTGCCTATTTCATTGTTTTGTTATGTTTTGATCTGATTTTAAATTCAGTCTACAGGTGCGGAGTTTATCGCCGTGTTTCCCTTCCCTCCCCCATTTGCAAGGCCTGGGCAGGCCGGACCCCACTTCTGAGCGGGAAGAAAAGGTAGGAGGGAGGCGGGGGAGACCCAATTCCTCCGTGAGGCCTGTCCCGCCCAGGGCCCGAGGCTGCCCGGCCCGGCTGCCCCGAGCTCCGCACCCCGCGCCCGCACCGCCCCGGCGGCGGGGGAGCAGCGCCACCTCCCGGTGCCCGCCCGCGGGCAGGACCGCACCGGGTGCGGATCCCGCCGTCTCCCGTCTCCTCCCGGTGCTCTCCTCACGATACCCCTCGCCGCTGCATATGGGCCCTGCTCCACCATAAAAAAAAATTAAAATGTTAGAAAAAAAAAAAAAAGTAGAGAGAGAGACCTAGAGGGAAGAAGGATGCTCTGCAGGTAGAGCATCCTTCGGGTGACAGGCAGCGCTCTCGACCCTCCACTCCGTCTGTACTCCTCGACCTCGTACGCATCGGGGGTGCGGGGTGGTTATTGTGGCCCCCTTCCCCTACCCACACCTCGCCTCGCATGTTAATTGCAGGGATCAAAATACAGACTCGGTCTGTGGGTGCCTGTTTGAAGAGAAGTCGGGCTTATGAAACGCAGGAAAAGGGCGGGGAGGGGGGAGCTGCAATATCCCAGGGAACGGCAATATTTCAATATTCCTCCCTGCAGAATGGCCCTCTGTTCTTTATTGAATTTGTACCGCTGCTGCGTGGAAAGACCTTTTCTCGAAAGCACTTGTTAGCTAGTCATAGGAGGTTTTTACCTTCTCTCGATTCTCCCTTCCTCTTTTTAATAAAAATAATGAAAACGAAAGGTTTTATGTTAGAGAAATGCAGTTTTTACACGAGGGAATGGCGGTGAAGAGTCCTAATTGCAGTAGCCTGTCAGGAGGAAGACGCATTCCCGAGAAGCTGGAGGTTATGTTTGATTGGATTAACCGCCCATTCTTTCTTAGTTTTCTTGCTTTCTTTCTCCCCCTCCCCCTCAATTTTGGTAGTTCATTAGCCCAACTTTCTCCAAGTCGATGTGCTTCTATAACTGATTTCCTATGTCTCTTTCTAGGAATTTTTGGTTGTCTCGTATCTCAACAGGCTGCAGACGGATAGAAGACAGACCCGTCTGTCTCTTGTAGGACATTTCTTCTGCAGCTTCAGGACGTTATTTCTTCTCCTTCGACCAAAAAAAAAAAAAAAAAAAAAAAAAAAAAAAAAAAAAAGAACGTGATGTTTACTCGGGCTTTTTTTCAGCGACAACCGGCTGTGGGCTCACGGACATCAGATATTTAAATTTAAAAGAATCGAGGCTGCTAAATGCAGTTGCAAAAGCACATGCGACGTGCCTGCCCCTCGCGTGTTTTGGCTGCCGTGCTGCAGGTACCGACGCGGACGAGAGATGCGCGCGGGGTCAAACACACAAAACTCGGCTGCGTCTCCCACGTAGCAAAACCCGAGTGTAAATTACTCCTCTCCTCAACAGGATAACAATTTCCAGATGTTCTTCTCAGCATAGCTATCTCAGCCCAAGGACCGCGCAGATTATCTGAGCGCAGCTCTCGGTCGGGGCGGTGGGGAGACAAGGATTAAAAGCAACGACAGAACCTCGACGGGCTGCGGAGGTTCTCAAGGAGAAGATGCGGCGTCGGCCTTGCCCGCTTGTCCTTCTGGGGAGGGTGTTGTCCTTCTGTCCTAGTAACACCCGGAACTGTCGAGGACTATTTTGACACTAAAACGATGGTTCTCACTCATTTTTGCCCTGTACAATACTTCGCCATTCTCTTCCCACTCGCTTTCTGGCGGCATCACATCTTCCCGCTGCGCAGTGCCGTGCAGACGGATGGACGGACAGACGGACGGAGCTGCTGGCGCCCGTTCCCATGCTGCCGAATCACCCACCCCCAGAGCCGGGACAGCAGCACCCTCATGGAAATCTCGCCGTTTTGATGCTCATATGCCTGTTGACAAAATGTTTCAGAGCTCTCCCAGCGCATCCCCTGAGCTGAGTATCGGGAGGAGGGCTCGTCGGGCAAACCGTCCCATCCCCGGGACATGGACCAGGGCAGGCACGCAGAGCCCCTTGCCCTGACGGTCCTCTCTCTCTCCTGTTTTCTTCTCCAGGGGCTGGAAAGTAGCGACAACGGAATCTGGAAGCGGAGCTAGGGATGCGCGGGTGATGCCAGACCGCTCTTCCGCCGCCACGCTGAGGGACCCGAGGAGGTCTGGCGGGGGAGCGCGGTTTTAAAGCGGGATGGAGAGCCGTCACTCCGCCGCTCCCTACCCTTACAGAACCTCAGATTCCCACTCTTTCACACCTCCGAGAGGACGCTGGGCGGGAGAAGATAGACCTGCACCTTGTCCCCTGGCACAGGCTGTGCCCCATCCCTTTTCCAGTATAGACCATCACACCCCGAACAATAGCCGGAATGCGCCCACCACCTCGTTCCCACACCATTGATTTGGATTTCACCCCGAGGGGCACTCCCCAGGCCTGTCCCCGTTCTCGAGCCCCCCACGCCTGTGCGGTGCGACACTCAGGGCGCAGGCAGCGCGGTGCGGGCACGCCACGGACCCCTCGCGTGTGTGTGCTTAACGAGCCCATGGGTGAACGCACATCAGCTGATCAGGTTCGAAATCCAATAGCTTCCCTTCACGTGAATAAGATTTGTCACTGACGGTAAGAAATTAGGGGGCAGGAGGATGTTAAGGAGAAAAGGGGGCGGTGGAGGAATCCTTCCGCCCGGCAGGGACGCCTTCCCGGCTCGCCCTCCTTTTTCCGTTCGCCCCGGACGCCAACTTTCTCCCCCACCCATTATTTCAGGAGGCCGAGACATGAAGGTCGGAGAGGGGAAGGGCCATGGGGGGGTTTCCCCGCCTCGCCCCCAACCCCAGACAGGTTTTTCCAGCCTCGGGGTGAGACGGCACGGCCGGAAGGCACCGAGCTGCCCCTCCCATCCCTCCCCGGGGACCCCATTCCCGTACTCACCGGGCTCCCTCCGCTCCGCGCTCCACAGCCTCCCTCCGGGCACCATCATTCGCATGGGGGCCGGGAGAGGCTTCTCCGGGCCAGCTCCGCTCGGACGAGCGGGAAGAAGGGAAGAGGCGACGGGGGGAAGGAGGTGCAGGTTGCTGTTGGAGAGAGGGGGGCGGCCACGGGTGCTGCCCCACACCGGACTGCGACGTGGCTCACTCCTCCCCTTCGGCCCGGTATTTCCCACCCACTTACCTCCCCTGCTCCCGCCCCGAGACAGACAGCCGTCGGGAACGAGGACACGTCTTTCGGGGGACGCCCTTCTTCAGGGTGCCCGCCAGAGAGGCCGAGGAGTCGGGGCTTAGCCTGTGGGCCCCAGGGGTACTCGAGATTGGGGCCAAGAGAGGGAGAAGGGGCTCGGGGGCTTCTCGCGTCCCACGCCGAGAGTGCAGCTGCCAGGGCTCGTGTGCGCTGGCGGGTGGGGTGGGCATGGCCCTCCCCGCGCCAGGCATCGCCCCCCGCGCCGCCCCTGGGTTTTGTTATTAGCATTACTATTCCTACTGATGTTGATGGTTAATTTAAGAGGCATCTGCAAACTGAGGTCGGAGCCGGAGGGGACAGAGGGCACGGGGAAGAGTGTCCTCGGGGAAGGTGGGCTCTGCCGGCGGGCAGCCCGCCAGGAGGGCAGTGGGCCCGGGGAGAAGATCGCTGATAAAGCGCCGGCAGTCCCTGGCACTCCCGGGCACCGCGGGTCGATGAGCGGCAGCTGCCCGGCACCTCCACATCGGTGTCTGAGGGTCTGGTGTCGGGGGATCTTGTCCCGGATCCCCTCGAAACTTTCACTGCTGCAGATACACCGATGACCCCTCTCATTTCATGGCTAGACCTTTATCTGGCGATTTTCTCCCAAAGGTTTACAGAAAATTGTTGGCATCGGCACCCGGTGGATACATTCCCACGGTTGTGATTGCGACATCCGCCACGACTTGCGCGCGATTTGCATGCCAGGATGGCATCATTCTAAGCCTCCTTCCCTCTGTAATGCAAATGACCGCAAAATATGATTCGCCATACAGCTATTTGGAGCAGAGTGCATCAACCAGGCTGTGGTTTCTGTGGGGTTATGCAAGTTTCGTTAAACAGAATGAAAATGAGCCAACGGTAATACTTGACAACACATTTCCGGATGTTTGTACCTCTTATATATACTATATCCCCAAAGCCAAATAATGTAACCAGAAGTAGTGTTAATGATACCCATTTAAACTAATGAGAATTACAATATATTTAAAACCAGATTGCACCAAAGTGAAAATAAATATAAGCATAAACAGAAAAAAAAAGCATTTTAAGCATCCTATAATATGTTCACAAATTATCTTTAGTTTCTACCTATTT
Source organism: Amblyornis subalaris (assembly GCA_018881555.1). Lineage (NCBI taxonomy): Eukaryota > Metazoa > Chordata > Aves > Passeriformes > Ptilonorhynchidae > Amblyornis > Amblyornis subalaris. The sequence continues at coordinate 16,309 of JACAXG010000072.1, forward strand.
TGGTTTTATATAATATGATATAATATAATAAAAACAGCTAAGCCAGATCACGATGGAATTACTAGTATTTAAATTACCAAAATGAACGCGGAAACAGTTTCCTTCTAATATTTTTATTTTCAGAATGAAAACTAAAACGTATTAGAGCTGACTTCACTTCACAATGAGAAGAGTTGGCATTATCCTTGCTGTAATGTGCCACTACCTGAAGCATAAAAATTAACAAGGAAGCTCCTGAATTTGCATTTCTTTCTCCCCCCCCCCCCCCCCCCTTACCCTGTTTATAGCTACTGCTGTTGATTACGTGTACTTACTTTCTCGTATGGACCATCCACTTTCGTGTGTCTGCATCTTTCCGGACACACTCACACTCAGGTGTAATCTTCTTCAGCAGTTCGTGGTTTTCTTGTTGTTCTTTTTTTTTCTTTTTTTTTTTTTCCCCTTTTCTTCTTTTTTTTTTTCTTTTTCTTTTTCGGTAGGGATTCAGGAAAATTGCTTCGACTTCAGAAATCAGCTAAGCTCTTTCTGGGCAGGTCAGCTCCAGTGATGGTAAGCACCAGCTGCTGTTGAGCTCTAAGAATTCAGGCGGGATATAAAGTGGAACCATCATCAAATTAGTTCTAAAGCCATTGAAATCGGTACAATTGATTCTTGAAGGGCGAGAATTTGGCTCAGTTGTTGAAGTTACAAGGGTGTGCAGCTGGTTATTTTAAAACAGAGCTCTCAAATTTATCTCTTGTTATTTTAAGTATAAATATATGGCAGGTAAATGCAAGGTGTCCGGCTTTTTAAAAGGAATTTAAAGAGGTGGGGAATCTGCTGGAGTTAAAACTATTTCCTCCCAAATTTATTAGTGTTCCAGCGACGCAGCTGTACAGAATAGAATTATCAGATAAAAAAAGTCTTGCCAAGAGTCTGAAGCCATACAATAGGGGACGAAACACTTAAAATCCTGCTTAATTATTCTGGCCAAGTGAAATGCTTAATTCTATTTCTGTCTTTCCCCTAACGGTTTTCTTTCCTTAAAACTCTCATTGCCAATACACCTGCATTTCTGACCAAAAGGGTAGACTCTGAAAACTGTCTGTCTGGGCGGTGAGAGCCGGGATGTTGGGTCTGTGGCACTCCATGAAGAGAACTCAGCTTTAAACAGGACACTCTTCGTCCTCCTCTTCACCAGACGAAATTGCTTCAAGTGCATCGTAAGTATTGAATGTAATGTTTTTACTTTAGTCATTTGAACAACTCAAGGTAGACTCCAGTCCTGCAGCTGCTACTCTGCCAAAACTTCCGTTAGGGGAGGGCACACCTCTGCAAGTGGAGAACTGGACATTTCTCAAAAACGAGGATAGAAAATTTTCTGTGTTCTTTGGAAACGGACCCTTTTGCCCCTCCCCCCCCCTTTAAACTCTGAGTGGAGTGTTACTGTAAAAATATTCCTAAGTAATAAAAGGAGAATTTCTGAACGTGGTTTGGGTGGGCACATTTTACTTGAAGTCTTTAAAAGAGGGTAAGACCCCACTCCCCCTGCAGTCCAACCCAAACCATCCCATGATCCTGTGATTCCGTGATTCTAAGATTCTACGATTCTAAGATCCGGAGGTCCGGCTTGTGCACGGAGCCACGCAGGACGCCCGCGGCGCGAGGGACTCAGTGACAGACCCCTGGTTTCTGTGTGGGTAGGGAAGGGGAGCTGCGAGCCTCCCGACCTCAAAAACGAGGTGGGAGTTTTCCTGCTAGGAAGGTACCAACGGTCTCATCCCGATCAGATATCTCTGTGAGCAGCATAAAGTAGTTTTCCCCTGAGCTTCACTGACCCATTTCAGTTGGGATCATTACTCTCATCAGAGGAAAACGAAAAGTTATATGAATTGCCCCAGTTACTTTTTTTTTTTTTTTTGAGGGGTGTGCGTATGTTTTCCAAACATGCTTAAAGAGGACAATTTTCCCTAAGAAGTGTAGAAACAATTGGATAGATTTTCATCTTTTCTCTCCTCTTTTCCTTTCTCCCCTCCTCCCCATCCCCTAAATGAACAACTACACTCGCTAATGACCGAGGGGTTGGCAATTTTCGTAAGGAGTCCCGGGTTCCACCTGGAGGTGGGAATCAACAGTGTGTAGGAGCAAGCCCGCAACCCCCACTTAGATGTTACACCCCACCGCAGGGATGAGGTGTCCCTACGGTCCCGCAGACACCCCCGTAGCCTGCGGCGCACAAAGCTCTGCGGCTGTGTGTTGTTAGCGGTAGATGCTAGTGAGAAGGGAGCCCTTGGGTCACCAAACGCAAAGTGGCGTTGAGGAAGCGCTCCCAGGCGCGATCCCTGACAGGTGAGGAAGCACCCTCGTCCTGCACGGACAGCTTCCCCCCAGGCAGCAGCTGCACCTTGCTTCTTTCCTCCTACTTCCAGAAAAAACAACCTTTACCTCGTAGGCAGTTTGCCTAAAGCTGGCACGGAACACACCTGCCAGAGAAGGAAAAACTCTCTTTGCAGTGGTTTGGCGGGATGCAACGCCATCCAGAGCAGACACCGTGCAGGGTGATCGAGACACCCCCTCGGTTCCTCGCTGCCGCCGGGACCCTCTGCTCGCCCCGCCAGCGAACTTCACCGGAGTAAAACCTCCAGCGTTCGGGAAAACAACTACAAAAAGCACATTTCTCCACCACCATCCCCTCTGGCTGGGTAAACACCTGTTTTTCGTCACGACATAATTGTTTCTGCCTGGCTTTCAAGCCGCCCAAAGCGGATCGATGCCTGCGCCTCACCCTTCCGGGGGATACATGTAATAGAAAAAAAAACAAACCCAGACAACCTCCGAATGGTATATTACACCGCACCTGTTACTGTGGCCGTTATAAATACGATTATTAATCATCGCCATCAGAGCTGCTGCTAAAAGAAAGGATGAAGAAACCAACCTGCGGAGCGGTGCACCGTCCCCAGAGCGGACGGACAGCCGGGGAGCGAGGGTCAGACCGGTCCCCGCCGGGCGAGAGCCGGCGCTCGGCGCCGGTGTGTGCGCGGGGCGGTGCCGGGCCCGGGGCGGTGCCGGCCGCGGTCCCGAGGCAGCGGCGGGCGCGGCGCGGAGGAACCGCGCCGGACGGGACGGGGCGGGCGCGGCGCGGCTCTGCCGCCCCCTCGCGGCGCCGCGCGGGAGCGCCCCACGCGCGCATCCCGCATCCCGCATCCCGCATCCCCCTACCCGGCGATCTCGCACCTTCGTCCCCGCCGCCTCGGGGGGCCGAGAAACGGGGCAACATCAGAATAGGCAGGAAAAATAGCGATAGCAACCATATGGCACGAGGAGGCGACGAGGGAGAGAGAGCAAGCGCACCCTCGCCCGCGCAAGTGTCCGTGCTCTGTAGGGGAAAAAAAAAAAATCAGAATAATTCTAAAAGTAAGGGAGACTTCCTGCTTTTTAAGAGATGCTCAAAACTTCGGAAAATCGGTGTGAAATCCGGCAGTGTGTCGGCGAAGGGTCCCTCTGGGGCAGCCGGGGCACAAAGGGAAATACTGGGTAAAAAGGTGAAAATTTGGAAAGGGTTAGGGCAGGATGCCAGGGAAGGGGGAGGAAGTTTGAGGAAAAAGCAGTGGAACGATGCCGAGGAGAGGGATCGCACTCAGCATGGTTGTGAAGACAGGAGGGCTGCCAAAAAAGATGCGACAAAAAACCACAGGACCTCAAAAATCACCTGCAGCAGGGAGAACAGTTGTGTTTTTCAATTTGTTTGTTTTCCTTTTTTTTTTTTAAAATATATAGGTTCGGTGGGGGTTGTGTGGTTTTTATTGTGTTTATTTGTTTTTTGTTTGGTTTTATTTACCTATTTATGTATTAAAATTTTATTTTAATAATTTTATTTCATCCTCTGTTAGGGGCAAGCAGTAGTTCTGTCAGTCAGGATGGACAGATGCTATCTGGTCCTCCCTACTCAGAGCAGGTTCCGCTGCTGTCCACAGGAAGAGGAGAGAGTTTGTATATTTGAGTCTCTGTATGTGAAAGCTTTCTTCGGGAAGCACAACTTGAGGAGTGAGTTCCCACCAGCCATCCCTTTAATCATTGGTCACCAACTCTCACTTTCATCCAAAAACATGAGGAAAACTGACCCTTGATGGGAAATCCATGTTTATTAATGAACATTAGCCTTCCTGAGCCTAACAGACTCCTCCCAGTGACAGAGTTTTGTGGCTACTGAGAATAAAAAAAAATTTGGGCTATTGGCAGAAAACTGCTATTTCAGGTGTCAACTGACCCATTCAAAACTGTTTTCATTGGGACTGTGATGAAGAATCAGGGTTTTATTTCTGCTGGCAGGCCCTGCTTCCCACACAGCCCTTCTGCTTAGCTTGTGATTACTCATCTCAAAATATGTGAAATAAATAAGTTTTCTTCCTAAAAATATTGTGGGGCTTTGTATTGCTTTGTATTAATTTTCAGATGAACTGAAAAACATTTTATCTGGTATTCAGCAACTGGCATTCAAAAGGCAAGTGCAATGACAATAAAGCTCTAATTACTTGCAAATCAAATAATTTTTCATTGGCCTAAAGATTGTTGTAATCAAGATTATTTTCTGAGCTAAGTTTTTATTTGTTCACAGAGATACATACAAACACAGTCTTCCTCTGGGACCTTACGTTTGATGGTTGTGAAATACAATGCTTAGATGCTCAGTTACCTCTCCTCAACTCTACCTAAATACCCATCATATAATTTTGACAAACAGAAAAGAGACAATTAATAAAATGAAATTCAAAATCTGTTCTCTATTGGACACTTTTGAAAGAACAAGACGGAAATGGATAGCATTTTTTTTCCGGTTTTGTCCAGTGCAGTAGAGGTAAATGGTAGGTGTTAGATCCCAAAAGGCATTATTAAGGCTTGGAGCTGCCTTCTCCCTCCCCCATTCCTAGATCTAGTTTTGAGGATCCCCAAGTCTTCTATATATTTATAATTTCCTTATAAAACAAACTGTAGACTCTGATGTAGACATTCAATTTCTCAGCCACTGCAGCACATAAGAACACCACTGTTGTTTTTGAAACCCATTAATCACTAATCTAATAAATTGATATATTACAGGGGTACGAAATATCAAAGGTAAATTTATATTTCCTTTTCTTTCCATTCAATTCATTACACATATTTTGGACTATATATATTTTAAAACATTGAGCAATACCGAGATTATCTATTTTTAAAATTAAAACGTAGAGCCAAAATGTATTCAGTTTTGCTGCTCCAAACAGATGTAATGCTACAACTCCTATGGCATATTGTCACCTCGAGAGCTTCACTTTCTGACTTAGAGGTGATCTTATAGCATCACTTCTTCTCTTAAGGCAGTGAAGCCTCTTGACTTGGGGCATAAGCAGTTACAAGACTTCCACTAAATTTCCCAAAAAGCAAGAGAGGAGCTTCATTCCTAGAAGTGCAACCTACAGCACTGGACTAGAACTGAGAAGCACAGACAGCCCACAACTGTAATGATTTCAAATACATGCGTTTTGAAAACATTTGCAAGGTTTAAAAATTTATTAAGCACACATTTAAAAATTCAGGTAATGTGATTTTGTGAAGTGGATAAAAGCAGCAGTTGATCTCTGAGCTGATCCCCAGTGGGAAAGTGAGAGTCAGACAGACTCATAACTCAGTCAGAGAGACTTCATTGCCTTATTTCAGCAAAGAAGAGATGAATACTTTTGATGATGGAATTAGCTTTGGTGGAAGAAGGAAATATTTTAAACACAAGTAAAATTACATTGTCTTTTCTACTCCCTGATCCTTGATACAGTTCATATTGACAAATATTTGGTAGGCTAGAAACCAGCAATTATTCACTCTTTGTAGCAAACGCTAAGAATTCCTGTAGAAGTTACTTTCTTGCCTGCATTGGATAAAAATCAATTTCCAGAAGATGTTCACAAAAACAAGCACCTATCCTTTAGGTTTTTCTTTTGAAAAACATGTTTAACAAGAAACAGATAATCCTTTCAGTTTCCTAAAGGTGGCTACTTGTCTCCCTTACTTGCCTCTAAAAAGAAATCACCTTTTAAAACTGAAAGAAAAGAATGTGATTAAGAAAACAACAGCGAGTGAAACATGAAACTCGGATTTTGTGCTCTCAAATGAGAAAGAGCATAGTCCAACAGTTACAATATTATTACAATTTTCCCCAAATAAGTAATTAAAGCATTGCAGTAGATACAGCAATACTGGAAGACAGTGCTGATTTAAACAGATTGTTTTGTTACATATTTAGTAAAAGGAAAAATGAAAAAAAACCTACCCTTTGTACAGAGAGGCATTTTTTCACAATCATACACATGTCCTGCTACTCATATTATCTTTATAGCCTCACCTCACTATTTTAAAATGAGATTAGCATGAAGAAATGAGCTCTTCAGGGATCCCTAAAGAGTCCTTTAATTTCTACTTTGAATGGTTTCGTTCTTGGCAACAAGACAGTGATCTCCCTTCACTCACGAGGTTCAGCCTGTGTGTGATTTTGAGGGACTCAATGTCTGGTCTGGTCTGGTCTGTCCCTGACATTTCAGGGGTTTCTAGCAATGAACCAACGAGGAGGGCTGGTGGAAAGACTCCCCAGACTAAGGGGGCTGTGGACATTGATTCCCTTCAGCAACAAAAATAAATGATTCAGCCAAGTATGTATCACACACTTTTCCTCAATACCTCACCATTACTGCTCTGTTTGTAACAAGCAACCATTTCTCATGCAAGGTCTTGGTTTGTTTCAAACCCCCTCCACCGTGCTGCCAAAATAGGGACGTGGTATATAGCGGCCCTTGTTTCCTCCCAATGTACTTGTGCATTTCCATTCTTTCAGACAGTACTGCTGGTTGGGTTTTCAGATCAAGATTAACTGTTGAAATTTCCCCATAAAACTTTTCTTCCCTCAGCTTATTGTGCTGGTGACAAAGGCAGCTTCTCACTGCTTCCCACTATATTGTAGCCATTCAATACCAACAGCAACAACCCTCCCTGCTGAATCGTCCAAACAATGATTCTCACATTTGCTACTGTGAGGTTAATATCACATGTTTGTTCAGCATTCAGCATGGGATTCCTGTCCTGTTGCCCACAGCTTGTCTGGAAGGCGGAGGTGATGCCGATTGTGTGCCTCAAATAGATGACAAGCATCTGTCCTTTGATCACCCTTCTGTCCTCTTACATGAAGTATTGTGCTTCTTTGATGAACTGCTCACAGCCTCCCTCTTCGCCTTCATCCATCCCAACTAATTAAGTCTACATTAATCTTGTCTGCTCTGCTGGATCTACCTTCAGTCACTGACAAGTTTCTCCTGTGACCTCTATTACACTCCTTGGTATGCCTCTGTCTTAAATACCATGTCTTGCCTTCTTCCTAAATCCCATCTCTTAGGTTGCTACACGTTCTAGCTTGTTCCCAGTCAGAGGGCCTTTTTGTAACATTTCTTTCCAGCTACTCCCAACCTGATTATCTCTCAGTGCTAAGACAATAAGATCACCTTTACCAGCAGAAAATCTGTAATCTCCATAATTCCCACTACCAGTAAATTTGTTTTTTCCCAGCAAATTAAATGGAAAAACACTGCTCCCTACTAGTTGCACATATGACAAAAAATGGCAAATTTCTTCAGTGACATGTCAGTAACATGATGAAATTCACTGAATATTTGGATTAGAGTGATAGAAACAGCATTGAGTTGGTTTGGTTTTCTCATTTTTCTATATTTAAATAGTGAGTTTAGTTCACTGTAAAAATGAAGATGAACAATAAGATCTTGGCTTTAGATCATTAGAACAAAGACGGACAGAGAAGACAATACGATCTTCGTATGGTGTCACTCTGAGTAATCTTGCATCTCTGTTACAAAGAACCATGAGAAGCACACAAATTAAGTGTTAAAATTGCCACTGTCTGGTAAGATCGCTGAAGGCTCTCTGTAGTAATTTGCCTGTTTGAACAACATATCAAATTAAAATCCTTGAAGCTCCCTGAGGCCATTTTTTCCTTAGGGAAAACGTGCTTGCAGAAGCCAAGTTGAGTCATGCACCTGTGCATTTTTCAGCATCCTCCAGCTGACAGAGAACAGAGGCAGCATCGTGGCTACCACCTTTTGAGTGTCAGGCAATGCAAAGAGCCATCTCCTTGTCTTGTCACCAGAAACCAATTTAACATTATGTTCCAATTCTTTGTCTTTTCAGCAATTTATCGATGAATGAAGCAGTTTCACCTTTTAGGAATTACAATAGTTACAGGTACAAAGCCTCTCAGTTGGTTGGAACAAAAATCCAGAAGTTGAAGAAGAGAGTCAAAATGGATACAAAATTAGTGAGTATTATATCTAAAGTTTGTTTTTGTTTTTGTTTTTTTTTTTAGGAAAGCTTTCCCTCCTCACCCATTTCTCCAAAATTCAAACTTTTATGACTGGCAAAATCAGTTCTGGAGATTTATAGTTCAGCCAATCTTTGTTTTGTCATTGATTTCTGTAGATTGGAGACATTTCTTTTTTGATGGCACTACTTTGCAAGTGTTCTTAGGGGGAAAATACAAGTAATTTGTTCCTTCTTTTCTATTGTTCGTTGCTGGTTCTCCAGCCTTACACAAAATCTGATCTGTTAGCACATTTTCTTAGTTACTTTTTGAGAAACTAAGCAAATTTTGAATAGTTTTTCTTGTGCGCTCTGCTTTTGCAACCATATTTATTGACTACTGTGTCAACAAAGACACACCAAAAAATCTCACTCCTGATACATTTTGAAACCAGTAATTTTCTAGGACAGTGTCATACTCTATGTATGTAAAAATTGATGCTTTGCTGTGAAAAACATCTGAATTTATACATAGAGTTTTGGGTCTTTTCAGTCTCAGAGCAAGGATGACACTGACTGCAAATAATAGAAGAGTGAATATTGCAAAACTCAGTGGTTTTCCTGTGATAATTTTTTTAAGCTTACTAGGTCCGTAATTGACACTACTCAGGACCATTTTTCAGCAAGATCTTCACTTGCTGTGGATGACAGTTACTTTACATTTCTTAAAAGGTGTGTATTACTGCTAGTAACAACCCTTTTTCTACTCAAATAAAATACCAAGAAGAGTCCTGAATCACTCATGATAAAGTTTCTGTCTTTATGTATGGTCCTAAATTTCTTTTACAACATTATGTTACACAGGAAAAATTAAATACTTAATGATCAATCTGACACAGCATAGTGAAGAGCCTGATGTATAATTAATTAAGAAGAAACTGCAGGATGACAGCACAAATATTGCCAAGTAACAGTTTCATGAAAAATTATTTTAATTAAAAAAAATACGACTTTTTGTTTTTATAGGATATCTGTGTTGACTGATAAAAGTAACTGTAGTTCTGCACGGTGCAGTTTGATTTAGCAATGCATGACAGTCTGACTGAAAACTTTCAGGTTATCCATAAAACACATGTTGTAATGACTTAGGAACTGGTCAACCAGTAGGCCTCAAAAATTGGTGTCAGTGGGAAAACTCTCAAATTAACGTTTTCCTGACAGGAGTCTTATTGCGGAATCGATGGCTCTGTCCTTTCCAATATTTTATTAACTCTTTGAAACTAAACATAAAACCTACAACTGGCAACTGCAGATTGTTTGGGCAAGAGCAAAATAAGGTTAGTTATATGGAAGTCCTAGAGTGTATTCCAGTTTTGACTTGCGTCAGTCAAAGCATTTTCTAGCACAGGCAAGTCAAATGCAAAGTCATGCATCATGGGTCAATGACTGCAGCCACCTGCAGAGTGGTGCTTCTTTTGAAAAGCAATAACCTTGTTGAGAATCTACAGTAATTCTCATCTTGATACTGCCAAAAAAGCCCCCCAAACACCCTGTTCTCAAGTGGTGATGTGCAGAAAGATAATTTTGCATTTCTGTACAACTCAGAAACAGTGTGCCACAACCAGGATACTCCCTCATGTTCACACATTCTCAGGTTCATCTTTAAAAACAGAAGCTGAGAAATTGGAGACCACACCTAAAAGCTATCTGAATGTTGGGGAAAACAAAAGCTTAAGACAGGTATATAAGTGTATATTAAAAAGCAACAACAACAACAAAAGTCTTGCTTATATAACATAAATAGCTTTATGGGTGAGAAGTACTGAAGGAGTTTTCCTTGAAGAGGTAAAAAACATAGATGAAAATCTTGTCAGGAATATTTGTATTTGTCAAGAGTAGGCACAAATCTTTAATGGACAGAGGATGCCAGAAGTACAAGGGAAGTGAAGCTCTTAAGCCTTGTTATCCCTGCCTCAAAGGTGTATTTTGGCACATCAGTAAGCTCAGCACAGGGTGACATACGAAAATCTACTTCCCACAAGACATAAAAAGTCGGCTGAGATGATCTCAGATTCAGTCTGGTTTTGTAATCTGAAGGGGGTCACTTAAACCACTTAACCTTAAACAGTTTAGGAGGCTATTCCCTGTAGATACTCAATAGTCACTGGAGGGAGACAGAGTCCTCTGTGAAAGCATTTAGTGACTCTTTTCAGAAGGAGCTTTTTTTGTTACAGCTGTAGAGGGTGTCCAGAAAGGGAACTATTTCCTGACGCTGATGGTAAGGCAGGGCTGACATTGTGCTGATGTGTATACATTGCTTCTCAGCAGCTGGAGGCACCTAAAAAGTCCTTATGCAGGCAGGGAGTGGGGCAGAATATCCCAAAAGTGCTGTCCCAAGTGTTCCAGGAAGCAGAGTCTCCAGGAGGAGGATGGACCAGGAGAAGGTGGTATTTCAGGTGCAGTCTCTGCACAGAAACAAAGCAAGACAGTGTAATTGAAAGACTAAACTTTGTTCTGAACAGATGCCAGTATAAATGGCACGCGTGGTTGTTTGGATGCCAGCTCCACAGCACAGATTTCTGGGACAGGAGTGTCAGACAGCTGGACTGTGAAGGCTCAGTTTCATGTGTATCTGTTGTTTGGGAGAAGTGGTTTTGTGCTGCAGGAAATGGAAGAAAAACAGGGGGACAAAAGGTGGCAGCACAGCAAGAATCCAGCTTTTCTTCATGCAAAACCAAGATGCAAAACTGTGTTCCTGAAGAAGAAAAATTCCAGCTGCCAAATCACATTCTCCTCTAAATAGCAAGGAAAATGAAAACATGCACACGTTCACTGAGATAAGTTCCCGTGTTTCCAGTGTACACACAGTCTACAGTTTGGGACTGAGCCCTCACAGTACCTTGGGTGGCCTGATGACCCCCCAAGTGCTGACAACAGGACCTGGTGGAAGTACTGTCCATGGCTACACTTGGTAAGCCACATGGTAAATAAGTGAGCTGGCAGCACCAGCTCCCATCCTTCTCTAACTGAGACCCACACTTCAGGTCCAGATTCAACAATGGGCCACAAGGTGGTAACGAAAATGCTAAAAGATGGTGGTAGGAGAAAGAAGTCACCTCTTTGGATTTCCACTAGACCTTCTCCCTCAAGATGTCTCTTCAATCGCTCTCTTTTCAGAAAGCTACTGCTTTCTGAAATTGGACATGTTTGAAAAGGAGAGTCTTGTCATCTTCTTTTAGGCTTTCTTCACTCTCTTTTCGTCGTCTTTATTGACATCTTACAGGTGACATGGGCTTCCAAACTTGGATTTTTTAGTGTCACCTCTGTCCATATTTATTTTTGTATGAAAACTTGCCAAGTCATGTCACCTCTCCCTGCATATCAGAGGACAGAGGAAAAATGCCACTGCAGTGCCTGTAATTCAAAAGAGTTATGTGCTGTGAGCCAGCTTTGCCCTGAGGAAACACATGCAGCCATATGCTCTCAGGTTTTGTTTACAGAGGTGGTAATTCAGTTGTTAGCTGATTGTTCTATTTCATGACCTAAAGTAAAACAAGTGAGTGAACATCCTCATAGTTTTCTCCCTGTGACCAGCTTTTTTTTTTGATAGGGATTGTCTGGTGTCTTATCTTAAAAACATGCCCTCACAAACACTGTGGAGGTAAAAGAACAGACAGTGATGATAAACTTTCACCCACTGCTGATTTTGCACAAAAGTGGGTTTTTTTATTAAGCTCATAAAGTCTTCTAAAAATTTATATTTAAGTTCCATTCTTGTGTATCATAAATGATAAATTTAACTATAACACAACTATATACTTAAGCATAAGTATACACTTAATTTGTCTTATTTAAGCTTAGCAAATTATGGAAAATACTGACCATGTAGGGTTTAATTGCAAACCCAGATATAATAATGAGTGATCCTCAAAGTCTCTTCAAATACAGCACAGGCTTCTCTGAAGAGAGAAATGTCAAGTCATTAAAAAAAACCCCAACCAAACAGCAGAGTTTCCATCCCTACATTCTGAGATTTAAGGTCAGAAAGAAGCATTTGTATGACATAGTCATATGTGTTTGTTTCCAAGACGTAGAAGTTCATGCAGGAAGATAATGTGAGCTATATTTTTACCAAAAGCTTGTGAGCTGAGACCAGCAAAGCAGCAGCCCTAGCAGTTTCTATAGCTACTCTGTTTGATGGGAGCTGTTATCACATGTCCATCAAAACACAGAGTTATTAACACAACCACACACAGAGAGCTTGATTGATCACACAAACAGTGGATTCGTGTTACAAGACCTGTCCTTATCTCCCCCGCTTTGATAAGTACCTGCTCCTGTAGAAGGAAAGGAACTCCTCCTGCTCACCTAGGAGTTGGGAATGGGAGCACTAAGGAGTGATGCAGGTTTAAGTTCCCACCAGGGGGAAGAAGATTTCAAACCCACTCTTAAACTGCTTTGCCATTTTTTACTTTGTGAAACCCATAGACCAGGAGCAGGGATTAGCAGAAAAAAGGACAGATCCTGCTTTCAGGGCACAGCTTGGACTAATTGGGTCTGTGCAGCAGATAGGGGTGCATAAGGGTCTGGCTGCTGATAGGGAAAGCACAATTTATCTGCCTGCAGCAATGGTCAGGCAGCTCCTGAGGTCACTGCTGAACCTTAGGGAAGTGCCTTTGAACAGACAGGTCCTACTCCAAAGCCTGTTGAAGGCAACTGGAGCCCTTCCAACACCTTCCACAAGCTTTGTCTTGAAACTCGCACTGCAGATCTGCCTAGGCAATTTAAGCAAACTGGTAATAAAGTTGTGTTGTCTTGACAAAATGTTTTGATCAGGCTTGAATTTCACCTTTCTTCATCTACACAACTGGATTGATAGTCACACAAGTGGTGCCAGGTCACCAAGTCTCCCTGCTCCTTCAGAGAGATGGAATTCCACCGAAAGAGAGGTTTCTCCATCCCAGCATGCAAGCCATGGTAAGCCTGACATCCTCCTTTACCATAACTGCGGTATGAATGTCCCCACCCATCTTTTGTCTACTTGGAAATTTGCAGCTGAAAAGGTCCTGAATGGATCAGGAGTATCTTTGACACAGGAGAAAACTGAGACACAGAAAGAACAGCTTGCCTGTCAGGATTTGCAGAATGTATATTCCTTTAAATTTAAATGGTAATTAAGGTTAAAAGATTGCCTAGAAAACGCTCTAGGTAACTAACATATAGTTAAGAATAGTAATATCAAGTCCTCTGATCTGAAAATATCTTCGTCTCTGTTACAAAAGATTTATTGCAGTCCTACATCACCTCAGGAAGAATTTTCCCATCGTTCTCCAAAGAAACATTAATGAACAGATGTCTTTTGCAACACGCCCAGAAGAATGACAGGTCTAAATCAGACATGTTACACAGCAGAGAGAAGGTTAAGGGTATCTGTGCAAACTTAACTTCAATGTGACACCTGCGAGCTGTGGCCTGGCATGTCTTTGAAGACTCAGTATTTTAATAAAGACTTTTAAAAGTATTTCTGTCTTGTTGCCTGTCTATTCACTAACTGTTATTCACATTATAATTTTAACTTCCTAGTATTCATAAAAAGTTACTTTGGAATTAAAGGAGGACAGGGTATCAGAATGTTACCTGTGCCTCCATCGCCTGACTACCCAACAGAGCAAAGAAAGAGAGTTGGTTTTTTCTGCTTTGGGTGATGTGAGGACAGGATGAGATTTTTTCCACATATTGTAGCTACAGAGAAGAGTTTTACACTGTAAATCAAACTCAGTCCTGCTCAGCCTGTCCTCTGATATAAAACAGCATTAATCTCAGGGAAATTAAGTCTCCCACAAATGAGGCTGAGCTAAGGTGCTGCTGTGCAAGGGCTGTGTCTCCCTCTCTGGCTGACTGTTTGCATTTACCAGCCTGTTCTCCAAAAATCAGGAATTCCAGGGAGGCAGTGGTGAAGTATGAGGTTCCTTTAAAGTAACTTGATGTAGGAAGGAACAGGGGAACAGCCTGGGATCATTGAGTGTCAGAGAGCAAGATCTGAGGAAGTCCAAATGCAAGGACGATGGAAAGAAAGGGTCTTCCTGAAGCCTAATATCCTGTCACTCCAAAAAATAGGATAAAAAAACTGTATAGGAGAGACAGATACTTCACCTTACTGGCAAAATTATCTTCCTTATAATCCAGGAGGCTGGAGAAATCTGTTGCCATTCAGAAACTGGGAAGAGAAAAGGTCTGGATAATGCCTGTCTCTTCAGCAGCTACTGATAGATTATTTGAGGAAGACTGATGTTACCATTAGCTGAAAAGCTATCCAAGCTCAACTACATGGCCTCACTCCAGCTGCCAGCACAGCTATAGAAGGTCCTCAGAAACAGAAGTTGGTCTGTTTGGCTTTGTCAGAGGAAATCAGTGTAAGTGGACAGCTCAGATTCTCACAGCTATAAAAACTTTCATGATAAGAGACTATATTGGATAAAAATGGTTATAGTGCCTGCTGAAAAATTACCCCTAGTTTAAGGAAGCTCTAACTGTCTTTTCTGTAGCCTTATCTTTCCATGCTTGGCAAACAAGACAAATAATTATGATGTAAATTGGTTCTTCATAGCGTAACTACATTATTGTGTTCTTTCTTCCAGCTTCTAACTAGCGAAAAGTAATTTTTCAGTCAGTAAGGAATCAGAGAGCGATTTTACAGCTTAACAGAGAACAAACCTTTTGGTGCAGCCTAATCGGAACTTTTTTTTTGTACAGCCACAGTAACCTAGAAGCTGAGTCTTGATACCCTCAAAGAGATTCTCATTAGTGCTATCACTCAAGCAAGGTTTTCTTAAAAAGTTAATTCCTAAACACAAGAAGACTTTAAATAACAGAATATCAGGTCTGCAGGAAGAGATACTAAATGAGAGTAGGTGAACCTCCTTTTCTCTCTGTACCTTGTAATCTTGTAATCTTCGTTACTGGTCTTGTGCTCCATTCCAATAGCAATTGATGGCATCTTGCACTGTATAATCTTCAGACAATTCCCTTCAGCCTCTTTGGAAACATTCCTTCCCTCTTTCTTTTTAGTATTTTCTGGGTAGGTGATTTCTTGTGGGTACATGGTCAGTACCCCACTCCTGCTCAGACTGGAGATATACATCACTCCAGAAACTCTGCTCATTTTCTCCCTGTTTTTCCAGAGGACTTTGCCATAGTAAAGCAAACTGTTGGTTTCTCCCAGTCCTTCAAACAAAACACACAGTAAACTGCAAGCAGATAACACCCCAGTGCTGCACAAGGTGTATCACCTCTGAGGGATACGATGCAGAAGCAGAAGGGACAACCCAGTGAAAGATATCATCTTATTCAAGCAAATGACTTCATTATATAAAAAAACCCTTGAAAAACCTTAGAATTATAAGCAGATGATTATAGTTTCCATGTTTCTTCCTTCAAAACCCTCATTCAGACGTTACCCAGCCTGGGAGTAAACAGCAACACATCCAAACGGCAACATGTAGACTGACTACCAATTCTCAGCTAAAATTTTCTGATTAAAATTATTTCTCTCTCTAGAAACATACTATTAGTTCTCTTTCTAATAGCATTCTTCCCTAAGTCCTGCTAAGCTATATAGAAATATCACCAGGAAAAATTAAAAAGGAACAAACTTGTACCTTGTATACATGATACATTAAAAAAAAAAAGCATTTATGATAAATGAGGAGAAATCTGGGATATCACTTTGCATGAGGAAATATCCTGAAAAATTAAATCCAGAAATGCTATTACATTAAATCATGTCTCTTTTCTGTCCTCTGTCTTAAAATGAAGGCAGTAAGCAGTAAGCAATCTCTGAGGTCCAGAACAAAAAAAATATGTTTCAGAGTAAAGGCTCAGTGCCAGGTCCTGCCCTTGAGTCATAATAACCCCATTAAGTGCTATGGGCTGGGGGAAGAGTGGCTGGAAAGCTGCCTGGTGGAAAAGGACTTGAGGGTGCTGGTCAACAGTGGCCGAACATGAGCCAGAGTGTACCCAGGTGGACAAGAACACCAATGGTCACTTGGGTCTGGAGCACAAGTCTGATGAGGAGCAGCTGGGTACACTCAGCCTGGAGGAAAGGAGGCTCAGAGGGGACCTTATTACTCTTTACAACAACCTGAAAGGAGGTTGTAGCCAGGTGGAGATTGGTCTCTTCTCCCAGGTAACAAGTGATAGAACAAGAGGAAATGGCATCAAGTTGTGCCAGATGAGGTTTCGATTGCATGTTAGGAAAATTTTTCTCACCAAAAGGCTTGTCATGCCCTGGAACAGGCTGCCCAGGGCAGTGGTGTAGTCACCATCCCTGGAGGTATTTTAGAGACACGTGGATGTGGCACTTGGGGACATGGTTTCATGGAGGACTCGGCCATGTTAGGTTAAGGGTTGGACTTCGTGATTTTAGAGAGCTGTTCCAGCCTAAATGATTTTATGATTCTGGAGAGGGAAAATCTACAGTACAGCAGAAGCGGGCAGGGTGAAGGAAGAATTTTTTCTTCTTTTTCTGTTATCCATCAGGGAAGTGGAGAGAGCGACAGCCGAGTATTTGTCATGGCATTGCCTTCACTGACTATTTAAGTTTCTGGAGCACCTATTTTTCTGTGGCTTTCCTGTGACAACTTTTCCCTAAAACAACGGTTGTTGTTTGAAAAGCTGCTGCTTGTCTCACAGATTTCTGAGGCAGAAGGAATTTTGTTTTCTCTGACCCACACTGATGTAATGATGAGGTTTTGTCTGTATCTTTCAGTGTCCTGAAAAATTCTTAGAAAAATAACTAAAGAGAGGAAATATTAGATATTTAAGACATTGACTCAGGAATTTAATTGCAATACACATCTAGTATTTAATAGGTGTGAGGTTCAGAAAGGCCAGCAGCAGAAAGAAATTTCTATGACAATATCATGAGGTGATTGATAGGTATCTGTTGCATGTTCGAAGAAAAAAAGACCTGCAAATTGTACCAAACCATAATACACTTGAAGTATATTCACATTTCTTCCTGAAGATGTAGAGTGAATCAGCCCCAAACTGTTGATTGGAAAAATTATCTGTGTTTTGAGGAGGCAGGGTGCATAATTCCTCTGCTGTATGCAGAAGTTTGCTGATCAGTCATTTTTGTTCTGAAAACCTTAAGCCACTGTTTCTCCTCTGTTCAAGGTCCTTTAACCTTTTGAAATGGATTAAAAGTCATTGCACTGGTAACTTTCATTGCTTTATCTGCAGGTTGATCTGCAGTTCTGCAAAATTCCAACTGATTGCTATTTACACTTGTGAGAGACACCCACACAGACATGTGAACAGCTCAATCAGGACTAATTTTACCACTATTTAAATGTAACTTCTATTTTTCACCATTCAGATTTAGAACAGCTGAGATTTCAAACAGATTTCAGAAAGATGGCACTGGAATGATGTTTGCAAGCTATTTTCTTTTCTTGTATGCTTTTCATTTGTCCAGCTGTCTTCTTCTTTGTGTCTTCTACCTTGGGACAAAGTCTGTTTTTTCTGCAAGAATTGAACAACTTCATAGACTTCATAGTTCAGTTAATATTCAAGAGGTATAAACAGCAAAGAAGTCATTGCAGGAGGCTGTGTTTGGCTCAGCCTCTGCCTCTGCATGCTAAGGTAATACAAGAGAGATTTTAAAAAATGATTGTTATATTTATGCCGCATCTGTCATAAGCATTTCTCATGAGTTGTTATATTACCCTCACTAAATGATTTCATGGTTAGACTATTAATAAACTTGACTAGTTCACTGTCTTGGAGATACAAGAACATTTTAGGAAACTCTGAAAATATCCCAGTCTGCACGCAGAGATATCAGAGGCAGTAGAAAACATCATCCAACAGCCTTTGAGTTTGATCCATGTAATATATCCGTGGCGTTTCGCTCAAGAGTTTCTGCACTTAGCCCTCTAATTCTGATTGAACTGCAGTGTACCCTTTGTCAAGCCAGGCAGTCTACACACAGTAAACAAAGTCTGCACAGGATGGCTAATCCAGCATATCCATTTGCATGCTGGTCTGATGGGCTGCTTTCAAAAGCGGTCTTAAGGTTTGACGTGAGCACACAGAATATATTTCCTGATAATGTTGTTTCATGAATTTTTCTGTGCAGCTGGGTACTCTGACAGTGAACAAAGATTTCATTATTTATTGCCTGTGTGTATGTGTTTTATTAATTAAAGTTTGATGACTAATATTGGCATATTTACACATGCAAGCAATTTTTGCTCATGGTGGGAGCAGTTCTGTTGCATTAGCTGGCACTTTGCAGACAACTGCAGTTCCATCTTTTTAGGAAAGTTCTGGTGCATGGTTGAACAGCAGGTATGTGAAATTACAGACCCATGTTTGCGTTCATGTCACCACTCTGTTTTCACTTCCCGTCTCTATACTTACACACTGATATTTTCTCATTCCTGGATGTGCATGTTAATTCTATCAATCATGCATCCTAAACTGTACCCTTGTGTGTATAATTCATGCAGTTATTCATTTTTCCCTGTCTGTTGTGGAATAAATAAACAGGTGCATGTTTACATTTAAGTCAACAGAGTGTACCTCACAATACTAGAAAGGCACAGAATCACAGAATTATTTAGGTTTGAAAAGATCTCCAAGATCATTGAATCTAACCTGTGTCCAATCACCGTCTTGTCAACTAAACCATGGCACTAAGTCCAGTGGTTTCTTGAACACCTTTAGAGATTGTGGTACCACCACCTCCCTGGGCAGCCAGTTCCAATGTTGAACAACACTTTGCATGAAGAAATTCTTCCTGATGTCCAGCCCACATCTTCCCTGACACAGCTCGAGGCCATGTTCTCTTGTCCTGTCACTGGTTGTCTGGGAGAAGAGGCCAACCCTCACCTCCTTTCTGGGAGTTGTAGAACATGATAAGGTCACTGTGAGTCTCCTTTTTTTCAGGCTGAACAAACAGCTCCCTCAACTGCTCCTCACTCACCATTTAGACCAAATGAGTTACCATTTAGACCTTTCTCCAGCTCCATTACCCTTCTCTGGACTTGCTCAATGACTTTATTGAAGGGAAGGGTCCAGAACTGAACGCAGCACTTGAGCTGTGGCCTCACCACTGCCGAGTACAGGGGGACAGTGACTGCCCTGGTCCTGCTGGCCACACCATTGCTGATCCAGGCCAGGATGCCATTGGCCTTCTTGGCCACCTGGGAACAGCTGACTCTGCTCTGCTGGCTGTTGACCAGTACCCTCAGGTCCTTTTCCATCAGGCACCTTCCCAGTCGCTCTTCTTCCGGCCTGTAGCACTGCATGCGGTTATTGTGGCCAAAGCGCAGGACTTGTCATTTGGCCTTGTTGAAGCTCATACAATTGGCCCCAGTCTGTCAATCCAGCCCGTCCAGATCCATCTGCAGGGCTTTCCTGCTCTCCAGCATATCAACACTCCCACCCAATTTAGTGTCATAGTCACTGAGAGGTCACTCAATATCCTTGTCCAGATCATCAGTAAAGACACTGAATTAGGACTGGCCCCAGTGCTGAGCTGTGGGGAACACCACTGGTGATCAGCTTCCAGCTGGATGCAGCACCATTCACCATTCCTCAGCATGCCTGGCCATCCAGCCATGTTTTAACCCAGCGAAGAGCGCACTTGTCCAACCTGTGGGCTGACAGCTTTTCCAGGAAAATACAGCGGGAGACACTATTAAAGGCTTTGCCAAGTCCACGTAGACAACATCCACAGTCTTTCCCTTATCCACGAGGTGGGTCACATGGTTATAAAAGAAGATCAGGTTGGTCAGGCAGGATCTGCCTTTCCTAAATCCCTGCTGGTGGGGCCGGATCCCTTGGCTGTCCTGTATGTGCTGTGTGATCGCACTTAAGATGATTTGCTCCATAACCTTGCCAGGCACTGAGGTAAGGCTGACAAGCTTGTAGTTCCCCAGGTCTTCTTTCTGGCCCTTGTTGGAGATGCATATCACATTGGCCAACATGCAGTCATCCAGGACCTCCCCAGTTAACCAGGACTGATGACAAATAATGGAGAGTGGCTTGGTGAGGTCTTCCACCAGCTCCCTCCATACCCTTGGATGAATCCTATCTGGTCCCACAGATTTATGAGTGTCTAAACAGCTCAGCAAGTCACTACTTTCTCCTGGATTATAGGGGAGCTATTCTGCTCTCTGTCCCCGTCTAGCAGCTCAGGGGGCTGGTTTCCCTAAGAATAACTGGTCTTACTGTTAAAGACTGAGGCAAAGAAGGCATTAAATACCTCAGCCTTTTCCCTGTCCTTGCTGACATGTCCCCCCCTCTGTGTTCAATAAAGCATGGAGATGTTCTTTGGCTCTCCTTTTGTTGTTGATGTATTATAAAAACATTTTTTAATATCTTTCACACCAGTGGCCAGATTGAATTCTAGTTGAGCTTTTGCCTTCCTAATTTTCTCTCTACATGACCTAACGACATCCTTGTATTTTTCTTGAGTTGCCTGCCCCTTCTCCTAAAGGTTACAAACTCTCTTTTTTTTTCCCAGAGTTCCTGTGAAAGCAAAGCCATGCTAAGTGACAGTTTTAGCTCTTGGCTGATTATGTGTGCTGAATGCTTCATTTGTACTGTGTTAATTTCCAACACTGTAAAATCAATATGCATAATGTGAAAAAAAAAAAGGGTTTGCAGGGAAAATTAGGATGGTTATATTATGTGATGTTTAGACACAAGAACTGCCATATGGGATCAGATCAAAAGTCCACTTATCTCATTATCTTCTCCCTGACAGTAGTCTGTAAGGGATTTTCAGGGAGAAGAACACTAAAAAAACACCATACATGAATTGTTCCCTTGAATGCTTCTCATTTTCCAATAATAAGCTGTGGAAAGTCTGCCTTTACCTAGGAATTGGAAGTGTATCATCATGCTTAACAAGACAAATGGAGCTATACCCTTTTAACTTATCTAACCCATTGTGAACTTAGCCAGACTGTTTGCTTTCACAATGCTTTATGGCCACAAGTCCCACTACTTAATTACACACAACATGGTCATCATATGCCCTTGTGAACCTGCTGTCTGGTGGTTTCTTTGTATATCCTGTGCTTCCACTGTTTTTGAGAAAGAGCACACAGTATTTTCCTGCAGATCTGCTGTCTCTGTACCATTCACATAAGGATATACTCTCTCATTCATGTATTTTCCAAGTTGAAAACTCATACTTTTTGTAATTTCTGGTTTCAAGCAGCTTTGTCCCCAACTCATCTTGTTCTGTATTGTTTTTGAGGCGGAGTAATATGTATTAGATCAAGGTTTCCCACTGTAAAAATGCAACTGCAAAGGATGTCATAATGGTATTTTCTAACTCTCACTTCCTTAAAAAAAAATGCTACCTTAGTGTAAAAAGTTGCAAAAAAGTGACTTGGGCCTCTGCCAAGGAGAGATAAATTTACTTTGGATGACTAAGTGCCACATGTATTATATTTTCACAAGCTTATCTGCGAAGGTGCAGAGTGTTGCTCTGAGGCAACAGCCACCATCCAATCTCCTCCAAGTTTGTGTCTTAAACTTTGCTAAATTCAGTACCCACAGTCTGAAAGTATCACTGTAAATCAGGCTGCTTTTCCTTGGATCCTGACTAGAACTGAACACACTTTTGCCAGGAATCTCTTTTTCAGCTTTCCCAGGTTAATTAGTCTGTAATACAAGAAATTATTACTAAAGAAAGTGATGGCTTTCGTGATAGATAAGTGTCAGAGGGAAACAAAACAGTTGCATCTCAAGCACAATCCTTTTGACATATTTAGGCATACAAAGGCAGAAATGTATGTACTTTTTTTTTAATATTAAATTCCTTCATTAGTGATGATTTTCTCAGTGGTTCAAAATGAAACTTGGTAAATGCAACCAATTGCATTTCCACTGGGCATTGCTGTACCTTGGCTTGTAAATTCTCTGTAGCTGGATTCCAGGTGAGTTTTCCTTGTTTCTTCCTTATGAGTTTCAGTGAAAATTTTGGGATACACTTTTGTACATACTTGTCACAGGATTCGGCATTTTCACTATGAGACTGAAAAACCTATCCTGAGCAACTCTCCTAAATACAGAAAATAGTTAGCTATGCAATGTAGCATGTCATAGCAAAATCATGGTTTAAAACAATAATGTTTATCATGCAAACATACTACCGTTAAGTTTTATCACCTCTAAGTTTTTCCTGCACAGTTAAGTCTTCTGTTACATCACTCCATGTCTTCAGTCAGAGAAGTGAAACCTGCACAGCTGACAGTGATCAACCACTGCCCTCCAGAAAGAGGCAATATATTTTGTCATCTAAAATAACTTACAGAGTATTGTCCAGATAAATACAGGCAGACACTTGAAACTGAAAACTTTGGGCAGATATGAATGAATCACAGACAGAAGCACAAAGACAGAAAAGGGTAGAAGTGACAATTGGAACAGCACGCTTTCCAGTTTTCAGAAGCAAGGTACTCAGTTCAAATTCAGCATTCACACAAGCACCCTCATGTTAGCCTTCAAATATCTTTAGCAATCAGTGTGATGCGGAAAGGAACCAAATCATGACACAATATCTGCTGGAAGAGGAGGAAGAAATATCTTCCAGAGTATAAAGACTACTGTTAACCAAAATGCCTGCTCACAACAGAATTATCTTGGATGTGTCTACATGGACTGCAGAATAGATTTACCTATTGCAGGTGCTCTGAACACTTATTGAAAAGCATTAAGTACAATACATTAACACAAGATAAATGTGGCTCTATGGCTACATAGTCTGAACTTCCCAAAATCAGGGACCAGAAAACTGGAGTTCCATGTATCAGTTTAGATAGAGCAGGTAAAACCTTGCTGCATCGGTAAATTTCCACTGAATTAATGAGGAATAGGCTATGTCTGTGTATAGAGACAATATATTTTTGCTGCTTATAGACTTAATGATCTGATTGTTTTAAATCACTCCTCCTTGCTGCTCCTTGGATTCTCTCACTCCCAGTATTTTACCTCTGGAAATATAGGTATTGTGTTTGAGGAAAGATTAGGTGTGAATGAGCCACACTGCTGTCTTTGGTCTCCTTCATGTGACATATCCAGCAACTGTCTCAGCACAGTTTTCCAGTTCTACAAAGATGCTATGTTGATTTTTGATAAAGAAAAGAAGAAAACTATTTTCAGGGAAAGTAAACACTAGCTGGAGAAGGTATGTGGCTTACTTATTATCAGACTGTACACTTCACAATATATTTGTAGGATGACAGATGTGAACCTAAAGTGAGAAAGCTTATTTAAAGAATAGTTGACTTCTCCACTTCCATTGCAATATAATTTAAAAAATTGTTTATAAATATAGTTTGTAGAATTTAAAGCAAAGTAATCAGTATGTTTATGGTAATTTTTTTCTGGAGTAATAAATAACAAAACAAAGCATGTAACAGACTCTATTTGCTAAGTAATTCCATTTCCAATGCAGGTATAGAATTATTAGTATTAATCACACGGATGACTGATTGCAGGAGGGAGGACTTCCAGATACGAATTTTCCAAGAGTATTACACAACTGCGTTTTCAGAAATATTTTGGTCATCCTTGCCAATGACGACAAAAAGCTATTTACTTGAGAAAAATATATTGTCTAGTTAACGCAATCACATTTAGTCTTAGTTTTAGCATCTCATTGCTACGCTGTGTCCAACACTGCAAATCTAGATATATTTCTCTTAGAAGAAATTGTCATGAAAAGCAACAGCACAACACAGCTGCTTTCTTTCATAGACATATTTAGAAACTAGGCCTTGTAATGTTATTTTTGAAATTGCCACATTCACCAAGCACCTTAACTTATTAATAACTTGTCTGTCTCTAGCATAAAAACATATCATTTTGAAATAAAGTGATTTTTTTATTCCCAGATGCTGAAACTATAAATATTAATTGGAAAAAAAACCATAAAACCCCTAAAACAAACAAACAAACAAAACCCAGAAAAAAGTACAGAAAGGTGAATAGATTAATTCTGACACAGTCCCTATGCAGTTTTGTTAGAGAACATGGACAAAGCATAGATCCAATGATATATGGTAGAATTCATAAGATGTGTATATATGGGAGTTTAGATTCCCTGTCAGTGGCTAAGCACCTGAAAGCCAGCCATTATTTCATGTAGCTCCTCTGCTAGTCAGACATCAGGGATAGATTCAGATGGCCTCATTCCAAATGACACTGACTGCAGAGCAGCAATGGGGTTTCTCTAACTTGGCAGGGTGATGTGTACCAGAAAAAGTTGCTTAGTTTTCAAAGCAAGCACAAATAATGGATAAGGGACCTCGAGGCAGCTGCTGGTAGTTAAAGTGCTGATTCTTTCACGTGTTACAGTACAAAACAGTGAAAACTGAACACTATTTAAATTAATAAAAAAAAAATGCACAACAGACACCGTATCACTAAGAAAGCCAGTAACTTTACTGATTTGTCTGCAAAATACAAATTATACCTTATTTCCAGCAGGAGAATCTTTTGAAATTTTCCCATTTTTGTTCACTACAGACAGCTGAATTAAGTCCCTTGAGATACACAGATGTGGTTTAACTTAGTTATAACATCTTGTCATCTAGTGGCGACAAAGTCCAGCTTATGCCGCTGTGAGCCTCTATTTTAATATTTGTTGCAAATGCTTGTATGCTCCCATTTACAAGCTATTTTGTTATCACCATTGTTTTATGGAAGCAAATCCCCATGAAAGAGAAGAAAAAAAGAAAAAAAAAAGGATACAACAAACCATCTGAAGCAATCCAAGTGTAATGCCTGCAGTGACCCAGGTCTGATATTAGTTAATACACAAAAGACTCTGGTACTGCATTTTTAATTTTTAATTTTTTTTTAAAATGACTTACTTAACTGACCTTTTTTTGAATCAAACTGAGGTACGGATCAGTCTGAGGTATGAGAAGGGAAGGTAGAAATGCAACACCTGATTATGAAAACAATCAAACGAATACTTTTGATGCAGAAAGTCTGTGGCTCAAAGCTTGGATTGCTCCACATCTTTGGTTAAAATATATTAACAAAAGCCTTTTATTACATCTACAGTCTGAAGCATTCTAACAGACACCAATGTTCCATCAGTCCTTCAAGAGACCTGTAGTGGCAGGAAACTAATGCCATATAACTGACGACATCACAGCAGATGGCACAAACAGGAACAGATGAAGTATGCCATGTTTAGGCAACAGCCTTTATTGAGGTTTCAAGTGGCTTTTAAAAAATTACAAAGCATTTACCTTCAAGGTGAAGGAAGAAGGAAAACAAAACAGCTGTTAGACTACAGATAAAAGAGGGTATATAGGATAACACATACAATACAAAAGGGTTGACATCCTTGAAAACAGCCTATGAGTTCGTCTATTCTTACGCTAGCTTTACCTGAAAAAGATCTGAGGACAACAGATAGTTTTTATATTAGTCATTAAAAATTGCTAAATTCCTCTTCTGGGAAAAATATAAGCCATTTTGTTATAAAACACAACTTTTGAAAGACACTGAAATGACAAAAGCTTTACTGCCAATGGCTCAATGCATACAATATACATGTTGTGCAGATAGGGTATATCATATAATTGTCACCAGCAATTAAACACTAACTGACAACACCTTTTGATAGAGGTTAGCTTAGCTATAACAATACTTGCAGATGTCTAGAATGCCACTTCAGGTGTTTGAACTTACAATTAAGAATGTTGCCTAAAACATCATATAGCACGGGTTAAGGTAAAGTAAATGTTAATACTCTTTCAGGGCTCTGCCCCAAACTCCTTAAATACAAAGGAATCACACAATAAACCCAAATTAGCTTTGCAAATACAATAAATGGTAAGGTACAGAGAAAGGAACAAGAAAGGTAGACAGTTATAGTTTACAGAAAGTGACTTCACAATCAAAGTTGTGCTTCTTATCATTAGATCAGTTTGCAAATATGCATTATCCCCCACAATTTTGCCAGTATAAGTTAGTTGCCCTCTGCAGCAGGAACAAGAGAGCAGACTGGCATTTATTTTCACGTGATTCTGTTCTAGTCGTGTTTTTACAAAAATCACTGTCAGAGTTAATATAAATTGCCCAGGCAATACTTCTCACGCTACTTTCTGCTTAGTTAGTTGCAGTAATATATTACACTGCATCTTCATTAAATATGATATCTTTCATTTTTTTCATGCGTTGCTGAGGCAAATCGCAAGGTAAACTATTAATATGGCTATTCTTCATATATCAATAGACCAAATCCCCTTCCCCACTGACAAGTTTCTACTACAATACCAATAAAATTGTATTTTTTCTTGAAATGACAAGGTACATTTGTGATATATTTGCATATTTTTGACACCGAAGTTTAAAATTCTCAGAAGAGAATATGAGTATAGATTAATCTGAAGGTGAAGAAAGTGGTTTCAAAAACAGGTTCTTTGTGTTTTAAAATTAATTATGGGCCCCATTTTACCTTTTTTTTTGTTGTTGTTTTGTTTTGTTTTGGGTTTTTTTTGTACGTTTTTGTTTTTTTTTTTAAACATGCGTATCTTTGTTTACCCTGCAGTTTGCTACACGAGAATAGATGGACGCATTAGTAGCACAGTATTCTGCTTAAAGAGTTTCCAGATTATGCACTAGCCCCTGCACGGCTGAAAGTGCCTGTAAGGCAGGCTTCTGTAAAGTCATGGTAAGTGAAGAGCCTATGTCCTAATGCACACTGTAGTCTGATCATCATTCTCTACTACAGAGAGGTACACTCTATCATTGAGCAGTGCACAGCAACTGCACGTACAGGTGGAAAAGAGAGTGTGGATTTCACTTCAAAGTATTTGTGTTGACATTTCGCTGTCGCAGCTATATCCTTCATCATAATGTCAATGTATGTAGGCGAGACCTAGAA
Organism: Amblyornis subalaris; assembly: GCA_018881555.1. NCBI lineage: Eukaryota > Metazoa > Chordata > Aves > Passeriformes > Ptilonorhynchidae > Amblyornis > Amblyornis subalaris. The sequence goes on from JACAXG010000072.1 coordinate 43,553, forward strand.
GGACTCTCGAAAAAAGGAGAAATATTACAGTTTTACTATGGCACTAACATTTCGCTTAAACACTTTTTCCCTCCAACAGAAAGCTTAAACTGAAACACTTGAATATACCATTTTTTCTAATATACAAGAGGGACAAAGAGGGACTTGAAGAAAATGACACATTCCCTCTGGTCAAGCTATCTTAGTCAAAGGAACAATATGAGGCTGGAGAAAATGTGGATGCCATGTGCTGAAGCAAGTCCTGCTCTGGTGTAAATACACAGGGAGCGTTGCTCAACAATGTGCCCACTGTGAGATGATGTGACTGCGGAGGTCCATGATATCCAAGGACCTGATGGCCAACATTGGCTGTGTAAGATCAATCGATTTTGAACGATCGTCTAGTTGATGATCTCTTTAAGAGTTTTATGTCTGTGAGAGAGGAGAGGAACCTTTACAACAGGCACGTTCGTGCCGATCCCTCCCGTAGCCTCCCCCTGCTGCTTCGGCACATATTCACCTGCACTCACGTAGCTGACAGCCGTTAGAGCTGCACATCCAATTCCGACAGGCAGAATACCAGCTTCATTAATGAGAAAGGGCCGAGTTACGACACTTTGTCATTTAACCCATGGAAAACTACAAGATACGCAGGACGTTAAGTAATAGAAGGGCCCTTAACTTGTTACAATGCACAAAACAGCATGAAAGAACTAATCAGTATATACAATGGATCGCAGTTCACTCAACTGATTGTAAAATGCTGTATTAAAATGATTAAAGTTGTTACACCGTGGGTAAAGTCTAATCGTTTACAGATCAGTCTTTCAACAGCTGACTTTGATCTGTAAAATGTATACCCAGTAAAAGAAAACTGAAAGAAAATAGTTAAATGTGCAACTGCACAAATATAATTCCCCACTATTAAGAGAACAAAAACTTTTGCTATTACCATAATTATTATATATATTAGAAAGCTATACACAAGCATGTTAATTTCACAGATTTTTTTTAAAAGATTCTTAATATTTTATATAATTAGAAATACACATTTCAAAAACAAAACTTCTGCAAAGAGAAAACAGTTATCTTGGTTAGCAAAGCATGGAGTTCCTCAAGGCTTAGGGTAGTGCTTTCTATACAAAAAGTCCTTTTTGTTTGTTTCTTCAGGACTGTTTAAAAGATTAGCAAAGCTATCAAGGAGAAAAGAACACATTTTGGCTTAAGGAAACTACAAAAGCCACAAACGCTTTGCAAACTCTGTCTTACTTTTTAATATGAAAATAAGCAAAATGTAATGTACATATTTTTATAGGTTTTTTTTTATTTAATAAGTGATGCAGACCCAGAATTTTTAAAATTAAATATGTCAGCCCTCAAAATCAACATTTTTGTAAGTATGGTCCTCTTTAAATGTTTTGATCCTTTTTAACTGAGTGCCATACTCTAACAATATGCCTGCATGTTTGTGAGCATTTTCAGTATATTAGGTGACCCAGTCTCTTTCTAGCATCAATTCATGGCCACCCAATCGCTGGGTCTGTCAAAACATCTGTACATTTTCTATATGTTGCATAACAGCTGCTTTCTCTCTCAGTAAAGATCTGCCACTTCTGGCAAATGTTTTCATTTTGTCTATTTACATGTAAATAACGTTGAACCTGCAACATGACACTATCTATTGTAACATACATTTTGCAAGGGAGCACAACAGTGAAAAGAAGTTAGCCTTAAAATCTATTTTGTACAAGTGTTCTGTTGTACAACTCAAGTGCTAAGCTTATCTCAGCATTTCTGTTTATCCTTATACTGCATCACTGAGGCAATTTAAAAGTACTTTTACAAAACAGAGTACCTGACTTTTTTTTTTTTCACACACGGCACATATAATGCATATCGACCCCTCCCCCCTCCCCCCTCCCATTAAGGTATAGCACACACACACTGCAAGAAAAAAAAAAACCCAACTAATAGGTAATAATGTTATCATGTTGCCCATCCTTCAGAGAGCCGCATGCGCTTGACAGAGGGGCTTTCCCTTTCGTCCGGCGAAGGTCTGGTGAGTCCAATGGGGGAGTGGAATTCGTTCCGGTGATCTTCTCGGTCACTTCCATCATAGGAACTGCTACAGCTGCTCAAACTGTCAACAGGAGATCTCCCCGCCTCATGGCGCGTGTGCTGTTGGTATCTCGATGGTGTGGTGGTACGGTCTCTAGGAGGAGAAACAGGTTCTGACTTGATGTTGAGGCTTTGAGTAGAAGGCAGGGAGAGATTTGTACTCTGAGATAAATGAGTGCTAGTGCAAGCTCTGTAGGAGGAAAGGAAACCCAGTTACAGACGGAGGAGGCATGGAGCCCCCAGATATGCACAAACACTCACACAAAACACCAGTGTAAAGGCTCGTGCTGGACCAGCACATGCAGAGAGCATGGGGACTGTTGTCCAGACAGAATTCACAAATTCTGAGAGATGAAAGCACCACAACAGATGTGGTCAGCTTCACTGAGTGGGACAAGCCCTCAGTTTGGAAAGAGGTCTCGCTTTCAGTCTCTCTCTCTCTCTCTCTCGTTTTTTTAAAATCAAGTTTCAGCACAAATTTGGGAAGGTGAGCCTTTGCACTGTTGGAACCACCTGCAGGTTTCTGTATCACTAATGCTTGTGTGTGTGCATGCATGGGCTGAGACATGGGAAGCACGGACTTTCTGATGGGATTAATCCAATTAATTTGAATGCACCCAACTACTTTTATTGCTGTTCATTTTGACGTGTGACTTTAGATGCAAAACAGAAACAAAAAAATCCGGCCTAGTAATTTCTATACCTTTCAGAATAGAGTTGAAATTACTGGTTCTAGGATTGACAGTAACAAAATAGCACAGGCAGGCAAGGATTTAGATATGATTTTATGGTTTAAATCTATGAATCCATAATTCAATCCAGAATGCTTTTAGATAAACTACAAAAGGGAAGTTGAGGAGTAGTGGAAGATGTTAGAGGACTACACTGTTCACCTGCAGGACAGCCAAGCTCAAAGGATGCTACTGTCAGACAGACTGCTATGCTGAAACTTTTTCAAAGGTAAGCTATATAACTATTCTAGGCTTTTTTTTTTTTCCTTTTCCTTTTCCTGTGCATTTTTGTGGGCAGGTAATGGCAGAGGAAAGATGAAACAGGCAGGGAGGAGAGTGAATACTGAGAATATGCTTTATCTCTATGGGAGAAATGAGATCACTTGCATCTGCACAATATTTTGTACAAAAGCACCACCTCCTGGCAAAACCTGACTTTTCATTATTAAAATAGATCTCTAGACATGCAGTTCTCATTATGTTCCACTTCAGAGACCATTTGCTAAGCTGAAGTTAGTGCCTTACCCCAGAGAAAGCGTTTCAAGGTTTCTACTCATGAGTATTTATTTATACGGGGGGAGCAAGGCAGTAGGGGCAACAGACCACTTGGCTTCACAAGATTTTAAACCTAAAGGGATATGCAGGCATTTTTAATTCAGGAAGATGCAATATTGGGATTTGGAGGGAATTTCTAAGTATGTAGAAGACACAGGTAAGCTTAGGTGTGGTCTTTTCATTTGAAATACTCCACTTTCCCCAGTATCCCATCAACTGAGAGCTGAACATTAAACAACATTTACTACTACTTTAATGGATTTTTTTCCTTCTGACAGATTTAAAATAAAACTATAAGTCTTCAATATTGAATTATATTGTCTGCTTTTATCAGTAATTACTGCAGTGTTTAATAATGAATGGATCTTGTTAGAAAACAAAGAAAACGGTATGTTCTACCTCCAATTTTTTTAATCAACCCTTCATTCCTATACAGAGGAATGTGTCAAATCTGCAAAGAGCAGAGTGCAAGTTACAGAGTTCATGAGTAATAGCCTTCACAGTAACAAATGTAGCCTTTTTTTTTTCAAAGAGGATATTTTCTTTGTATCGCTTTTGTAAATATTAAATTAACACATATAAGAAATTGTAAATATAAGAATTTGCCATTTCAATTTAATGAAATATTCCACTCTTCCTGAAAACTTGTTAAAAACAATCCAACAGGAATCAAATATACATTTCTGTCTTTTTTTTTGCTTTTCATTTCCAGTGACTTTATTTTTCTCTTGCTTAGGAGATCCTAGGACCTCCTCTCAGTAAACACACTGTCAGTTAATATGGTAAGTTTACATATTATTTTACATGCCAAGCTAAACCTGAAAGTCCCGTAATAAAGGATGGTGGAGCCTGGGGATTTGATTTAGAAGTGTTTTCTTTGAGCAAATGACTTGTCACTTTGCAAAGCTGGGGATAACTAAGAAAACCATGCTAGATACCAATAACCATGTTCAAATTTGTTCACATGGAACATACTTGCATTCTATTGTGTGACAGCCCTCAAAGGAATAAATCTAGAGGGATAAACTGAGTTTTCAATGAAACAGAGCTGGTATTGCTGTATTGGACTATTGCCTTTTTAATGGTGCCTCAGAAGTGAGTATGAGAATGCATCTCTTTACAGATTCCTTGTGAATCATTGGCAGTGTTACATAAATACCTGGCATAGAAATTAGAGGCAGTTTTATTAATGCTTCAGGTTGATTTGCATTTTGAACACTTTGGGGTTTTTTCGTAAATTTAAAAAAGGATTAGAAGCCATTTTGGCAGGTCAGGACTGAATTTTTGAGGTTTAAAACTACATAAATAAATTGCACCAATTATTTTGATCCACATTATTTTTTTCTTTCTAAATGTAGTCTTTTTCTGCTGAAAGTATTTACGAATTTTAATAACTGTTTATTTGACTATAATTTACATTTCATTTATATTTCATTAAAATTTTCTGAAACATTTTTATGAGAATCTCATCTAAGCTAAAACGATAATTTACAAGGGAAACCTACTGTTACACATACACGTGAATGGTGAAATAATATGTTCTTAGGTGCAGTCTTTAGACCTGTATTCTAAACACAGGATTGACCTCTATTTAGAATGGAAGGTGCACCGTAAGAAATGAGAATTCTGTCTGCTGCAAAATTATTTAATTTCCTGTATACATATGTGTGAGTGTAGAAACAGCTGTTTGCACTTGTAGGTATCAATGCATATTTTACACTGTTGCTTCATATCATTACGTGACATTGGCCCAGGCATGCCCTGTTTTCATCACTTGAAACCTTCACTATATTCCCTGGAAAACAAACAGGTTTTGAATACGGAAAAACTACCGAGAAACTAAAGAAAATGATTTCAAAGGTTTGTGTATCATTATGTGCACTGAATAGCTGCTGGGCAGTCCACTTATTCACCTTTTCCCACATATTGTATGAAAACATTTCATTGTATGGGGACATTGAAGAAAATTAATGTTTTAACTTGGCACAGCAGTTCCTGTTGAGACCAGTGAAGTTACAATATGTTTATTCAGACTATGGTGGCCACATTGAGAAATACTGGTTCCTCTCTGGGTTCCACACAAAACAACTACATGGCTCTGCTGTGTGAGAAGTGAGGGGCAAGAAAGGATGCCACGAGCTTGGGAGGGGGTTTGGTCGTCACTGATGCCAGCTCTGTGTGCGTCTCCATCTGTTTGAATCCCCAACTGGCATTGAAGCTCAGCATGAGCTCAGCTCAGGTAGAACTGCAGGTCTGAGTAAGTGATGAGTGAGGACATGAACATGGACTAGGTAGGTTTTTCCAGAGGGAGCAAGTGGTCTATTTAAGGAAGAGAGCCTCATGTACCTTTTCTTTTATACCCACACTTGCTTCTCTAAATCAGTTTACTTCCTCACTTCATATAATTTTTCCCCATAAATACATGTAAACAACCATTGAAAATTCATGGCTAAATTTATTTATGCAACTTTAGGTATGTGTTAATTTGTAGTTAGGAAAAGAGAAGATATTTTGGACTTGCTAGCAATTCAAATTCTTCCCTTCTCTCTTTCTTTTATTTTAGGTAAAAGCTAAGGGCTTTTGTTTCGTTTTAATATTTTTTTGATCAATGTAAAAGCAGAATAAGAGTTTCTGTGTCAAGACATTTTGTTTAGCTCTCACATGTTAAGGTTTACACTTTTTAAAAAGAAATTTTTAAATAAAGCATGACATGAAACTGGATTACTAGAACATCTCATTTACAACACTGGTATAAGAAAAAAAGGCTCATTCTGAAATATATAAGGTTTTTATTCAAAACAAGGAAATTGGCAGAACTGATACAAATTCATTAAACATGATGTCACTGTTTCTAAATTTGTCAGTAAACATGGTTCAATGGAGAATATTTACCTACATCTAGCTATGGTTATTATCTAATCAATTGTTGCTAAGTAATAATCTTGCTATCTAAGGGTCACAGAACAAGTCAACATTATGCATGAATTTGGAAAACGTTTTGTTCATGTGAGTAGAAGTTTGGAGAAACTTCTTTTACATAAGTAATTATCTATACTGAAGAATCATCAAATGACATATTGTTTCTATGTTTGCATTCCTATTTTAGGAAAGCCAAAACTTCACCTGCAGATGTTGCTTTTAGTCAAAAAGATTGTCTTTCAGGCTAGGCAATATGGATGAAAGGGAACATATTTCACACTATGGATTTGTGCATAAAAAAATTTAGATGATTTATTACGAAGTTTGGAAAAGACTTCCCTTCTGGTTATCAGCAGTTAACTTCTGTTAGTCTCTTTGGTACCTGTTAAATAAGCAGTAACTCTCTTAGTAAGAGACATTGACATAATGTCAAGACCAAATCCCAAAGCTTTGGGAGGGACTGATTTTCAGAAGGATTTGTGAGTGTATTTTTTCCAGATGTAGATGCAGTTAAAAGACCATGAAAATCTTATTTTGCTTTTTAACCCCCAAAGTTGCAAAGTCTGGCTTGTTCTAATGTCCCAGTCATGTCTAAACAGGCTCTACATTGTTATGCTGTTCACCAGGCTCAGCAAAAGGCCAAAAGCTGCACAGACAGGGAAAGTGAACCCCTCCTACGTCCGCATGTATTTGCTCTCAAGTCCACCAGCACTAGTGTGGCTGCTAATTGCACAGTCAGCACAAAGAACTAAGAGCTAGGTTGTAGAGATCTTCAATTACCTCAAAGATGGTTCTGACAGTGCTACTGAAGTTGCTGGGGACTTATCTGGAGTGAGCTAATACACCTAACCCTATCCTATTCTACTACTAACCACATTCTTCTGTCATGCATTGAGGAAGTAGAGCTGTTCTTCACCGCTTTGGTGAAAAACAAAACCTGAAGGAGAGCTAGAATGTCTCCTCCACTAACTCTGCCTTCTTACAGGTTTTTATAGTTTAGTGTTAGCAACAAACATCTCATAGTTGCCAAATCTTTTCAGTATAGGACCTCACTCAGCACAGAGATTTCTGTTGTCAAAACCTTTCTAGATGAATTTTCTCAAATATGAGAAGATGACTATAATTTTGTTTCATTTGTTAAATCTTTCTGCAAATTCTAGATCATGTTGACATGGACTGAATATGTTCTATAGGATTTCAAGTTTTTCAAATAATCCAAAAGTTAACACAGGCACTTTTGCATGTAGAATTCATTGACTAAAATAAAGGCTTATGATTTTCTGCAGCGATAGAAGACTTCTCCAGAACTGTCTGTGAAGCAGCTTTCATAGCTGAATTCATTTACAAATCACTGAAAGAATAATAATAAAAGTAGCAACTCAGAATGTATTCCACAGCCACAGCCATTACACTTTGACATTCTGTGATATGAATCAGAAACAGATCACGATGTGTGACATACCTGAAAAGGCATGTAGTTAGTTCAGGATTTAATTTATACTTTTTTTTGGCTAACCAAACAGTCCTATTATATTCCTTGGTATGCCACTGAAAACAATCAGCTTTTTGTAAGTTTATACATTGATATCTAATGTGAACTTCCAATTTACTTGAGATTTTATGCCTTTAGTTGTACAGTTAGTCTGAATGCTACCCCAGAAACAATGCAAACTCAAAAAGTGCAAGAGAAAGATATCAAGACCATTTTTTTCTAGCACAGCAAGTATTTCAGTTGTATGCTTTTATGTCATTAGTATCTATATATACTTATTTAGACAGAAATGAGGTTTAAAAAATTTGTTTCCTTTGAAATACCTGTATAGTTGTGCCTAAAAACCCAAATCGTCTGTACGTAGTAAAGACATTAAAATAACTTACAAAAAATGGTCAGATAAATTAGAAGGAGAATTTTGAAGTTTAACCCACATTTAGAGTTTTAAATAGTTCCACATAATGGCAACTGTCTTGAAAAAAAAATAGTGCATATGTGCAACACCTCTTTCTGAAAAAAAAAAAGTTTTCTTTTCAAATGTATGTGGATTAAATTCCTCCTCATAAATATACTCCAGCTGTTTTCAGCTTCTATTTTTATAAGTAAAACTTTTTAAATTCTAATGTCTACCCATACATTAGGCTACGTGTGCCACACTGGTGCATGCCTACAGCCTTACTCAATAGAAATTGCAGATACCAAAATTTTTAAAAATCATAAAGCTGTTCACTTGAATGAGCTGAGAGGTTGCTTGTTCATGCATTAGGTGATCTCCCTGTGTGAATTTTCACACTTCTAAAGATCCTGAAATGATAAAGTGCTGTGCTTCTCCAAAACTTGAATAAATGTCTTAAAATTAGCCACGAAAGGGCAGAAACACCTGTCCTCCTCAGCACAGGCACATCACAATGAGTTTAGTGGTCTCACAATTCTTAGGCCTAATTATGCTATTTTCACATAGAAATAATTTCCAAAGAAATGAAACTTGAATTGCAGAGTTGAGCAGAAGGGACTATGTGATTATTATATAAGGTTAAGGCTTAATCTAGGCCAAATAATTATGTAACTCTTACATTATTAAAATGTCTAGAAAAATTTCAAGTTTACTCTAAGTGTTTGTGCTACAGTAACTGGAAATAAAAAGCATAAATAGTAAAACATAGCATCAGTACAATATAAGTGTTTAGCTTGCTTTTAGTAGTGAAATAAAATGCTATTTAAAGAAATAAAAACTAAAACATAAGCAGTATCATGGACACAGAATATTTCATCATAGCTACCTAGCAAACTTTCCACGAATTACACTCTTCCAGTTTTGCAAAACTGAGTTTTTACACGCAGTAAATATGTGCTGATAGGTTGTCTTGACATATTTCACATTTGGAATTACTGAGGAGACTGAAGTCACTGTAGGACAGTAAAATAAAGAAAACACTGCTTACCCCAATTGACTGAGGGCAGATGGTGGCATGTTATGTAGGTGTTGCTGTTGCCAGCCAGTCACAGAACCAAGATGAAGAGCACTGGCTGTATTAAACCCAGAGAGAGATGATATATCTGCACTACTCAGAGAATATTCTAGATTTGAAAACAGAAAGACAATAATTAAGAAAGAATTAAAGAGGAAGCAATTAAACAACAACTAGCACAGTAATTTTCACGTCACTTTACAAGCCTTTTAATTTTAATTACACCAATCACATTAAGTTGCAGCAGAAAAAGTAAACCTTCCTCTTCCCTCAACTCATTAACTTGAGAGCAAATAATACACTAATAATTATTCTGTAATGTACCAGGGCTTTACTGGGTCTGGCAGATCTAAAGCATTCTTAGCTTGTAAATTCACCATAACTACAGATGCACTGTCAGAAAGACTTGAAAAACAAAATTTTGGTTACAGTCTCCCTCGCAGAACCCAGTGGGCAGCCTGTTTCTGAACAATACATCTTCTCTAAGAGCACTGGATTTGAGTGTCAGTGTGCTCTGTACAGCAGCAATACACAACAGGAACCAAAAAGGATGCCTTGAGGCTTCATTTCTGCTCCCTCCCAGGGATGGAGTGATAGCCAGCAGAGTTACTGAACTCTGGTGTGGAGACAGTGAAGCTGCTTATTCTCATTACCCTCGTGGCTTTAGGACGGTGCACTCAACTGCGTGAAATTATCACCAAGGAAGACTAAAAACTGTCTTTTAAGCTTCATTTTTTTTTTTAACTAAAGTCAATGAAAGAAACCTACCAAATCAGTTTTCCTTCAAACAAGACAGCTAATTTTAAAACAGATATGTCTGAAGTTAATGACAGGTACAGAATAAGCAAATGTAGTGCAAAGGCATAACAGCCATCAATTTTTCAGTTTCTCCCAAGGAACATTAGCTAATTCCTTAATACTGAGATAGACACTTATCAGCAGCTTGCTCCCTTCCCCATCCTTTGCGTCCTGCACCCATACTTACCAGTACCATATGTTGTTGAGATGGCTGATGGGTATCCTCCCATCCCTTGCCCTGGTAGAGTAGGAGTTGCTACGGAAACCACTGGAGTAGCCAATGACTGAGCAGACTGGGAGTTATTTATCCTTTGATTCTTTTAAAGTAAGTAAAATAAACATATTATTGACCAGTTTTAAGTCAGTTGAGTGTATTTGCTTTCTGGGAATGCTTTGTGCATGAGAAATACAGGCTGTTACAAATTTCTAGAAATTAATCATTTAACATGTGGCTCTGATGAACTCTGCCAACCCTATCATTTACAAGCTTTCAAGAGACCAGTTGTCACCATAGTAACCCATTACATCAGTATCTCCTAGGTAACTGAACTAGTAAGATTGCTTTTATTGTGGGTAGAAGAACAGATCATGTGAAAAACTAATGAAACATATAAGCTCTATCCCCATTGTTTTCTTTTTCGCTCAAATACAAAGAAAAAAGCAACCACAAATAACAACAGCAAAGCCCACAAAGCAAAACAAAACGGCTAAAGAAAACCCCCAAACCCAGCTCCGCCGGATTTTGAAAGTGAGGAGCACCCCCAGATTGCTGAACACTGAACTCCTACCAGGAGATGGTGCTCTGACTACTTCGTTTTTGTGCAATCAAAAAACCCTTCAAGGCTGTTAGACCGCACAGCAGTTACACACTTATCTTTAACTCAGGGTACTAGATGTTACACTTTAAAAATTACACTAGAGAACTCTAATTGTGTGAGTAGCAACATAAAATGACCAGAGAGCCACCAAAAAACATGTCATAAAGCTGCATCATTTTCAACAATACAAGTTTACATGCTCTCAAAGCACCACCAATAAGAAAGCTTAATTCTAGCATGCATAATTTGAATATATGCAACAACTGTATATGGCCTTCTATTGCTATGTTTAAAAAATTGCGATGACCTTTTTGGTCACAACATAGCTATTATTGTAGTGTTTTCCATATTTTTTCAACCAACATTTCACCTACATCATGAAAAACAACTAGTTTTCTTTTCCTTTTTATTAAGACGAACATCATTACCACTTACCAGAAGCAGATCAACATCCTCAGACTGATTGCATAGGAAAGGAGTGTTAAAAATTAGTGAATATAAATATTTACCAGGATGCAGATTTTTAGCTTAGGGAATAGTTTCATTTCACAGGAGCAGCAGATTAAACACTTTCTCAGCATAGCTTGGAAAAAATAACACCTCATACATCTCTTATTTTTCCTTCTAATGGAATGTTTGTCTAAATTATAGAAGCAAACTATCCAGTTTTCAGCACAAGACTTTCTCTAAGAATTCATTATTTTTTCCACAGCCCCATTGGTTGCAGACAGTTTTGCTATACCTGACTACTCACAGAATCAGTCAGAAAATATCAGTTTTAAGGAGCTTGGAAGATTTGAGGCAAACATCTTGTCACTGCCTTGGCTGACCTCAAATATTGCCCTGTAGGGCTATTTGTCACTTATTCACTTAGAAGGCAGCATCACATTTATGGGCAGTTTTAGTTTGATGGTTAATTGATTTTGCATCCAGCTGAAGTAGCCAACTTGGAAGTTTGTTTTAATAATGTTTGTTACAAAATGGAAAACTGCATCACTTAAACTACCATCCTTTTCAAATAAGTTCACTTTTAATGTTAAACTACTCACAAAGATTTACTTGCAAGCACCAACAGACTTTTGGAAAGAAACTGCAAGACATGCACATGATACCTTCTGAATTCAATGTTCTAGCATAGTATATTGCCTAAATTTCACTAGTTCTGGCAGGAGATACAGAAATTTCATGCTCCTTTTCTCTTGCTCTCTCTATTTACTACCTCTTATCACTACGAAATTTGGAGCTTACAGTGATAGGGTTCAAATTAATTTATTACTGTTAATATGCCATCTGCTAAGACTCTGTGTGGCTAAATATTTAAGAAAAACATAATAGGTTAGGAATACTCAGGGTTAAATTCAGCCTTTATAACAAATTCAGGAAAGACTTTTTCAGCTACTAGGAAAGAGACTGCAGAAGTTTAGACTGCGTAGGATACAGTTCCTATTTTCAACTCAACAGACAAAAAGGAGGAAGTAAATACGACTTCAAAAAGCAAAGAGGCAGATTGATGTCAAGCCCTATTCAGAAAGAGCAAACAAGCAAGAATTTAGTTGCTTGAGCCAGCCTTGAATTTCCTAAGTAACCCTTATCTGAAGGAGATAAAAAGAAAAGCATTGAAAATGCATTACCACTGATGGCATGGTATTCTTGCTGCCAGGTGGAATAAGAACACGGAGGTCTGGTTTACGGTTGTTCATTCCCAAATTCATTGGAGGCGGAGATTTTGCTTGCATATTCTTGTTCAAGTTGCCAGGTGAGACCAGCAGACCTGGTGAGTTGCGGGGGTTGCCATATCCATTTCCTGTTAAGGTAAAAAAGAGAAAAAAAAAAAAAAAAAGACAAAAAAAAAGAGAGAGAAGTTTGATAAATTCCACTGTAATTATTCCACACTAGAATTGTGAAATAAAAAACTCACGGTAAATATCTACGTCATAAATTCCACTGTAATTATTCCACACTAGAATTGTGAAATAAAAAACTCACGGTAAATATCTACATCATGTATCTTAATAGGAAAATACAACATGTGCCATATTTGGAACAACAGGTCTTCAAATGCTTTCTCTCATGGCTGCTGACATCTCAGTGATGTGCTGAAATCAGCTCAATGATACAACTTTGTTTACTGCACTGTGGCACAGCACAATGCACTGTGCCCTCGCAGCAGCCAACGTCTGACGTTTGCTTTGCAAGAGAATCAGGGAAGTCAGATAATTTAAGGGCAAAATAAATGTCAAAGCTATTTCATGTTTTCTTGACAACTACTGAAGATTGCGCTTTTCCTGACTCAGCTCTTTGCAGGTCATGATTTTGTTTTGCTTTTAAACAAAGGATGAGTATAGCAAGCCTATAATTTCCACAAAAGGCAGGGGGAGGACTCGGAAGACTCATAAATGCTTTTGGCTCTTTTTCACTACACTTTTTGGACCTGATTCTGTCAACAGTAAAGTCAATGGGAGCAAGATCATAACCTTATTTGGAATATACCACATCTTTCATCTTCATCTCTCTTCTGCAGGCCCCAGGAACAATTCTGACAAGCAAATGATTCATTTGCCTTTTTCAGAAAAGCGTTTTCTTCTCTTAACACATAGTATTGACAATTATATTTCCATATGGTTATTGGCCTACCATTCCACTTAAAATGAGACCTTCCTATTTCAACCACTTGATTTCACCTCTTACCCACATAAAGTCTAGGGAAAAACATGACTTTTTAGTGTAACCTTGAAATTCTGTCTACACAGTCTTGAGAGATACAGAAACTGCCCTGTCATTGAGAGGGAATAGCATGAAAATTAGTACGGAAAGAGAAAACCTTCACGGGTAAATACCAATGAAACAAATGCTACAGAGCACTTTCTGTTCTGTGCTCAGCCTTTCTTAACGAGCTGCAACACACAGCCTAGAATTTGTGTGAGATGAGCTAGTGAGTGTGGCAGATCCTTGTGGGTCAGAAACCCTGGACCTTTAAATTTCCTTTGTAGTCCCCAAATCTTACTTTCTTTTTTCCAGATGTCTAATGGAGTTTACAGCCCTAAAGAACATAAATGGATTATGGAACTAAATTTGATAATGTCTATGAGGTGGGCATAAAAATGACAGTACATGAGAGTGATTTGCTCTTCTGCTTAGGATAAAAAAGTGTGTCCAAACATGACTAAGATTATCATGTTTTTAATCATCGAGTGCCTCAACTAATTGTATTGATCAGATAAGCAAATCCATGGAAATAAAATCTGTCAAAGGCTATTAAATATAAAAACACCACTTCAGGCTCTGGAAGACCCTGAACTGTGAACACGAGGATTAGAACACAGGAAGATGATCAAAAAGCGCTTGAATTCTGTATTGCGAGGTACCTTTAGTAACTGGTCTGGCCTGGCTTGCTCTTTCTCATGCTTTTTATTATCATGATCTCTCAAGTCTTTTCAAAAAGATGAAAACTTAAGAGCACTTAGACCACTTCCGAGATTTTGTATTAAAACATTTTTTGTAATCTTGTTGTTTATTTCCCTAATAATATCATACTGTAAGATAAAATGAGTTAATGAAGTGTATTTTAGACTTATCAAGCTAACCCAGCAGAATGCTGTCAAAAATTTTCCATTTTATGTCAGTAAGGTTTTTTTTTAAATGAACAATTGCTCTTAATGTAGATTTGCTACCTATTATGCTCTAATTAATGCTGTGTGTTCATAGAGGCTGTGAAATAAGAAGGGGCATTTTGAATATACAACAATATTTTCTGCTAGAAACCACACTGCCTTCTGAAAAAGTTCATCTTTTGCAAACTGAATACCGAAAATCAATGCATGAAGTGATCAACAGAAGAAACTGAAGCAAAAGTAAGGTTTCTCTGGTGTTGGTTTCATACAGGAGATATTTTACCAGCAGGACGTAAAACTGCCTCTGAAATCTGTTGTATGACAAGGATTTGTTCAGAGACTGACAATGAAACTGTTTGAAGTAGCAGTGTATTTATTTTCAGTTCTACAATACAGAACCTAAGATATATAGCAAAACAGAATGCACTGTACTCTATATGTTTGTTCCTAGTTGTGATTTTTGGAGAATAAAACACCTTACAAGAAATAACTCCCATTTTCTACGTAAGATTTACTTAATATAATTACTATTAAACATTAAGGACAGAATGCTTCTGTATAAAGCTTTATTCTTCAGAAACTTTCATCTGACCTTTATATTTTTTTCCTAGTGATGTAAAATAGTTCGCAGAGTGATTAGATTTCTTACATCTATATTTTAAAAACATCAAATTCTTTTTAAGAACTACTGCAATCTTTTCCTTACCAGCAGATTTCTGCTGTTCATGGCATATTATGCCAGCTAGCATTTTGGAGCCACATAATAGCCATTCCTCTTTCCAGTCACTAAATTGTTATTCTTTTGGTATAATGAGGACTCAGGAATGTAAGACTGTGGACCTTAAACCGATGATAGAGAAACCCATCATTTGGAAATCAATGATGAATGCATGCATGCGGTCTACAGTTAAGAAGAGTCTGCATTTAAACCAGCTCTTTAAACTGCATCCTTTTAACTCTAGAGGGCTGTGGCCTGCTCTGAGGAAGCTGTCCCACCTTCAGACAAATCCACCGAAGAGAATGGCCTCATTTACATTCAGAGGCAAAAAAAAAAAATGTATAAGACTTCTAATGTACAAATTAAACCTTCTTTCATGCTATGCTTTAAAATTACACTCTGCCTGGACAATTATCAGTTTAGATGTGACCATATGCAGAACATCTCATTCCACTATCCACTTGAAAGCACAAAAATTATATGTCACGTATGAAAGGATTTCCTGATCATAGATTATAAGAAAATGAAAACCAGATGGATTTTACAGCAAGTTGGCTTTACATTTTTATTTGGTTAAAAGCCATATTTTTGCTGGAATAGAACATTTTTAAACATTATGAATATATTCTGTAATGCATAATGAAAATAAAAACAGTGGATGCATGAGTTTTAAAGGGCATATGTCAGAATTTGTAAATTTACAGCATTTTCAATTCAATAAGTTTTCAGAAAAAATGATTTTTCCTTGTATTGTTTGTTATATCGACTTGTAAGAGTAAAAATATTTTACACAGAAAAGATCTTGTTTTTAGACAGAGCTAGTGGACCAGCACGTGTCATGAAATGCAGTGCCAGACTTTGTATTTGGGCTAATGGCAGAATATAAAGACAAATGCTTTCTGAGCACAGAACACTCCTCTTGGGCATGCTCCCACATTTTGCATTTAGGCAGAAGTGCCATTGACTTTAGAATGAATTCCATCCAGGTACAAACTCCATGATTAATCCCTGTAATATCACTTTTTAAAAAACTCAGAAAAGTTATATTTCTGCACTGGTAGTTATTCAATCAGGAAGAATTATTAAAAAAAAATCCATTTACTCATAGAAAACTACAATTTCAACTGTGTTACAAATTCATGTAATACTATCTTAAAAGGTCACTTTCATATTTTAAGAATTTAAGGATATGAGAAGGGCACAAGTTTACTCAGGACAGAACAGAGAGCAAAGTTTACTTTTCTCCTTTCATCCTCCATTAATAACACCTGTACCTTTTAAGGAGTTTTGGTCATTGGTTTTACAGGGGTTGCAAAGTGTCTGCAGTTCTTAATATTCTCAGAGTTAGGATAATAATTTTGTACTGAGCATTTAAGCCAGGAAACTTTCCACATGCTCAGGTAACACAAATGAGAAAAGAAAAACTTCTTTCCATATCTCTCAACATTCTGGCACAGCATTGTCATAATTCAGAGTCTTTAAGTCTTGAAAAATTGGAATATTTTAGTATTTTGGTTCCTTGAGCTTTTGAAACTGTCATGTTCTTACTTATTCCTCTTTTTCTTTAATTTGTGATTTCAAAGATATAAGAATATACTGAATGAAAAATCCTCTATGGTAGTCCAAAGAACTAGAGTGCAAGAATGAAGAACAAGACACACCATTAATATGTTCTTTATTTGATCTCTCTCTTTTGTTTACTCTAGTGATTTTCACTGACTATATGGGTTGAGAATTTACAAGATCTTTAGGAACCTGTGAAGCCTACCTCCCACTAATTTTAATAGGAAACGAACTTTCAAATGCTTGAAGGAGTTTTAATAAATACTAATGCTCATTTCAAGTTTCCAATGAGTGTATGCTCTTACTTGTGAAAATTTTTGTATTTCTTCCAAGATGCATATGTACATTCGATTTTGTGGAGGATTTCTGCTTCTTACTTGGTTATATTAAATGCATATGCCACATATATGACATTTTGACTGAACACCGAGCCTCTTAATAAGAATCTTAAATATAGAATTAATCTATATAAACATGAGAGCAATTTATGCCATAAATTAGCTGCACTTCAAAATATATGCATACATATGAAAGAATCAATCGAAATTTTGCTAAATTTGCACCCAGTTTTCCACTCTTCACTCAGTTCATTTTCCCATTTTCTGGAGGAACCTTAGTTGTTCCTAATAGTAATTAAAAGGTAATGAAAGGTTTCCTTTTCTCTCTTACATCTTATGTGTCTTCTTTTTTATTTCTCTTTTTTTGATGCATACACACTGTTGCAACAGTCTATGGGTTACCACTCAAAATGATAACAAAGAACACAACAAAGAACTAAGGCTAGGAAGCTGTACTGTTGTTCACCCAAAAATAATTTTGAAAAGAGGTAATTGAAGGTTCTTACTCACATGTCACATGTTTGTCACATTTCACATTTCACAGAACACAACCTTTACTAAGTGCAAATGGGAGAAGAAAACCAATCTGTTGCTATTCTCACCCAGAAAAAAAAGAAATCTTCACATTAAAATAGCTGCCTATTCCCACTACACTGAGCTAATGGGCCTACTTTACTGAATTATGGGGAGCCAACTCAGACAGACGTGGTAGATAAAACCTAATGACTTTGCATGGAAGAATTCTCAAACATCCTGTGAAAGTATCATCTGCTTTTTTTTGGGCTGAAACAGGATGACAGTTTGGAGAACACACAGACATTTGGAAGAATGGGAGGAGAATGAGGAGAAAACTATCTCAACAACTGTTAGTTGTAGAACTAACCACTTAGAAATGTAAATAAGATGGTAGAGATTTCTACAGCTACAGAAGACTAAGTCATTTGTCTCTAACTCACCCATTCTTGCCATGCAGGTTGCATAACTGTCAATGGGAAATTCTTGCTCTGTAAATCTAAAGAGATGTAAAGGGCTCTGATGGCACTACAGTTGTCCTGTGCCGGGGGCGGGGGAGAAGCCAGTGCTCGGGAACAGTTAAAATACTCCCAATACTGCAGGCAATGTAGGTGTACATGCCACCTGTACTGGGACTGCACAAAGCTAAAGATCACACTGTGTGTCCCATTTAATTACTCTCGGTGAGTTCTCATTTTGGAAATCCTGCAGATCTCCAGTGCTTTCAGTGCAGCAGAGGTAAATGGTCTCTTCAAATTTCCCACGGAAAATTGTGTGTACGATCTGCTTATATTTGTAGTGTATTACGAAGAAAGCGACTTCTCTCCTCGACGACTCACAGGGCCAGGAGTTGGACTTGATGATCTCTGCGGGCCCCTTCCAACTCAGCTCATTCTGTGATTCTGTGCAAATATTCAGTTTTGCTTTGTCCCTGTGCTGGTTCAGATGCTACAAATTGTGACAGCATGTCTTCCTGCTGAAAGTCATGTTTAGTAACACTAACAGTCCTCTCACCAGTGTAATGGCTTGCCTCACCAGATGCCCATCCATAGGCTGACATCCTGGTCCATCTCAATCCCCATGGAGGTCCCTGATTACTGGGTCTGGATCTGCCCTAGCCTCTGGGTCTCCTGTCCTCTCACTGGCCCTGCTCCTTGGCTGGGGCAGTGGGATCAGTTCTGGCTGCAAAGGAACTACCAGGAACCTCTGCTGTTCCAGGCTTCCAGCTGCTTCCTGACCCCAGTGTGTCCTGGTGGCACGTTCCTCATGTAGGCATTAAAACACAACCCACCTCATCAACTCTTCATATTGAGTACTGCCAGCTACCTTAATGAACTGCTTATATGGATGAGGTAATCAAAATTATTTCTAACCCATGGGCTAGTGCATCTAGAAATGGCAACATCCTTACAATCTACTGTGTGTGGAGTATTTGCTGGTGCACACAACTATTGCTGCAAAAGGGCACATTGATCCCATACTGCTGAAACTGGGCTCAGATTTCCTTCAGGACAGTGATGATGCTTCTCAGGCAGAGGCTCAAAGTAAAGAACCTTTGGTTTGGTCACTTGACAATGCAAAATATATTGTAAAATAAATTTCAGAAAATCTGAGGACAAGCCATGAATCTAAGATGCTAGAAATCAGAGATGATTTTTGAGTTGAATGGAGAAACAGATGAGTTTATTCAGATGCAGGATGAAAGACCATGAGAACAGAAACCTGACCTGTGCATCACAAACCATTACATCTCATGCAAACACTTAACTGCTGAGTCAAGTGCGTGGCAAGCTACCCTGATCACCAAAACTGCAGTTATGTTCTGTTCCTATAATAGGAGCCATATTTAAATGTTTCTAAATTAGTTCTTGCACTAAGTATTCTCCCACTTTAGGAGTTCACACCTTAATAAAATAAATGTAAAGGTGGCACCTGACATTCTTGAATTAGCCTGTGGCTACCCACACAAGCAACTGTGACAAACCCTTCAAAACATTTCTCATTGCAATTCATCTTCCCAAGTAGCAGGCAGCTTTTTCAGCATATCCACGGACTCCCTCCTTGCAACCTTTGGAATATGCGTGTATGTCATAGGCAGTGAGGGTCTGTGGCAAATTATGCACTGAGAAAAGGGGGAACACACTTTCTTCTTCACGGATGATCATCCTTATTCCTCTCTCTTTTTTTTTTTTTTCTCAGCAGAGAAACAGAGCAACAGATGATCCAAGACCAGGTCCGGCTTGTGTTTTTTAAACGTGCACTACAGTTACTATTGTCAGTATGCTTATAATATAATGTCCAATCATAGCATCTTATTATTTGTTTTCATAGTTCTTTAATGTCACCTCATTTCAGGAATCCCATACATACAGCTTTCATGCAGAAACACCAAGTTTCTGATATCTTTACTTCTAATTGTACTGATTCATTTATTTCCATTTTCACACCACTATTTTGTTCTAACACATTTATCAGTACCTATGCTCGTCTTAGAACCTATATATTTCAAATTATGTTGTTTTGTTTGAAGATTCAGCTAATCAACACAATAACTAAGTTGTATGTATTGAGAAAAATAAGGCAATCACACAGTGGTCTTCAGTTTTGTGCTTTACAAATATTACATGTTTATAGTTTAAATATAAGGGCACTGAACAGTGAGCAAGAATATATTCTTGTGCCATGATTTTGTAAGGTCCGAACAAAATGCCAGGGGTCACAGAGTCGTTTAAATGTGTCTTACCACAGTAAAACAGCTCTCCTGCCCCTGCCACTGGTGTTGTACCTGCTACCCTGAGGAGCTGACACAGTGCAGTGTCCCTGACCTTGTGTAGTGCTCCCTCCTTCTTCACTCTTGTAATTTGCAAATGTTACTCCACGTTCTGCACTAGGAATGCACTGGTCCTCCACACTAAGGTGTAGTCTAGCAGGAGAGGTCAATGCCAAGTGTTGAGGGTGGATATCTGAAACTTAGCTTCCTTCACAGCTTTTCCAAAAATCTTGCAGTTACTGTCACAGGTCTGATCTCTTAACAAGCGCACAATTCATATGTGGCCCTTACTGTCTGAGATAACCACCTCCTCTAAATATGTTTTCAGGACTTAACTGTGCTCTTGTAAGTATGCTAACTGGAAAGATGCTCCATTCTAGTCCTGTTTATGCAAAAACCCCCCAGTATTTGTTTTTTTAATATGGGTTGTTTCAGCATTGCAATAATTGAGAAAAAAACACCACACCAGAATGTGACATACATCAGAGGGAGAACTATATTCCTAAAAAATATAATACTTTCTGAAGATATATAGGAGAAAAATACAAGCCTGGAAAGAGTAGAGGACTTATCTCTCCTGACTGCCTGCAAGAGAGTTTTGACAAATCATGTCATATAATCACAGAATGGTTTGGGTTGGAAAGAACCTTAAAGATCACCTAGTTCCAACCCCGCTGCTATGGACAGGAACACCTTTCAGTAGGAGTTACTCAAAACCCCATCCAAGGTGACCTTGAGCATGTCCAGGATGGGGCATCCACAGCTTCTCTGGGCAGCCTGTGCCAGAGTGTCACAATCCTCAGTCAATAATTTCTTCCTAATACCTAATCTAAATATGCCCTCTTTCAGTTTAAAGCCATGACCCCTTTGCAATCATCTGCTTTTAACAAATTATTTGCTGATGACAAATAATTTCCTTTTTGGGCTGTTTGAAATCAATTATCACTTTGAGAAAACTGCTTTTCCAATGAAAAATATTTCAAGACAATAATAATTCCAACTATAAACAGAACACCATATTGTAAATGTACCTTCTTGCTTCCCCAAGGAAATTTTAGAGATAATTGTTAACATTTTTTCTTTTCCCAGACATATAGCTAAAGCTAAAATGTTGATTTTTTGTTGAATGCAGTTACTGAAAATTGAAGGATTCATAGTTTGAAATTCAATGCCAGGGAAGTTTCAGGACTATATATATTAAACAAAAACTATATATACTTAGATTTTTAACTTACCAAGGTATTAGAACAGATATGCGGGCAAAAGTAAAGTGTTTTGCACATACATAATACTACTTTTTTGGCTTGAAATTTAAGCAGATGGAAAGAAAAGATCAGTAACTAACTCATCCTTGTATACTTTGGCTTTTACTACGGGGACACTGCTCCAACTGATAACAAAGGAAAAATCAGCTTGTAAGGGATTTAGAAAAAGAATGGCATTTATGGATTTGATATCTTAGTTACTGAATCATGTTAAAAGTTAAAGGGCAGGGGTCATGTTAATACTGTCAGGAACTTTCATGTGTGGCTGCAGTCACAGCTCCAAGAGGTTAAAAGTATTTCTTGTTTTCTTTCTCACAGCCAAAGTCATTGCCGCATTCCAGATCCAAGAGGTATCAGCTATCCCTTTCAGGACTCGGGACAGGCATGAAATGCAGACATTTGCTAATTTGCAATGCCTTCCTCTATTTTCTGAATTTGAACAAGAATATGTATTGTAGTGTGCAACATAAGACAGTGTGGTGTCTTAGTGAGCAATAATGCACAGACAGAAAAAAACAGTGAAATCCCTGTCTTATTTAAAGAAAGCATAACATTCCCCCAGACTTCACTAGGAAAGGGATTTTATCTAAAGAGCCCAAATTGGTCTTGAGGAACATTTGAAACTTCTAGTAAAAAAGGAAGTCAATCATGCCTGTCTTTATATCCCACTTACAAAGAACTAGTTTGTATGACTCATTTAATTGTTCATTACATGTGAACTTAGGGCTTTCTCCTTTTCAATCCTTTCAAGCTGTCTTTTTATAAATACAAATATTGAGACACTGTTGATTAAAGAGATGAAGAGACAGAGAATAACTAAATAAATTACTAAGTCAACACTTGCACAACTGTTGGAAACCTAATACAGGCCAAATTTTCACAGATTTTCATTGATGTCTACTGAAAATGGGCTTGCATGGATCTCTTCTTTGGTAAGGGCTCACATGAGTTAGCTGAAGGTACACACATCCAACCTTTGCATATGACACCCACTGCAAGATTTTTTTTTATTATTTTTACATGTACAGCAGCATCTATCCTTTCAGACATTCTCAAAGTTTCACTGATGTGATTTTCACATGTACGAAAAGAGCCCGAAGAAGCTGTGTAAAACAGATCAGTTGTTTAGGGCAGAAATATGAATTAGAGTTGGAAAGGCCTGCGTTGACTGTCTACATAGATATGAAATTCAGTACTATTGAACAGGCTATTTCTTTCATACTATGTATTAGACCTGTCAAACAAGTTCTAGTATTCTCCCTGCTTTATCAAAATCTTCTGCCTGTAGGCACTTCCCTTAAAACACTGCAGAAATAAAGTCTTTCTATCATCTCTCTCTCTCTCTATCTCTCTATCATCTATCTTCTCCCTATATGGAGAGGAGAAAATCTTGGAAAAAGAAGCCTAATACTTCAAGCACACACTTAAAGGCGTAATACAAGTGGAACAAGAGAAAAACAGAGCTGTTATGTTTTTAATTTCTTATCCCCCTCTATGGTTTTAAGACAACCTGCCAATTTATGAGTTCTTATTGTTTGGATTTGGCACTATTGCACCACAGACTCTGTTATGAATGACTGAGTGTTCTTTCTTTTGGACTGTGAGCTTCCTTGGACAGGAACTGTTGTTTACTATGCTTCTGTACCGCATTTTGCCCAGTCTTTGGACCAGAAGTCTGTGGGCTATTGCACTCATCATGTAATAAGGCAAGGACAACAACTTATCATGCTCTTCCTGGCAAACACAATCCTACTAACAGGTTGCCCATAAACTGTGGTTTGAGAAACATTGTTCCAAACTCACTTGTTTATTTAACATATTCCACATTTGTAGCCCAAGAATTACCTTCTCTAGGCTATACCAAGCAAGATTTCAGGACAGAGTGAAGAATATTTATGTAACATTTTAATTTATTTAAAAAATATTTAAAAATTAGTTTATTTATTTATATTTATAGTTTCAAAAGTCTTTACTGCAGCTAGATGCCTTTGAAATCCTTGCTTATTTTTGGTACTGCTGGTGGCTTATTTGGGCAGATTGCTTCTTTTTATTAAACCACTCTTCTTTGAGGAGATACCATCCAGATTGCCTCTGCCCTGAGGGCTTATAAATTAAAAACTGCTACTGTTACATATATTCCCATGTGGCTTGAAATACTAGCAGAATATATACTACCTTCACCCACAGTCAGTACACAACCACGAAAAGAAAAAAGAGAATGAAAGCACTGGAAAATTATGATACTGCTGGCACTTCAGGACCTCAGACTTCAGAAGATGAGAAGGCAATTGTTGGCCTGTGGTTAATTTCCAGAAGGAAATGACTAGCTGCTGATTTATAGGTAAATACAGGATTTGGTTATTAAAAAATATGGGATGAATTTTTCAAAATGCAATGCTGATCTTTTTCAGTTTCTAGTGCTTTTTAAGAACAGGTTTAAAGGTAGTTTGAGGATGTTAGATTAAATGAGTGCAAGTGCTTAGTTCCACTGACAGCATTTGTATAGCCACAAGTACTTTTGAATAACTTGCTCCTTTAGTTTAACATTAATGTCAAGATGGTGGCAGTACAGAAATCAAATAGGGAAACAAACAAATTACAAAATAAACAGTTGAAGCAAGTATATCTTTTATTATACCCATTGTGGATTTAAAACTTGAGATGGAATTTTTCCTTTGATTTTATTATTTATAGTTGTTTTAAGCCTATAGAAACCCTGTTGATTTAAATGGGCTCACTGCATACAAATAAAAAAAAAATTACAAAATAAAAAATGCCTTAATCTGAAAATCATATCAAAATGAAAAATAGAACTTAATCTAAAAGAAGAACTCACTTTGAAAATCAAAAATTCCAAGTACAGGTGCAAAGAAAGACATCCAACACTGTTCTATTTAAAAACTTTTAAACTATTTTAGAAGTTTGTAAATTTTAAAACGTTTAAAATATTTTATAAGTTTTAATCTTCTATCAAACTTTTAACATAAACAATAAGCCACTGAGTAAAAATTGAGTTCAGATAATTTATAGTACTAAAACTTCACAGACATTATTTATTTCTGTTCAAGTTATTGTTAAGTGGTTTTGTTAAAGACTACACTCTCCAAAAATTAAAAGAACTTCACATAGTCTACTATGTAAACAGGTAAACACATCAATTAGCCTTCATATTAGTTATGGGGTAAACTAGAATGGATTTAGAACATGCCTATTTGGGTCCAAAAAGTTCTTGTTTTGTCTTTCAATCAAAAGCCTCTGGTTTGAGAGAATAGTGCCAAAGACATTGCTGTATTTATAGTTTAGCAATGATACTAAATGTGAAGTTTACTCGAATTTTGTTGGCAGTTGCTAGTATCACATGATAGAAACCATTCAATCAGTGTTTGGCTAAGAACAAATTTACTCTAACAAACCTGAGATAACCTTGGTTTAACTTAAAAATATCCCAGATGGTAATTAGTTGTGTAATATAATAAAGAAGCAGTCAGCTTTTTAAGTTCTATTTATGTCTTGGGTTGACTCCCAAGGTAAATTGTGGATGATTCCAGGGCTATTACTTGAAATAATCCAAACCAATGAATAACATACTTCTTAAAACACAGGCTTAAATAATCTTTTTCCATTTCTGATATTGCAGTTATAATGCAATATATTTTAACGTAATTTGTTGAAGTAGGGCAGAAACTGAGGTCTGGTGTTAGTAATAAAAAGTAGTTTCATTTTATAATGGCAGAAATGAAACTGTTTAGACTCTTCTTCTTGAAGTACATTATTTTGAATATATGCTATTTTTGGACATTACGGAAAAATGCAAATTCAGAAGGTTCTAATTTGGCCAGAAATATGAACCCAAACATGATCATGCTACCAGCTTCTAAGATGCCAAATAGAAGAAAACACAGAGGCCTTTGTTTCTTGTGAAAAATGATGAACAAAGAGAACTTTTGATGTTTATTCTTCTGCACCCTAAAGAAAGAGGACTGTCCAAAATAGTGCCATTGTGGAACGATGCAACTAAGACAGAGGCTTCAACCTTATAGTGACCTTTCCATCTTCCTTCAGCCCTTTATCAAATTCTTCCTACTGTTCTGCATTGAGGAGATTTAGAAAACACTTCTTTAATGGTGTTTAAAGCTCTTATTGCCAGATAAAGAACAAAGACTATTCACGTAATTAAATATTTATGATGCATTCCTAGCAATGTCCCTCATATACATGCCCCTCAAATCAATTGCCTACTCCAAAGTTACATTGCTTGAGAGCTTAATGCAAATCCTTAATTTGTGAGTAAATAATCAAGCCATCTGTCTTCCTATGCTTATATATGTTTTTAATATATTTCCAAGGAAAAAAATATATTTAGAAATAACATAAATTTTCAACTGGTGTAGTGATATATAGATTTTATTAAGCGCAAGGATTATTAAGAGAAATGCACATGCAGACGATCTTTAATTTTAGCATGCTCCTCTTTTGAAAGAAAACATTGCCTTCTTTACTAATTGCTCTCCGGGTCTATTTAAAGGAACGGGAGACTAGCAACGAGGCGATGGTATTTCTAAATGAGCCAGGAGAGGGAGCTCCTTAATAGGGCGATCAATTCCTATGCCAGTCCCTCTGCTGCCGTTCCTGAAGTTCTACTCGAGCTTAAAAGTAAGATGAAATGCGGACACTGCAGAACAAATCTTCCTTTAGTAGTGTTTCTCAGGTTAATAAGAGATAATGAACAAAACTATAATTTTCTATCACGCTTGCCTCTTTTTTTTTGAGAACAAAGGAGAGTAACAGCGAATTTTCCATGGTCTGCTTTCCCTATTCCTAAATTAATACAAAATGATCCCTCAAAGCTTTAGCATGTGTTTAAAGTGCCTTTCTGATACAGCACTGTGCAGCTCAAATTCTACTATGAATGCATCACACAAACATCTGTGACTCATCTATGTGTGAAGATAAAACGAGGGTGGAGGTCCCAAATTCAGGCTGAGGACAGACAAGAGATTAAAAAAAAATCATTATGTCCAAAAGCTCTTTGTAAGTAATTTTAAGGGACAATGTTGGAATTGCCACTCATATCAGCCTTGGTTTATAGTGCACAAAATGGATATTCCAACTATTTTTCCATACAAATCTCTCTGAGAGCAGTTAACCCAGCAAAATACCATGTTTTACCACTCAGCTTGTATCCTTCGAACATATGTGTTTACTTCTCAAACTCCAAAAGTAATTTTGCCATTGTCTTTTGTAATCCGTATTTGTCATGATGCAACACTGCTGACCTTGCTAACAAACCACTGAGTTTACTGAGCAAAGGGGACTACTCTGACAACATTGCTTTGATAACACAGACCTTAGCAAGTACAGTTCTCATTAGTTCTACGGGAGCAGGACTAAATGGACTAATCTTTTTCTCTGCCTGGGTATTTTGAAAATCCTTTCCATGTTGTGTACCAAAGCACTTAAGCAAATATATAAAACTAAACTTAAGTTAATTACTGATTATTTAAGTAAATGCTAACAGATTTTGCTGACTATCAGTGGTCTTAGAAATGGTTTGAAATCAAATCTACACTCAGTATATTGAAGTCTAATGAGCAACTCAATATTTAAATCTTTACAGAAGCTTAAATTCATAAAATGAAACCCCAGTTCCACTAAAGTCAATGGAAAAACTTCCCGTGACTCAAAAAGGATCAGGGTTTCTGACACTGACTCCACTGGGAGTTTTGCTTGAACAGGGCTAAGCCACGTACCCAAAAGTTTTTATGGAAAGGCTAATGCGAAGGAAAACAGGCACTTGTTTCTGTGGAACTTTTTGAGGTGCAAGATTTTTTGGCACTGCTGGAAAACAAGCCTCTTTCTGCTAATAAGAGAAGCACAAATATCAACTCTCCACAGCCCAGCTGAGGGAATTAAACCAATGCTGATCAATTTCTAATATCCCACCTCCAAAATGCAGCTATTTTAGGACTAAGATTTTGAAGTAAGCCCTTTATTCGCTTGGAAAAATAAATATAAATTCTTTTCTCTTTACCTGCACTGGTGCCTGCACCGGTTGTGAGGTCCCCACCCATCAGGCCACCTAGGGGGTTGAAATGAAATACTGTAAACGAGCACAATAAATTACAACACTCAAACTTTCAAAACATTTTCTCTACCTTCAATCGGTCTGCTCCAGTACCCAGAACTTCTTTCCTCTGACTTCAACAAGGAGTTGAATCAGACGCATAATTATAAAATCGTAATGTTTAATGTTACCCATATGAGATACTTGCCTTTCAAGGACAAACAAAATATGTAGTACACATAATTTCACTATTTTATTACTGAACTTCCACAGCATGTGAAAAATTATGTTTGAAAGTCACGCATGTGCTTAATTTGAAAACTATTTTTAGTTGAATGCTAGTCAGAAAAGCAAAGGATTGGGAGGAGGAGGCTGAAGGTTCCTGGAGGAGAATGCAATTCAGAAGATATATATATTTATGTATTTTTTAATTTCCTCAGCCTTTCACAAACATTCACACTAAGGATTTTTAAAACTTCTCTTTGCACTTGGAGACCTCAAATGGTTCTTTGAACCTGGTTTGCTTAAGGATCTTGATGTTGCTGCAGCCAGACAGATTTAAACAACCTAATCCCCACTTATCCTATTCAGAGATGAGCCCTCATCATCACCACAACAAAGCACAACCCCTTGCTATACAAGGCACTGAAGTACAGAGCTCAACTAACATTAACCCATCAAGGAACTTGTGAATGAATCAATAATAATAAATTCTGCATTTAGCCTGTAAGCTGATTATTTAAGTAATGAGTGTTCTTATTTACTTGCTTCAAGTTGTTTGCATTGGTTACCTTTTCTTCCCTGCCGCCTTAAGGTTTATGGTATAGTGAGTTCTTGCATGAATTAAGTAGATAAGCTGCCTTTATATGAAAGAGCAACTTGTGTGCCCTTTTATCCTTTATCAACTTCCTTCAATCTTAGTCAATATTCAGCTTTTTCTAGATTTTTTTTTTTGTCTCTTCCTTTCGTTTTTCAACACAAGTTTGGACAAACTGTTATGACTGTTAAAAACAGAGTTCTTGTTTCTTGGAGTGCAGTTCAAAGTGACCAAGGGCACGCAAGCAGCTGACAGTAGAGCATATGAAGGGAGGGGATTGAACGGAGCCTACCTGTGTTACCTGCACTTGGAGGCCGATGTGTCACGCCAGGAGACATGCTATTTCTCTGCAAAGAAGGATGAGCCAGCGGCAAAAGGTTGGGGTTTCCCAGTGAGCTGACTGGGTTACTGTATACCAAACTGTTGTGGTTGGACACTGGGATAGAAACTGGCATCTCAAAGTTTGGTGGTGGAACAGCCTGTACAAGCAAAAAAGGAAAACAAAGACGAGAATAGTACAGAAGCACAACAGCCTTCAAGTACAGTTTCTCTATATTTAGTTCAAATATTTTGTACTTGGTGGTTAAAATATTTATGCTCGCCCCTTTCCTCCAAGACTCAAGAGAAGAGTTTCAAAAGGCTTTTAAATATATTTTTTCAAGTAATGAATCCATCTTCCTTTAATGCAGCTTGCACATTTACTTTGTAAGAACTGGAAAGATTTTTCCTTTTATTCTATCTTTTTCTTCTTTAAAACAAACCTCTGCTTAATGCAGCTTAATTTTCTATTTCTTTCATTCTGTGAAGTCATAATTGTTCACCTGTAATACCTTAACCTAGTGTCATAGACGACTCCAAGATCAAAGGTACATGACTATGGTGACTTCACTGCATGGAGAAAAATTATAAGAGGGAAAATGTAAAAGGGAAGGCTTTAATTTCAGCTTGCATTGCTTTAGCAACCAGAATGATCCCAAATCATGTTAAAGACACCAATACAGTAAATCACTTTATTTAAAGTTTCCATCTTAGTTTGGAAGGGCTTAAAAGAAACAAAGTTCTACTCAGGGACAGCTAACAAATACAAGAAATTTAGATACGCACCAGTCTCTGTAGGTTTTTTTTTGAGGGGGGTGGGTGGAGGTGGTGTTTAGTGATGCCTTTTCAATAACTGTTTTCATATTTAAAGGCAAGATCTTCTCCTGAGCCACTTTCCTTTGCAAGAATCCTTTTCAAAAGAAGAACCAAGTAATGGACCACACTGACAGAGGGTGTGAGGAGATGCAGTATCTATTTCTCATTATGCTCTTAGGAAGCCCAATTCAGGTTTCCATGGTTGGTTGTGAGGTTGTTGGTCGGGGTTTTCTTGGGTAGCAGTTGCTTGAATTTTTATAAAAGTTATGACTACATTAGAAATCTGTATTTAATTTACTTGCTTTTAAAATGATCAATTTCTTGTCTTTTTGATCAGAAAAACCTTTTCAGAATTACCTGACAGCATTTAAAATATTCAATACCTGAATGCAAACTAAGTATCCCTCAATTTGCAATTTAGAAAGCTTATAAGCTTCAAGAGCTTAAACACATAAAAAAAAAATTCTTTAAAGTAGCCTGGTAACATATTCCGAGGGAGGAAATCACAGGTTTTAATTTTGTTGTTGGCAGCTGATAGTATTGGTAAGTCTTCTAGGACCTAGGGGGAATATGTGGAGAGCTGGATACATCTTTTTGCTTGTCAGGCAACCGGGCTGCCCTGACCTTGTGCCACCCGCATCTCCTCTCTGGCTGGAGCTGTTGGCTATGCCCTGTGTATTGCAGCACTACCCATCAAATTACAGTTATCTCTTAAGGCTGTTTTCTTTCTTTTTTGATCCTCTCTAGGGACAGCTGAAATTTTGCTCTAAATATAGAGGAATAATTTTGCCTAACCACTCAAACACAGAGCAAGATTTTCAGGGTATGATGTTAAGGAGACATTACACAAATGCCTTGGGAATTATTTCAAGGTGTTAATTTAGCTCTGATACCCTCTACATAGCCTGTGGCCTGCTTTTTTGCGAGAGATGGCCATAGCAACAGTAGTTGAGTGGATGGACCTGCTGGCATTGCTCCCCAACCCAAGGACTGCACAAGGGAACTTGCTTCCCTTTCCTGAGAAGCTGAAGTGCTCTCCAAGGGCTGTGTTTTTCATGGAGCTGACTGATTTAAGTAGAGGTGGGAAAGGAAGGTGAGGTGTTTTGGGAATCCACATGTTCTACATCTAATCTACTGGTGCGAGAATCTACATGTAATCTACATCCTTACGACTGAGGTCTAGGCTTCTTGGAAGTAAGTTCATATAGCATATTCTGAAACATTTTACCAGCTTGAAGGTATGTTTTGAAGCAACAGAAGGCCACAGAAGAACCCAGGAGTTTCCTAAATCCCATGCAAGTCGGAAGCACGGGGCTATTCCTGGAGTTCAAAGTCAGCTGCTGCTCTTGGTTCCTGCCTTTTCAAAAGGTTTTAGCCAGTGAATTCACAGGAGGATGTGAAAGGCTCCTCATGTTTCAGCTCCACTTCCAGCCTGATGTGAGACATGAATAAACTAACATCGAGTTTCTGATTATTGCAACATTCAGGGCTGTGATGGAGTTCTCTCCACCTGGTGGCTGTGAGCCCATGACCCTGCCTGCTTGAGTGTCAGTCCATGTCAGATTGACTGTCACACACAGGACAGCACTTTGTACATCTTCACCTGTGTCACAAGATCTGTGAAGCCTGCCCTCTGAACCTGGATAGAGACTATTATTGCCTCTATTTTCTTAACATCTTTTCCCAATGCGAATTTCTGTTGAGTTATCTAAACTAAAACAATGGTACACATGCAGAACTGAAGGTCTTGCCAGAATTCAACAAACTTGTCTGCTTTCACCATTATGCTCTTTCTTCCATGTACAAAGAAAACTCTTCAAGAGCCAGATTCTTTTTCTACATCAGTACAGCACAAAAGAGCTCCAGTCTTGGTTGCTCTTGGGGCTGCCAGTCTCGCTAGTCTTCTGAAACTGTTACCTAGCTTTCATTTTGTAATTTAAAAATATATATTTTTAAACCAGTTGAATTATTTGTTTAATGTACTAAAGGTTTAATTTTCACCATTTTACCTACTGTCTGAATCTACTTACATCTATTTACAGAGCACTTAATAGGCAACTTTATCAGGGCAAATTCAGTTTACTCTCTGCTTTCCAGCACAATAGATACTATATCAGAAATACAGTACTTTTTATTTCTTCTTCTCCATAGTCAAAAGTTAGAGAGAAGTTTGACTGGATAAACATCAGTATTAAAAACTAAGTCTCTAGCTACAGTTTGCGCTGTTTGTCTAAATTTACTACAGTCTTACACATCCCTTACCAAGAACTGCAACCTCCTGCAGATTCCCTAGTCACTCCTGGTGGTAAGTCACGGGGTGTATCGATTCCATCTAGGCCTGACGGACATTAAAGTTTCTGATGCACTTGTGTAATATCTATATTAGTAGGAACTAGTGAGGAACCGAGGCCATCTGAGGCCACAAAGAGTCCATGTCCATACCATTAAGCTTTCTCAACCTCAAAAAAATCATGACTACATATAAACTGACAATTGGGAACTGTTCCCAGCCTGGACTAACAACCAAACAAAGCTAAGAAATTGTCGGGGAGAATGTTATTTGTCTGGCGTCAAAAGGCTGCCAGGGACTGTTCAAAGAATTCACCTCAGAGATAAGCACCTCCCTCTGTCTCAGTGTGTTCTTCGCTGTCTGCTAATTTTCCGACATAGACAAAGCCTTACTGTAATGTGTATGAAGTTTGCCACATTTTGACTTTTTTTTCCTCCCTCTGTCTCTTCTCCTTTGGCCACAACTGCCAAAGAGGGCAGATGGCTCACCGGAGACAATACCAGCAGTATACAGCACACACTGTGTTAGATGTGCCCTCCACAAGCTGTGGAACGTGGTGCAAAACAAAGTTTTGGAGACTCAACCCACTTGGAAGCTAATGGACCAAATATTCTGTGTTAAATATTGGTTTTATCCCTCCCATGTTCAACCAGGCCTTCATTTATTTAGAGACAGAGATACTTATAGCTCCCTTCTAGTGGACTATTTCTGTCTCCTCGGCTTTCATCCCTCTTATGAAAACTACAAATAAATGTCTAATTATTATCAGATGATTTAGAACAATATAAATACTTATCCCCAGAAAAATTATCTGAGGAAACATTATTCGGCTTAGCTGTTAGGAGCAAACGCCAATGTTGTTTTCATTTGGCAGCAGCTTTATTACGTTACAAGACCTGGCCCAGGCAATGCATTGTTTTACATATTCTGTAAGTAGTGATTTAGAGACTTGACTTGGTGACTTTTTGATTAATTTTGTTTTCTTCTTCCCAATTTTCTTGACTACCTTTGATGATCACAAGTGAATGAATATAACTTCCCTTACTTCGTTATTCTGATTTGTCCAGTTAAGGATATTGTATACAGTATATAGTATTTATATATAAACCCAGATAGTTACAAATTTCCATTATGCACTAATTGTGAGCTTTATCTTGCCCGTTACATCTCTGCTTATGCCAAGAGAAGGAGTCCCCGTTGCTTTAGGGGAGAATATCTACTGTTTCTTCCTTTTGTGGTAAGCAGCTTGATGGAGGACACAGACCCTGAGCTCTGCATGTGAAGTACTCTGAGGAGAGCTATTCTGTCTTACACGGAAAAAATGCTAAAATTTTGCAGTTCTGTATCTCTGATGCATCTCTGAAGTAATTTCACAAAAAGATTAATACACCTCACCTCATAACATCCTGGAAAGGTTGGAAGTCTTATTTTACCCTAAATCACCAAGTTAATTGCTGAAGTAGGACTATATTCGATGTCAAAAGGTTGAATTTAATGGAAGCAACCAGAGGGTAATTCCATTGATTTTGGGACAACAAAACTGATGTTCCATGTTCAGATTAACTGTGTTGTTTCTAAATCTTATAAATTTCCTGGTTTTAGAGAAATGACAATTTTCCCAAATGCTTACAGAGGTAAAGAAAGTGATAGAACTCACTACTACAGGAATGAAGGTTTTTTCCAAGTTTGGTGGGTTTTTTTAAAGGCTTAATATTTCAGATGATTACAACACATGCTGTTTTGTTAGGAAAAAATAGGTAGCATGAGATTAACAGAGGTTCTGAAGAATCATCTCAAATAAATTTTTAAGGCAGAAACAGAGCTTGCTGAAAATTCTTTCAGTGTGATTTGAAAAAGCCGAAAGTCATCCTTGAAAGAGTAAAGGAATGGAGGAATGGCAATCAGTGAGATTTTGATGTGGAAAAGGGTATAAGCATTCCAGCTTATAAGAGTCTCCCTAAATGCTGCAGTCATCATTTGTCAAACTGAATTCCATCCTGAGAAACCAAATTCATGGCGACAGCTTTAGAGCTTTTTGTTCTGAGAAAAACAGCTTTCCAAAAGAAGCAAATAAAAAGGGAGGTAAAAAGAGATGGCATATCTATGTGTATTCCTCCCTGATGTTTTATACACACATTGGGCATCCTTTACCAGACATTCCAAATATTACTTTATCCAATTTGGTGACATTCTGGTCTCTGGGAAAGTATTACTT
Source organism: Amblyornis subalaris (assembly GCA_018881555.1). Classification (NCBI taxonomy): domain Eukaryota; kingdom Metazoa; phylum Chordata; class Aves; order Passeriformes; family Ptilonorhynchidae; genus Amblyornis; species Amblyornis subalaris. The sequence continues at coordinate 77,730 of JACAXG010000072.1, forward strand.
AAAACTTTTTTTCTCCAAAATATATTTGGCATGATGTGAGAGCTTCTTCAAATTTTAATTACCTTGAGTGAAAAATCCCTCTGCTGAGAATTAATGGAAAGAACACTTACACTGCTTGAGACAGAATCTGAGCATCCTTAAGAAGTATCCTCATCTTAGGTGTCAGATTTTGTATGTGCAATTGGTTAGCACTACAGAAGACACTGCTCATTCTGGGTATACAGACAACCTTTTTGGTTGATAACCATGCAGCCTTCATGTGGGAACAACGAATGAATGCATACAAATCATCTCTTCTCTTTTAGAAACAAGCAGTTACCAACACAAATTCAAATGCTTCTTTGGACCTGAGAAAACCTTTGGTTTCCTATTTTGTCTTTCACACACATTTGGAAGATCAACCAAATATAACCTTCAAACCCCCACATTCTTTTTGTTGACTTTATAAATCTAATACCAAACATAATGAAAAAGTATTCACCCCTTGTATGTCTTGTGCAAACCAAATAGCACATGCAGAGTTATTTCTCTTAGATATCTGGCAAGGCATATGACTGATTGTTAGAAATTTTGACTTGGTTAAAACAAAATTTAGCTCATGTTAAAGCATTAAAGAAATGCTGATGAGGTCAAAGCAAATTCTCTGATAAAGCTGTAAAATCACCCCAACACACAAACATGTCTGAATCCTGCCATTAGGCTCTCATGCAGTCTGTTTCTCTGCAGCGAGCAAGTAGCTGTAACCCTTCAGTGCTGCAACTGACTTTAGCAGAGACACTTGAGAACTGAAGTTACACGCACGGAACACACTAATTACTATATATAAAGGAATTTCAGTTCTACATCGTTTTTTCTATATCACCACAGAAAGTATTCTGTGGATTTAATGTTAGCCTGTCCACAAAGAAAGATTTCCACTGTTATTTTCTAAGTATAATTTGGGCAAGTGGTGTGGTAAAACAGTTCTGTAAATCAAGTGAATACAGTGCATATATGTATATTTCACTTCCTTCTGTAGGTTTCACCCATAATAGGCTTTGTCTGTGTGTCAGAGTTAGAGACTTGAAAGGAAAATATGCTGCGTGAAATTTTCTGACCACAGTGTTTAGTTATATATTTGGCTATTAAAGCCTGCTTCTAGCTGAAATTATTTCCTTAAGAAGCCAGAACTGAAAGGGTTATGGTTTGTTACTGCAGCAGTTATCAGCAGACAGCCATCTAACCTTTGGTACTTACAGGTATTTTATGGCTCTTGATCATATTATCAAATTCTTCATTAATTTTTTTGTATTTTTCTTCAGTGCGTGGGGTGAGAGCGTAAGAGGAGTCAGGATCAGGGCTTTCACAACCTTTGTTTTCTTTCTTGTTCAATGCCTGCCAGGTTCAGAGAAATATCAGAAAGTAAAAAAAATGAAAAGGAGCTCAGAGTACTTACACATAATCTTTGCCTGCTGATCATTAGATCAATATCTTCATTAATTTTTCTGTACTTGTCCTCAGACTCAGGGCTGTGACCTACTGAATCGTCTGCATCGGGGTCTGGACTGTCACAGCCATTAAGTCCTTTCTTTCTCAAAGTCTGAAATACATAATTTGGAAAGTTCAATCCTTGACACAGGCTGCAAGAAAGACTCAGCAGTGTTAAAGAAACACAAACTGCTCATTAGAGAAAATTTTACATTAGGTGTTAAGGAAAGAAAGTGACTAGTGATCCACCTGTTGGATGCTGTACGTCTCCAATTATGTTCCTCCAAGTGAGGACCATACAGACCTCTTTCTTCTGAAGCTGGAACCAGTCAATAAAGGATGAATCTCCCCTGCTCCCTGCTCCCCATATCCCACAGCATTAAGTGGTTAAGCTAAATAGAATGCTATTTATTTTAACATAAAGCAAACTTAACATATTTATCCATACTATTTACAGTGGAATACACTGGTGTTTTCCTTTTCTCTAAAGAAAGATAAAGGAGGAAGAAATGAAAAAAAAATTGAACCTGCAACAAATTTAGGAATCAATTTCTTCACAGAAGAAGAATCACCTATATTGAATTAAAGGAATGACTTTAGCAATACGATTCCTAAGCATATGCTTTTGATAGGACACGACGGAGGACAGAGTTGATAATATAGCTATTAAAATAGCAATTAAGAGCTTGTAGACATAGTGTTTACTCTTTATTGACTACACTTACAGTGCTACAAATGCACAGGGCTGAAGCTTAATGTACAGGGAAAAGCACTGCTAAAACAGATGCTCAGTGAAAAGTCAAAATGAAAGAATTTCAGGTTCAGCTACACCAATCAGCCCTCACAATCACAATTATCATCACTAAGATAAATAACAGAGTTGAAAAAGCTTAAAAACAGAATGAAATCACTAGCTAACAATTCAGAACAGTTGCCTGGCTTCAAATAGGTTTTAACCGATCTACCTTGACAGATCACCAAAAGATACTAAGGGAAAGGAATATGAGAAGAAAGTGTGGACTCCCCAAGCACAAACAATAGTACATAAAGCCAATATTTTCAAGATTTCTTATATTTAGCTTCAAGAATGTCTCTCTCAAAAACACTTCATAGTCCACTCGGCTGTCTACAAACTTTATTAGTCCATTAGCTTGCAGTCCATTCTGTGTTGAAACCTGGCTAAGCAATCTCAGTTACAATGAAAAGATCACATACCACATAATGTGTGTTAATAAGTGACTATGCTTGTGCTGTCTGTCAGTGTGGGATACTCTGTCTGGTTTCTTTTTTGCCTTCTCAGAATGGTCGTGTATTATCTGAGCTTTTTGTTCCTCCAGGAATAGTACATTTCCTAATTATTTTCTTTATGGCAACATTCAGCTTACTACTGTTAATGCCCTCAAGTATTATAAAGTCATACCTTTTTTCCATACCACGGAAAAGCCCCTGAACCTTCCATTTTCATCAACTAAGCAAAGTGATGGTGATCTGCCCTAAGACATCTGAGCCTTCCAATCTCACATTGTAGAACTCCGAATTAGATTTAGGCATTTGTGGAAGGCTGGCTCAATGCAGATCTTTCTTTTCAAGCTTCATATCTATAGAGACTTCAAGTCTAATTCCATGAACTGCTTCTGACACACCAACGAAATTATAATCCATCAGAATAAAAATTTAAGATGCTAAAACAATCTGAACGATTCCCTATACCTTTTTCCACTCCCTCTTATATCTCTTATCTTTTAAATGTTAAATGTTCAGTTAGAAGAATAGACATAATCATGCATGATATCTACTGCTAGTAGCTTGAAACAAGCCAATTAGAAACAGGGCTTTGCAATCTGCTGCTGTTTGATAGATTTAATAGACACAACATGATATAGTAAAAGCAAAATCCCTCATTGTAATCTCAACTAACATTCTTCTCTTCATATAAGTACAAAACAGTTGTCCTCTAAATACATAAAATATTCTGTTTCAAGATTAGATCAAGCTGTCCAGACATGAAACCATTTGGGACCAATTCCTGAGCTCATCTGATTCACTGACGGAATCCTGCTGATTCCCATGGAGTCCCTGAGGACTGATGTGGATGCCAGCTGGACTGATTGACACTCTCAACTCCAGGCTTTGAGATGGCAGTTCAACTCTGCCATTTACAAATGGCAATGACCTCTTTCTTTTTTTCACCAGAGGTCTACAACTGCAACTGAATGGGATTAGGTGAGGGAAGGGACCTTCACAAACATCATCCTACCAGACAACCAGGACAAAAAGAAATATGAAAAGGCAAGAACAGGAATGTTTCGTAGCCTCTTTGAATCTTTTCCCCTCCCACCATTCCCAAATCCTTGTCTGCTGCATTCACAAGACTGTGAATGGGTGAAAGCAGATGCATCTTGGCCTCAACATCTAAAGCTCTGCAAATGATCACTTAGCACTCATGTCAAACAGTGGCTACTGTCGTTTGTAGAGGTTCAGGGATGCATCGCACTTTTCAGGTATCCAGAAGAGGAAAGGCAATGTGAGCCAACGTATGTTTTGCAACAGTCTCCAAAGAGACTAAATTCCCTCCCATCATAGAAGTGTTTTCATTTTCATACATATTTATTTTTACATTATTTTCATACCCTTAGAAAGCAGGTTGCTTGCTACACCAGGCAGAGAAGAAGCAATCTCTATTTTCACCAGAAAAGCCAAAGACTGAATTTAATAACATCATGTTGATAGTCTACCCAAAATTAACTTTAGCCCTAAAGAGTAGAAGCAAACATTTCCTTGCAAAAACCATCAGTCTAGTCTGTTTGGCTGGTACCTTGGCTGATGTGGCAAATCAAGTTCACTAATGCAGTCCACATGCTCCCTGCCCACCACTACACCTCAAAAAAAATCAAATCAAACTAACAAATAAACAAACAAAAACAGACACAAAAAACCAACCACCAACAACAAAACACTACACAAACACTAACAAACAAATCCCAAATAAAAACAAGAACATGTTTCAATGAGATGGGTTAAGGTTGGGCAAAAGGAATTTCCACATGTATGCTGGAGTCAGAGGCACATCTCCTAGCTTTGTGAGTGCTGGAACTCATGGCTGTGAATTGCATTTTGGGATAAAGTGCAATATGCAGAGAAGATCTCCTGTGGCAGGGTCTCTGGGGACTTCTCTTGCTCCCTACCCATCCCTCTGCTGATCCTTTGCTGCTTCTGTCTGTAAGGACTCAGGCTGCAATGCTGCCTTCAGCTGGGAGTCTTTCTGGGAGTAATTTCTGGTTCTCTTTTTTTTTTTGCACAAGAACATTTAATTTTCATGAAATTTGTTGGAATTGCATTGTCTTCAAGAGCCCTCCCTTTGCACTAGATTTGCTTGGCATTGGATTAAAAATGAAGTTGTAAGGGAAAAGACAGAAGAACACACTGATCGCTTACCCAAGGACAGGAACACACACAAGCACATCACAGTCCACCTCTGGAGAGGAGAGCAGGCTGGAAGTGACATACTTAATTCTGCACTAAGGTACTGAGTTGTATTCAGGACAGAAATAATGACCCTAAATATCCTAGTATTACCTCTGGCTTCTCAACATGCAGGCTACAGTTTTCCCTGTTTTATTATATTGTTAGTTATTTTACTCTTCTCTACTTCATTAGCTATCACTCTCATTGTTTTCCTACATTATTTTTCCTTTATTGGTGTGCTTCAACACAAGACAAGTTCGTACAGCACAAGTAAAAGTGGCACTGACCAATATCAAACTGATTCATATTTTCTCACAATCTCTCTGGAATTCATGTCAATTGTTCCTCTTCTCCTCTATGCTGTGTCACCTCTTGAAAGCAGAGGCTGGTTCTGGAATCTTTGACCCAGTCTTGGAGTGATTTAGAAACAATTTTTCTTGTGATGTTAAGCTGTCATAGCCTCTTGCAAATCCTGGAAAATAGCCAGACCTATTGCATCCTCCTGGAAATTAGCTATTTTCCAAAGATTTAATGACTATTCAGGGAATTTTTAAGAGGATAAAATAACACAATTGTATAGTGCATTGCATTCTAGAGAACCTCAAGCCAGATTTCAGTTATTTTTAAAGAAAATAAGCCATTTTTCAACTACGGAAGCTCCACTTCTTCCAAGCAATTAAACAAGTAATTATATTGGATTCCAATAACCTAAAATCAGCCAAGGCATATGAAAAACAAAATGGTTAAAGAAAAACAACCTTTGGTTGAAATCTCATGTGCCAGCAATTTAGCCTAAATCCTACTCTGTAAATCTCAGAGAAGTTGCTGACTTAGTGACATGCTGGCTGCTGTAAAATGAAGTATAAACAACTATTTACTTTCATTTCATGCAAAAGTTATCATCACTATGGAAGCTGAAAAGGAAATATGGCGCTAACAGCCAGGTCTGATTTTATCAAGGCAATGAAAATCATTGTAATTTTGAAGGCCTTTGAGGAGGAAAAGCCTTTCATTTTCCTAATCTAGTATCTGTTTCTGCAGTTTTAGCCTCTTTCTTATTTTCTTTTTTTTTTTTTAGCATTTCTTTAACAGAATGAATGGAGAAGGTTAGAAATTATTTTATTTTTTTCATCTTGTTTAGTTTGTTCATTTTTCTTTTTAACAGGTTCATCTACTGTGGAACTCCTTCTTACAGCACTCCAGGGCTTGGAAATGCTCACAGTATAGCTGCCAAATTAAAAAGACCAGGTCAGTTGATGAGGTTCCCAAAAGGTTCAGGCCCATGATGTTCCATTTTGATATCCTCTGCAACAAAGACCTAACAATCATAAGGTTAATCACTATCTTCATTTGTGTAATGAAAAGTGTGATCTCACTGGGTCTTCATCTGTAATCAAAATTTACAGTATGGAAAAATTCAGAATTACATGTCTACTTCTATAAATTCCCATATATGTTATGTCATCTGGAAGCCACCAGAACGATCTTTAACTGACAGACCCACTATTGACCACGACAATCCACTGAGTTGCAATTTGGTAAATTGTATTCCACTGTCAGAAAAAAACCCCTTCAAATGGCCTCGATTTTCACTATCACTTTCTTTCCTGTACATGGATGGAATAAATCTTTTAGCCACGAATTAAAAATGGTTTTGTCTCTTTTCTTCTCACTGGAGCCGCATATTTACATGGCAAGGCATACAATAGCCAATTACGAAGGAATGATACACTATTGTGTTCAGCTGCTTTATTATTTATAGTCATTCTATGATTCCAAAGAACACAGCCAAATTTATGGAGGTCCCCTAAAAGAGCAGAAAATATTCAGATATGGGCCTGATTCATTTAAGCACCAGTTTGCTCTCCGTGCAACAGAAATACTAAAGTTAGAAAGTGTTGAGTGAAGACAACCTCCACTCTCTTCTCAGTTAATTTTATGATGAAATTGCATGATACAATGTATGGTGCAATCAAGTAATGAAAGGTTCTACTGAAATGAAAAACACAGAGGAAGAGATAGGTTGCTATGGGAACCACCCATCTGAATTCCCTAACTTATGTGTAACTAAAGTCTTAAATTTTATGTTCCATTAATATAGAGTTCTTAAATTTTTACATTTAATAATGAACACAAACTAGTATGCTGGTACTAATGTACTTTAATAGTATGTTTAGGAGAATCAGATAAAACATTATTACACTTTTGTTATCTAACAAACTCCACACACACAAAAGTGTATACCAGTAACACAGAAAAATGGAACATTTCTTACCTCTTTTGTATAAATCATAAAATGCTTTTGTGGTTTGCACTCCTTTTGAAACAAGTTACAGGGCTTATATAAAGCTGAACTTCTATAGCCCCATGCTAATCTTTTCGTTACTACTTTATTTTCACAGAAGTTTCAAAGAAAAAAAAAATTGCATTGTCTGTTCTTGTATGTCTGTCTTCAAATGAATACATATAAATGTGCTTTTCACAACAATACACCAAACCCTCTGCTTAGATTTGCCTCTCATTTTTGCATGCCAAGTGATTATTCTCTCCTCCTTCAAGAATCTTCTCTAATCACACCCCTCGTGAAAGCAAACAGCATCGACACTCTTTGCCGGTAACACCTGCTTCTCTCTGCTCACGCAGGATCGGCCACTGCCTTAACAGTATTAGTACATGTGTGCTGCAAGCTCATCAGGGCATGAGATGTCTACCTGACTACAGAATTCAGTCTATCCTCTTCCACTCACGCTCTTGTTGTATGCCAAGGCCTCTCTACAATATTTTGCAGTGTCGGTACAAACAAAATCTGTATTTTTGCAAAAGGGCACTGGGATAGTGGGTTTTTTGCTTCTTTGTTCCTATAGCTGTGCCACCTAGCTTGGATATGGGGGACCTTAGGAAGACAGTGCACCCTATGCAACTCCAGAGCCCCCAGGAGGTGCTGTCTGCTTGTGTTGACCTTGCAGCCTGGGGCAGACTGGCCAGCACCACCACACCTTCTGCTGCCTCTCTGCAGTGCATCTCCTGCATCCCTCCAAGAGAGCACAACTTGCTGTCTGGCTGCTGTACCTACGTTACCTCTCTGGAGAGATGGTGAGCCTGGAGATGGGAAGATGGCAGAAGTTTGTCTGCTCTCTAAAAGGGATCATGCACAATCTCTTTCTTTAATGTTCAGTCTTACCAACTTGCCAGTGCTGTTCTGTTTAGTATTGACTTAAATTACACGGGGCAACTTTGGTTTTTAAAGTGTAAGTAGAAGCAGCATATGTCAGATTCAGAGATCCCACAGCAGCCAAACTAAACCACATATCTTTTGGGATTTTCTCTGAAAGAAACAAAAGCAAATCACATGAAGACTCCAGTGTTAACGCTTCGTATTAAAATTTCTGTTAATGCATGGTCACTTGGTCCGTTCAGCCTGAATAAAGAGACTGAGAAGACACCTCATTGCTGTCTGCAACTTCCTCGTGAGGGGAAGAGGAGGGGCAGACACTGATCTCTGCTCTCTGGTGACAGGACTCGAGGAAACAGCCTGAAGTTGTGTCAGGAGAGGTTTAGGCTGGGTATCAGAAAAAGGTTCTTCACCCAGAGGGAGGCTGGGCACTGGAACAGGCTCCCCAGGGAAGTCCTCACAGCACCAGCTTGACAGAGGTCAAGAAGCATTTGGACAATGCTCTTGGGCACATGATGTGGCTCTTTCAACTGTGCTGTGCAGGGCCAGGAGTCAGACTCGATGATCCTTGTGGGTCCCTTCCAACTCAGCTTTTTCTGTGATTCTGTGTAAACTTACACCCTCCAATGTTCACAATTACTTCATAGGACATGCAAAAGACTTCTGGCCATCACTTGTAAACAGTTTTTAAAAGAAGAATTTAGATCTGAGTAATTCCTGAGGTTCTAATTAAGGATATTTCTTCATCCTTCAGGCTTATTCCCATCCGTCATCGTGGTGCAGAAGGTCTGAAAACCCCTGGGCAGCTGACGTAGGATTCCTACGCCAACCCTCAATGGAGGGGATCGTGTTCCCCTGTCCCTGACAGAGGAGACGGGCAGCAGCACCCGCTGATTCCAGCCACCCGGGAATCCACGGGGGGAGAGGAGCATCAAGTGACTGGCGGTGGTGGCTGGCACGATGCGGCTGCAGCCAGCGGGGAGCGGGTCCCCAGCAATGTCACGCATCCCTGCCATCTGCACCTGTCAGTGCTGGCACCTGCCGCCCCATGGCCATAGATGGCTGTCCTCAGGCCTGCGGTGCTGATTGGGGACACTCTGCTCCTGGCTGCTCGGGTGTTTTAGGCTTTTCTTCACCCATGCTGCTGTCACAATTCTCAGCTCTCATGCGGTCGCAGCTACAGGAGCGCAGTGTTCGTGCCTTACAGATATATACCCATAAATACGTGTATGTATATCTACACATATATTTATATATATATGCACACTACCCTCTACTAAATCACATCTCAGAACATTTTTGTCCAAATCTAGAGGGATTTTTTAGACGTCTTCACACATGCATGACCAGCCTCCATTTGCTAGGATGCAGTATAATCACATTATTAATACTGCTTAATATTGCTGCAGTGTTGGATTAGTGAAGTTAAAAAAATGCATATGGTTTTCCAGACAACACTGGCATTTCCTAAATAATGAATTCACGTGTGAGATTATTTGGAGGTGTTAAGATTAGTGACATAAATGTAATGCTGACCTAGCTGTGATTACAGCTTCTGATAAAATCCCCTCTACAGATATGTGAGGTTTTAAGAAGGTGTGCCTTCTGCAGAATGAAGGCTAGCACCGCAGCCTAGTGGCAAATATCTCATTTTGCATCTGCTATCTTTTTACAGAAAATAGACTCCCACTATTTTTTGAGACACAGCGTTTGTGGAACAACCAAGTCTATGGAGACAAAGTTTCTATATTTTGGCTACTTCCACTAGTTCACTGGCAGGAGCACCACCATTCTGCAGCCAGACCTGGATAGCCAAGGGGTGCAAAGATGACCTAAAGCCGGAATAGTTGCATCCTTGACTCACCTTTTGAACCTTGGCCACAGCACAGCAGCAGTCCACTCTATGCCTGACTGATTTTTCAAAACCATTGAAATGTATGAAGTATTTAAATAGCCAGGTTTTCCCCAAGCTTTATTGGGCATCTTTGAAAGAGAAGATATTGGTGTATTTGATTTGTACTAGGTTTTGCTGTCAGACACAGAAAGCCTGTGAATGGAAAAATAAACTTTACAGTAGTACAGAAGAATAATTTCAGCTTCTTTAGGGAATATGAGGCCCCTTAAAAATAAACACTGTAATCATCAACAGGTTGTTATTTCCCTCTTTCTTTTTATGTTCGTCTATCTATAATCCTCCTCTGGCTCCAGCCCTTCCAGATGGAGCACCACCCTCAACATTTTCATTTGTGTCTAATTTAGTCAGACATATACACAAATACAAGGCTGAAGTCAGATCTCATTTACACTAGTGTAAATCTGTAGCTGGATTTGGAACAGCTGTAAAGATACTAGTCAAGATATTCTAGATGTACAGTGGTGTTACCAAGTCTGTTACATCAGTGTTGCTATCTCTTGAAATATACAGTATTTGAAATATGCATGGCTTAATATAAATGACTGCAGAAACAATTAACTATTTCAAAGACAGATGGTGTTTTTCCATGATATAAATGGGAACCTTTAATACTAAATGCCATATTCAAAATACTTAAGAAATGTGAAATACAGAACTTGAGAAATGTGACATACAGAAGAACACATATATTTTACAGAATCTTTTGTCACAAAAACCTATTATGAGAAAGAATGACAGCTGATAGGAATTATTCTTTGCGTATATTTTGAGCATTATTTATATTCTAAGAGATCCATAAGAGATTCTGAAATTATATCTTTGGGGACTGCTTCAGACATCATTAAAATGCAACCATCCTGGGGAGAATATATCACCAAACTGTGTAGCTACGCTAGACGGTGAAGTTTTCGGGAGCAGAAATGATAGGTCCCTCAGACAAATAAAATTGTAGCATACAACATAAGTTACTTTGGATGGAATTTTTCTTAGACTATGGGGCAAACACCTTCACCCTCAACCATGGGGCCAGGGAACCTCTGATGACCACAACATTTTGCTTTTCTGTTTCATCGGAAACAGAACACCTCCAGCAGCACTGAACTCTGCAGTACTGACTCAGCAGTGAAATGCCACCCACTGAGACAAGAACACCACTTCCTTCAGCACCTGGGTTTTCTTTGGAGGTCTCCCATACAAACTTTGAATGTATCAATGTTCTGAACAGGTTTGTTTTTCCTCTCAGAATCTGAACTTTTATTTTATAGCAGATCAAATGATAGGGTATTACATGAAAAAAAACCAAGTTCCAGTATGACAATGAGCAAATGTTGCTGAATAGCAGTTCCTTTTATAGGAAAAAGAACATTTCCTTTTATTTTTATAGTACTATAATTGCTCATCCATGGGTGAAAATGCCCAAATCAATATACTTTTCAAAAATGGTGAATTACAATGGGGGCTACATCTCTGTAATTCTAGCCTCCTGTTTCATTGCAGTGTGTAGGCCTTAAACAGCACAACGCAATAACCATCAACTAACTGAGTGTTCTGCTGAGAGAGTCAAGTTGTCACCAAGAAGAAAGAGAAGGAAGTATCTTCACTAAGTTTAGAGTAAGCAAGAAGTATTCAAGAATCCAAATTGGCCCATGATTTTAACTACGAAAACAGATAACTCAAATGGTGCAGAATTTCATGCTTGATTTAAGACGGCTTTTTTTTCTGTCTGTAAGTTCTGTTATTTACCAGAAACATTTGCGCAAATTGTGTCTATCTTTAAACATCTGCTAAAATCTCTAGACTATGATATGCATTTGTCAGCTTACCAAAGTGTCATCTGCTAGAAACAAAGAGCTGGATTTTGTTTTCCCGTGGAAAATCCTCCGGGAGTGGTAAGACGCAGACACAAACTTCACAAGCTGAAATTTGCAGATAAATCAACTAAACACTAGCCAAAAAAAGAGTGAGAAAGTGCAGTCAGGAGTATGAGAAAGCTGGATGAAACTCCAGAACTGGACGATTGTCTTTGAAAGCTGGTCCTTCAAACAACTGTTTTCCTCAACCTTAACTTCTTTATAAGTCATACTCCTATCACTCTGCTCTTCTCTTGAGAGGAATAAGCACTTCTCTCAATAGGAGAGAATCAGAAATGACAGAATTAGCAAAAAGTTGTCAGATTTTGAAAAGCTTTTTGATAATTTCCAATCAAGGGAATTCTAAATTTCTATTATAGCAAACTGTGCCATCATGGAGGCAGAAGTCCCTTTACATAAGATTATCCAAGGGTTAAGCTGCTACTGTATAGCCCAAAGCCACAGTTTAACTCCCACTTCTCTAAATGACTTCCTGCATGGGCTTTGTTAATTCACTTTTCTATAGTTCTCCCTCTATAAAAAGCTGAATGATAGTAACCACCACTATAACTGGGGTGCTATAAGAAGGAAAACCCAAGCAAGTGGTAGCATAGTCAGGAGTCAAAATTTGGTACAGAGAGACAGACGGACCCTCACATATACCTGCAAAATCTGGCTTTACATGTCAAGCTCTGAAGCTTTGTTGAATAGAAGCTGTTAAATTAACAACACAATGGTCAGTTTCAGTGCTGTGCTTAGAAACGGAGCAGCTTCTAGTTCTTGCCACTGCTTGAGAAAGCAAGAGTGTCAGAGGCAGACTCAAGAACTAGTCAGAAACTTTGGCCAGGACACGGTTAACAGAGATACCAGAAAAATCACGGCTGAGAAGATAGAATAGAAAAGAAAAGGAAAAAAAAAAAAAATCTTAATTAAGAAATGTCTTGTTTGAAAATTTTGGCTTCTTCTGGAAGCAGCTAAAGCATTTTAAATGTCAGGGTTTTTCATTGTAAAACTGGATTTCTTTTTCGGACAAAATTACAGGTTTGTAAGATGAATTGGTATATTGGCCTGCCAAAGTCTTACTGCCTGAGATCCTAAAATCTTTAATCATATGGTATTTACACAGAGACAATTCCATGGACTACCAAAGATGCCTCCACTTGGATCCCCTAATTCCACAGGAGAACTGGACAGATGGAACAAGATTTCAGCCTGTTTAATTTTTCTGAGACTCGACAGAGGTAGGCATGAAGGACACTGAGAACGTGGGTATAACAGATACTGTTTCACTTGGTGAAGACCTAAGTGTGCGCTCTTGACCAGTTTTGGTGTCTCTTGCTGCTGCAGCATAAATCACTGTGGAGGGCAGCGCCTGCTCTGCCCTGCCATCTGAAACTGCTCTGCCCATGCCAGAGCTGCGGAGGCGGAGCAGTCAAGGGGCGGGCACGCATTCCCTTCCTCTGACTCTGCTGTGAAGGTGGCAACCTCCAACGCAGGAAAGGCAATAAATAGCTTGGGGGTACTCACATCTCCAGATAACACAGCTGTTTTCTCAGAGCCTCACAGTCATGTCACATAAAAGAAGGGGAACTTTTCTAATTGAGAATCCCAAATCCACAGCAGCCTGGTGGACTGCATTTGTTTTAAAGAACTGACCCATGAGATAAATCACTTCACAATGTTTTGTTCCATGGATATGGATAGTGTTTTGGTAAATGTGTTCCTGACAAAAAAGTAAATCTTTATTGACTTCTGTCTATCTGAGAAAAACATTCAGAAGCCAGTAGCATTCTGAATTTTTTTCTAACATGCTCAGCCTGTGTACAAGGAAGAACCATACAGGGTCCTTACCCAACAAGGAGCTGAAATCCACAGGTGCAAAAGCACTATTCCCAGTGTTGCTGTGCTGGAGGCTTGGACCAACTAAAGACCACATTTGAAACCACTATGATGAGAGATGGAACAATAGCATTCTCCTATTGATATTATTGTGGCAAGACAACCGAGCTCATTTAGTTATTCCGTTATCTTGGCTGTGTTCTAAGCTTTATACAGCCATCAACCTGCTGCCACAGAAGATAGAGCTCCTTCCTAAGATCTGAAGAGCATTTACAGTGCAATAATACAACCTAGAGGAAAGGTAAAGAGTATTGCATAGAATGATATGCAAGGTTCTCTAACATTTATTCTATGTCTGAATACAAAAAATCTATTTTAAAATCAATTAGAAGCTAACTGTGCTGATGAAAGCAGAGACTGTGATAAGATTGAATGGGATTACCTCAAAATACACATGGCTTTGCCACTTACTCTTGATATATTGAAATTAAAGATCTGGCAAAGCAATCCTGATTTCAGTGGGTTTTCACACAGCACTTACAATAGTGAAAAGGACCAGCAATGTCCTAAATAAATATTCAGTGAAAGTCAGTAATGCTAGAAAACCCTTTCCATGAAGAGAACAAGGGACATATAAGCCATGAGAGCACAAGAATTTCTCCTGTTCAGAAGTGCAAATTTTGGTCCTAGAATCTATAGAGAGGTTCACAGTCCTGAGGTTTGTCTAGTTTCTCAATAATGTGAAACTTTCAAATAAACTGCAGCAAAGCTTACTTACATTGATTGCAAAGTTGGCAAGATTCCTGTTTCTCCCTGGGGTATGGTAGATCACAAGACCCCAGAATAAAATAGCAGTAGCAGGAATTGACTAGCACTTCTTTTATTCCTGCCACTCAGTTGGTCACGGAGATCAGTAAGAAGCAGACTTAACTGCAGAATGTTTAGGTTTAGTCAGCTATTTTACTCCACCACCCTTCATGAAGAAGGAGGTGGAATTAAGAACATTTCTCCCATGAAAAACACTGTACAGGAGTAGGTAGATTTCTCAGACTCCTTAATGGGAAAGAAATGAAAAAATTAATCAGTGGGACAGACAAAAGAAGTTTCTATAACTCTTGGGACCCAGTGTCTCACCTCAAGTCCAAGCCCAGAAGCATTTCCCTAGTTCAGGGTACAGCTGTGAATCAATCTCTCAAGAGTATTCCTATCAGATGGGTTCAGATCTACTAGATAAACTGTTTACTATTGATATATGTAATTTCACAATTGTCATATTATATTTACATATATGTCGTTATCTAAAGGGGTCCTACTTGTTCAAGGGTTCTTCTAATGAAGCCAACTGGGAAGAACTCCCTCCCTTCCTGCCCCCAACTTGAAAGCTATAAATGAAGATGTTTCCAGGAGAGTGAAATGACAGCACATCTTTCTAAGCATTCTTTGGAACAGTAGCAACTTTTAAAGCGTCAGGGTAGGAAAACGGTCAATGAGGAGTGTTTCTTCTTAAACACATTGCTTTGAGCTTACCCTGGAGCCATAAAGAGCAGTCCACACCCTGCTGCAATTCCCTTGCTGCAAGGAAGAGACTTGTGACAGGAAAGGGCTATGGAATAGATCCAATAAAGGGTTTAGGGACGTAGAAAGCTCAATTTGGCAAAAGTTATTATTAAGGCACCCGATCTTCACAGTGGAATTCACACTGTGTTAGGATCTGAGGCACCGGAAGAGTTTGGTGCTCCAGAACAAGATCCAAACCTAGCACCATGTGATGAAGTTGTGAGTGTCTCAGACCAAACAAATGGGTTTTTGGAAATCCTATCCCTCATCAGGAGCATAAGAAGTTTCACCACTCACCCAGGGCTGCAGAGACACCTCCACCCACAAAGCCCTGCTGGGTATTCAGGTATTGGCTCAAGCACACTGTCTACTCGTACAGGCAACCTTGCAAAGACTCGAGGAAGATTCACTCCTCCCTTTTAAGAAAAGATTGCTGTTCCTGATTCTTTTTCTATGTAACAGCTAGTTGTTAGAAACATGCCAACTGGAAACACAGGCTCTGTTTCTTCTTTGATCTAAATGGGCTCAAACCTATTGCCTCCCATATTGCTAGAAGGGATAGGATTTATCCAGCTTCCTCTGGTCTAGACAGTTCTAGATAGTTAAACCTATGCATTTCACTTTAATACTCTGCTTTTGTGCATTAAAAAACGCAACATTTGTTGGGTCAGAGAAACAGAGCTTGACAGGGGACAGAGTTCTGTGGCTTGTCAAAGAATTTTTGTTTGAAGAAAGCCTGTTGAAATCCTTTGGGTCTTAAACTGGGACTGTGAAAGACTGTCAATTTTGGCCCACAGAGGGTTAATACTTATTAAGCACAGTACAGGCCCCTAGTAATCTTCACAGTTAAATAACAAATCCTTCACAAAGTTCATGTGCCTCCAGATGAGGTTTTTGGATAAATGACCAAGTTGCCATATTTTAAGATTATTGTTTAGTCACTTCTGTGGAACATTTTCAGATATAGGATGGAAACTACTGAGCATAATTATGAGTTTTTATTAATGAATTACACAATATACATAGGTCATGTGAAAATTTACATCTGAGGTGGCAAACTTTTCAGATAGATTACAGAAATATAGCTTAGACGCTAAGGCACATACTGGTATCTGTTAGAGGGAAAAGGGTGAAGCTTCCATTTTACTGATATATGTTTGAACATGCTAGAATTATGCAATAACCAAGCCTTAGATTATAAAAATAAAAGGAAAATTTATACGTTTTTATGCTTTTCATCTTACAGCCATGGTTATATTGGAGTAAGCTAAATATACTTTAAACACGAGACATTCCATTAGGAACTACTTCTTTGTCAAGATTTTGATCTCTTTTGAATCAATCTATAGCAGCTGTGTGTTGTTTAAAGTACTCTTATTGACTTTTCTATAATTTGCTTTCTTTGAACAGCCAGTGTCCTATAACATTTGATCTAAGAAAAAAACATTTACTTGAACCACCCAAAGTAAAGTGCATGATCATTTTTATAACTCTGCACTATAAGATATAATTGTCTATAGATCACACAGGATGATAAAAATAAATCAGTTCGAGATTTTTTTAAATGCAAGCATATCCAATTATCACATATTTTTGCCTTTTACATCACTGTCTATCACACAAAAAAAAATTAATTGTTTAGAACACAGATGATGCAACTTCTTTTGTTTTTACTTCTCCATTAACTGGTAACCATACATAGAACCATTCATGGCAAAATTAAATAAGGAAAACACAACAACATAAAGTTTTGGATTTATAGATTGCTGCATAAAGAAAATGTTGATTGAAGCTCTGTTTTTAATGGCTCTTTTCTAATGCAATGAACAATGGTTATTTAAGAATTAACAGTATTTAACACCTCTGGACAATGGACATTGACTCACAGCTGACCACCAGACTTGTGATTATTAAAAATGTAGAACAACAAAGCACATGTGTCTGAGGTTTTACAGCCCTTCAAATTTGGTAATTTATATTAATTTCAATTGTCTTATATAAAAACACACACAGAGGCCTCCCTAAATTCAGGGCAAACAGAGTCTAATCAATATGAAGTACATAATACATAAAGGATGGATGCAAATTTTATAGTACACAAATAAATAAGTAATTTATACCTTCTTACTGTAACAAGGAAGAAAAGTCAGCATATTTTGAAGTTTAACAGAACTTTTGCCAGAGCTATGAAAGGCATATCACAAAGACAGCATTATCTGTGTCCAGTCCAGGGAAGGAGAGGTATATACGTATTTTGCTTTATGCAAATCAAGTGGGTAAGGTGTTCCGGCCTGAGCGGAACATTTAAGATGCTGGCTCCCTAGCAGGAGAGTGAAGCAGGCAAAAAGCTGGGATTAGACTGACTTTTCATCCCTATCCTCTTTGGTGATGAAGTTCTGCTTACAGAGCACCTTTCTTACTCAGGGAATTCACAACTCTGTGGCAGGGAATTTTACTCCTCAGTATAGATACATAAATGCTACTTGTGGTATGAACTATTAAGGTCCCAACTCTGTCACCCATTCTGACACTGGGACTGCCTCTCCAGAAAAAGAGCCATGATTCTGCAGAGATTTGCAGGAGCATTCAATTTGCTTCTTGTGAGAAGTTTCAGTGTCTGAAATGGGACTTCTACAAATCTTTTTAGAAATAAAGCCTATTCTAGTATTGTTTACTACAAAAGGTGACAGAATTCATAGACATTTGTGTCTCTGCTGCGAACTGTAATGAGGCAGATGTGAAATTTAGTCAGAAGGCTCCCACTGACCACTGTAGGCTTTAATCAGGGATCTAATAAATGGTGGACTTTGCATAGCAGAATTTTTTGGCTTTTGATAGCATAAGGCTCTTTTAACCTAATACAACTATGAGTGGTGGCTAAGCGCCCACATCTGGAAACACTTATACACCAAAAAAAGCCCTTGCTCATGTGTAAGCATATGAAGAACTGTGCATCACTTAACTGATTTTGCTAGAAACTCAGTGTTGCATAATCTTCAACATTGGTTTACAAAGAACTGTCGAGAGCTCAATAAAACAAAAAGTCTTGGGGGAAAAGAGGGCAAGGTCAGTAGTTTACATTAAAGACAGTTGTGAGGTGAGAGAAGATGTGGTATTTCTACCCTTGTGATTATCACTACTGCCTATGAATCTGGGTAAATAACCACATTTTGTATTTGCCTTACAAAGCAGGAATATTTCAATGATGAAAATTAAAAATGGGTTTGCTCACAAAAGCCTTTGTGTCTGGAACACAGCTATAAGTAGCTCGCTATCTAGGTTGAAAATGGTAATGCAGGGTAGTGTGTCCTATTTTTCTGTGCTTGCAGTGAAGATACAATACGAGAATTCAGCCTTGGTAGTTACTAATACACCACACAGACACAATTACACCCTGTGTACTGCATAAAGGAATCACTTGTGGCCTGCCTCCGTTACAAAGAGCAGCGGGGGGCCAACATGCAAGAAGACAAAATGCTTTACAAGGAGGAAGGAGACCAGAAGAGTCGATGTACCCAAATACAAGGACCTTGATTCTTTTTGGAGTGATTTAAGTCCCTTTCCATCAATTATCGTCCTTTGTCTCCAGTCTTATCACAAGCAGCATTACAGGAACTGAACAAAACAATACTCAGGCTCAAATAACCCTGTGAACTGTGCTGACATTTCCACACCCTGTTGCTGTGTTTGACCAGGTTACTCAGATTAAAAAAAACCCAAAAAACAAAACCCCAAAAACCAAAATGCAGAAAACTCCATACAGAACAACAAGAAATATTCTTGTTTTAAATAACATGCTCTACCCTTCCTGGTGTTTTTTCTGCCATCTAGTATTACTGATACCTCATACTGCAATATCACAGTGGTGATGTGATATGAAAAATTGCAGAAGAGAACAAGATTGACTTTCTCTAATATGACAGCTTTTCAAATGAAAAGTTCTTGCTTTTCTGGGTTCTCAACAGGTTCATTTTTAAGTAAATTAGATCCTTCCCCTTTCCATTCCAATCTTCTGTACTCTCTTGGTGAAATCTGAGTTTCAGAACAATTATAAACTAAAAACTTATATATATACAGAAGTGCTCTGCAGCAAAATTTTGACTTTTCAGTGAAATAAATTATGTCTACTCATTTACTTTTACAGTTCTGAATCAGAGTAATACATTTTTCTTTCTTACTGATATGTGACGTTTTGAGGGCACATGAAATCAATGAAAAGCATCTATTTTTTTCATTCATTCACGCTAGATATGTGACATTTCATGGTAATTCTTGACAGAACACTGCAGTCATTGCTTATCTTAAAATAAATTAAAAAACATGTGGAAAGTAGAAAAAAAAAAGGACCTTAGGAAAGTCAGCTATTTTTGACAGTAAGTTAGCTTCTGTGAAACAAAGCCTTGTCTTTTAGAAAGTGTTTACGATCTAAGAGGGAAAAAAAAAAATATATCCTTGGGCTAAAATGTTTATTGGCACCTAGGAGTCTGAAGAGAGCAAGTCAGGCCTGTGGTTTTTTGAGGGCACTTTATCATCGCCTGCATTCTCAAAGGGATCTGTGAATGAATAGAGCTGGATTACTCAGCCTTCTATTCCACGCCTATTCCTCTCCATTTTCCTTGGCAAGACTGAGTGCCAAGCTATTTTTAGCTAGACAGCTTTCTATTTTTAGACAAATATCAGTTAAGAGACATTGTTAGGAAAAATTTAAAAAAAGAAAAACACAAAGGGGAGGGGATGAGGCTTCCCATCTCATATTGTGAAGCAAGCCCGTCAACCTGTAACTTCAGGCATTTCAGCTGCTTCCAATCTTGGAAAAATAAAGAAAATTCAGAGTTCACAGATTTAAAAATAAACCTACCCTCTGGCAAACAGACCAAAATACAACAAGCTGTTACTATGTGAAACAGTGATTACAAAAACAAAGAACGTTCTCCAATGACTAGATTGGGATAAAACTTTGGAGCTATTAAGTTGTAAGAATGTTACACAGACATGTAAGATTTTTCCAGCTCCTTAGCCAGATATACCGTGTTTTGGAGAAAGAAAGAGTGATCTGTGAAATAGACCTTGCTCTAAGAAACACAGCTTGAAAATCTGAGTTTGACAAAAAAAGGAAGTATGAACAGTTTGAAACACATTTATATTCTGCACATATTTTTCAGCTTGGTCATTTCAGCATTTTTGTAACAATCCATCCAAAATATTTACTAAGTTACTAAAATATTTGAAAAACTATTACAAAAGAACAAAAGAATAAATGAGAAATAAAATGACATGATCCTCGATAAGGTTAAAACAGCAGGTCCAGACCACGCCATAAATACACTCAAAAGAAGCTTCTGCTGTACCATGTGCTTCAGAATAACTAATTTTGGACCCATTTTCGTTTTTTCTGTCCCTTCTCTCTTCTTCCACATATGGAAAAGCAGCTCTCAGCTGAGCAGCTTCACTTTTATTTGAGATGCATTAGGATTATGAACTATGTTTTATGTTAACCAAATCGTTGCTGAAATAAATCATAATGGAAAACTATTTTTGGGTTTTTTTTCTTGAGAAAAAGCAAAATAAAACAACTCGTCATGCAACTTGCCCTTAGCTGCATTTTTCACATACTGAATTAATTTGAAATATATTAGAAAAAAAACCCCTGACCCTCTACTTTTCTTGTTCTAGACTGCAAAGCAATCAAAGTCTATGGCTTCTTAAATGCACAGTAACAGGAAGCTGCAGAATTATCAAGGAGAGCTTGAAAATAGCCTGGGAAGATAAAGAGTCAAAAATCTCATGAGGATAAGTGGGAGGAAGGGAATAAATTGCTACCTAATGGGTGCAGTAGAAGGACTAATTTGGACACTCTCACTGACTGGAACTGCAGCTCCAACGACTTTGGACAGAATAGGATTGCCATCCACAGTTTTCCAGCTTTGAAGTTTTTCTTGTGGTCTTGTAATAGCTACTATTTACATGAAGCCCAAATTGATAGAATAATAAGATTAGGTAAGAATTTCAGCTTTGTTTAAAAAAGATGTATTTCTAAAGCCATTGCTTTAAAAAATGAAATCAAGATTGATATAATGGACGGCTTTTTAGTACTTTTGAAACCAGGATATTTCTCCCTCTGAGATATTTTTTTAACCAGTCATGTTTAGAAAAAACACAGGAAAAACTCACATGAGGGTATTAGGTTACAAACACATTTTTCAAAGCCTCAGTACTCAGACGGCAAACAAAGACGAAACGAATATTGCAAAAATGCTGAAGACCTTGAAGTCATGGTTTTGTCATACATGATGTTGGCAATAATGGTTTGGCTTGTATTTTCTAATAATGAAAAAAGGCAAAGGCATTTAAAAAGCCTAAATAATCATCCAAAGGAAATTTTTTGGCCAGTTGACCCTTTCCAAACATCTGGCCTGTGGGACTGGTAACAGTAGCTGTTTTTTGAGCAACTGGTCTTCAACTAATTTACAAAGGAAATCAATAATGCTATCCCCATTTTACAGATAGGGAAACCAAAGCATTAGGAGGAAATGTTACTTATCCAAGGTCACACAACAGTATTTGGCAAAGCTATTAATAAAATCCAAGTCTCATGAGTCCTAGTCCAGGGCAGTATCCAATACACTGTACTGTCTTTAGATCACCCTGAATAACCTTTCTTACATAGAGGCTTACTTTCCATACTGTCCCAGATCTTCAGCCCATGGTAGTTGAAAGAATTCCCCTGATTTCAACAGCTCAAGAGCTGCCTTGAAGTGTATTTCACAGCTTGTTTATATACAATGTTATGTTATGATGACAAGAGAAGAAAATACACTTATTTCATTAAACAAGCTAAAACAGTTGCCTTACTTTTCCTAAAAAGAGAACATTTAGGGAGTTATATGGGCTTATTTACTACAAATATACAGATAAGAGTCTTAATTGATATGAAGAGGCTTTCAGAATCTAATTAACCTCCTAGCTAGTCATTAGCTCTGTGACCTTTAGAAATAATTGACAGAAGAAATTTTCTTTTTTCTTCATCTCATTCAGAACTTTCACACCAAGTGGCTAATCCTACATGTGCTACAGGACCCACAGCACATCTGTAAGGACTGATGGGATAATGTGCAGTAAGTCCATAAGCAAAACAGGATCATGGCATTCCTCTCAGGCACAAATACTGCCCATGGCCACCTGAGTGCCATTCTCATCAACTCCAACCTTCTACTGTGCTAAAGCCGTACCAGCTTTTAACTCTCAAGTCTTTCAAGGAGATTTAACAGTATGCCTATCAACAGGCTGTAGCTGGTCATACTAAAAACGACCGGATTTTCAGTTCAAGCTAGCTTTTTTACAAATCTGCAGAAGAATTAATTGCTGTCTATCACTAGTTGTATGTTTTCATTAGACAAATTTTTTTCAGAGCAAAAATTTTTTTTTAACAAGCAAAAAAGCACACAATAAAAAAATTCTGAATTCCACCACCTTCCAAGGCTTGATATTACTTTGTTCCTTGCCATTAACATTAATGTCTGTGAAGATTTCTCCGTGTGCTGTAAAACACAAAGGATGAGTGATCTGCAAGGAGAATTTCACATGTTCAGAACCTCACTTCTTCCTCTTAGGAGAAAATGCAGCTGCAAATGGCACACATTTCTTTTGCTATGTTCAGACAGTTCTCCCTCACCAAATACAGAAGTTCACCGGAAAAGGGAAAATACTCTGTAAAAGGTCAGTTCACCACCAGTTACTAGAGAATGAACATGTGACCCCATGCAAAACAAGTTAAAAGGACAATGTTAGATGCTCATTATCAATGAGAAAGAATCTATAATGTGTAAATTATTTAAAAATGTGACATTTTACTGCAAATTAGAATTACTTTCTTAGGGTTTTTTTTTTATTTTGCCATGGGAAACTCACAACCCCATCACAATGGCCCTAAAATAATTAATCTCCTAGAATAGTTTAGATTAATTCTTGATGAAGTCTTCACTATCACTAAAAGCAAGAGTTCACCCAATTCAAACTTTCCAGACTTACCTAATTTCCATGAGAAAGGAGAAGCAAAAGAGGATGGAGGACCATCAAGTGTAACGGAAAATCAATCCCTAACAGGCAGACTAAAGGGGCAAGAGGCAAGAGACAAAGGAGAGCACAACTTAATGTACTCTCAAGCATGTACTGCATTGCAATTGGGAAAAGATTAAGAAGGATGAAACTGAGGATGAGTTGAATGAACATGAGGAGAATGAAGATGAGATCTTGTCAAAAGATGGTCCTTGAAGAGAGGTATAAACATTATTTGATGGAAACCATGTTGACACGTTACATGGAGAATCATGTTACTGAATCATTATCACCTTATTTTACAATCTGTTCTTACTGTGCCTTCTCTGAAGTAGGACTGTAAATACTTTGTGGCAGGACCCATCAGTGTACATTAGAATACAGCAAAATTGCAATAGTGAGTGGAGAGGTGGGTGAAAGGGGATAATATGTTTGACAAATATTCAGTTGAGAAAAACCATGTAGAGTAAGAAAATGTGTAGATGAGAAGCCAGATAAAGATAAGGTTTTATTGACGCAGAAGGATATGACAGTGTATTGCAGGAGCTGACATCTTCCTATAAGTAAAAATCTACCATGAGGACCATTAAATAGTTCTAACAATTGACTAAAAAAAAGAGAGAGAGATAGAGAGAGAAATAAAGGAGCAGTTGAAGACATGTGCCAGAAAAAGATAGATCAAAAAGCAGATATCAAGATAGAGATTTCATAAAAGACACTGCTCTCATGGAAGAGTTTTTGTAAGGTAAAGGACACTGCAAAGATCTGACAGATGTGTGTGCACGTGAGCAAATTAGCAGTTTGACGCAGCAAACTTTACGAAATTAAGATATTTGGTGGATGATCAGCATTCATGACATAGAACCTCAGTTAGCAAAGAGAAAGATGAATGAAGTCTGTGTTCCTCTTTTTTCTCTACTAGTGATTAGTGGCATGGCAAAGGGGAACTGAGGAGATGGATGGATGTTTGCCTGAAAATGGAAGATATGTTTAATGGGGTGCATTTGAAAGGGCTGACCTAGTAGGAGAACTTGAACTAAAGGTAGTGACCACTGAATCAGCAGACGAATAGAAGCCAGTTGGAGAAAGAGGGGCAATAATAGCAGCGAGGTCAAAGAAATTGATGGATTGGGGGTTTAAAAAGAGCTGAAAGATAAAGTAGTGAGTGATTTGTGGAGGAATGATTTATGTGCACACAGAGCAAGGATCAGTGTGTTAAACTCAGTATCTCAGAAACTGAATCAAAACCAGGGCTTAGTGAAAACTCACTAGAGGTCTGCAAAAGCTGAGGCAGTAGCTGATGCTTTGACATGAAAGAAATGACAAGGAAAAAGGGACAGTGAGAGAGAAAACAGCCAGGAATTTTCACCTTAAATCAGCAAAAGCTTGATGTTTTAGCTGAAGAATCACAGTGGATTTCTGTAACATGGTAAGACCTTTAAATACACTTGCAGACAAGATGCAGACATTTCCCCATATTCCTGCTCTGGAATCTGCCCACTTAAGTCTAAGGGCGAGGTCCTTGCTGAGCTGCTAAGCAGTGGGCTTACAGTGCTTCAGCACTGGATTCTTTTTAATCACAGCAGTGTGGCAGTGAGATATCACTGAAATAAGTTGTGTTACATCCACTTCTGTTTTACAAGAACAAGGAAAGAATCTGGCCTCATTTCTACTAAATCCAAAGAATGCATAATGCATATACTTGGCTGTTGTATAACTCTGACATTTTCTCTTCCCCATTTCCTTATTGCCGTAAGAAAGTTATTGCCTAGTACTATACAATTATGCTGAATATATTATTGTTGGAATTTACATATACTCTTGGAGGTTAGCATAAAGATGAAATGATATATCTTTCCTCTGTGTCAAAGGAACTCTCCAGAGTTTCTGCTATTCCTTAAAAGAAACTACTATATCCAGCAACAATTATTCACTTTTTAACTGAAGGAAAATTGAATGAATGACTGTGGTACGAGTGGTTTAGTTGGTGAGGACACAAAGGTTTCAATTTTAAAAATCCACTTAACTCTAAACAGAAGTTTCAGAATGTACCTTTTTTGTTTGGTTGGTTTGGTTTTGTTTTGTGGTGTTTTTTTTATTTTTTTTTTTTTTTTTCCCAGGACTTATACATATCTCCATACAGATATTGGTAAGACTCACAATAATTGTCACTCTTGCTTGAAATGGGTAAATATGAGTGTAGAATGCAAATATTTTCTTCTTCATGAGTACTCATTGACTTTTGGTCTGTGTATCTTTTAAGTTTATTAACTGGGTGTTAACTGAAACACATTCAACTGGTAGGCAATTTTTGTGATCTGAAAACCACAGATATATCAAATTGCATGTTAATCAATTCCATTTTGAATGAAGTAACTGGAAAACACCTTCTCAGTTATATTTATTACATGTGAATTAAATTGCTACAGATGTAAGGAAGGCGTAAGCTATTTTTTAAAATCATTAAGAGCTCAAAGAAGAGCAGTAGCTGGCCTTTACAACTCTCTTAATATTAGCAGTCCATTTTTCATCAAGATTTATTGAGATTGTATACCTGTCAGTTGGGTAGGACCAATTTTCCATTAAAAAACAGTGTAATATTTGTTAGATCTATGACCTTGCTGTCTTCTGATACTTTGAGTAACAAGTTATGCCTGAAGACTCACTCCTTCAGAAATGCTAAATACAATTAATCCCACTAATTAAACTGAAAACATTTGCTTAATAAAATTAACAGATTTAGACAGATCTACATGAAAAGTTATGTAATTTTTCTATTTGAATAGCAGTGGCTTAACTTGAAAGTAATTAATTACATATTAGAAAGCTACTCTTTTAATTTTCTTTGAATATACATTCTTCAAAGAAGTTATACTACATTCTAATGACTGATAACATAGTTCTACCACAACTGAAAAGTAACTAAATAGTTAATATTATGCTGAATGTGAACAGAAATTGGATTCTAAATTAAAGACCTTTATACGGTTGACAGTTATATTTCAAATTTTCGTAAGTCTACCTAAAAAAGTTTTCTTTCTCTACAACTGTGCAGAAATCTATGAGCACAGCTATGCCCTTTTCTTCTGCTGAAATATAGTTATTGAACAGTCATTTAGTTGAAAATTATCAGATTTAATAATACTGTCTGATTCTCAGCTGCTGTTGATTGCTCTGGAAGAACAAGATTAAAAAATTGTAAGTGTGAAATCTAGCTGTCTGAAAGTGAAAAGAAGATGGACTCCTTACAAAGAAAATATGTGTAATGTAGTCAGCTTAACTGATCAATTAAAATAGTTCAATGTGTGCCAGATTTATGTCCTGTACCTAAAAATATACCCAAACTACACTGAGTCAAGCCATTTATCAGACTGCATATTTTCATCGGCTCTATCTATTGTAGCTGTGATGTTAATCATCCAGTCAAGGCATGATAATATGAAATTATTGTTCAAAACCTTCACCCTGCAGAACGACTCCTTGGATTCTAAAACTGTATCAGTATTGATATGGCTTAAATATTTTATGTTACAGACAGAACATAGAAAAACGTAACAGCCAAACAAATTCAGAGCAGACAAAACATAAAATACTATAAACATTCACTTCATTTGGCCTTTTCTGCCTATTGTTCTATTTAAATAATTTTTATTTCAATTACCTACTTTTACTTTGTTCCTTTTAGAGAAGGGAAAAGGGTTGCACACCACAATTTTGGTATAGCCAGAAAATTTTGCATCTACATGCAAAACTGCTGATCAGCCTATCCAAATTATCCCATTGGTTATGCAGAAAGGGGTTTTGCTGGTGCACTGAGTGCTCTTTCTGAAAATCCCAACCTTATTTGAGATTTTAAGTTTTCATTCAAGTTCCTTGAAAAACTATAATCCTCATTATCAAAAGAATTCATTCATTGTAAAGCAAATAATAAATCCCTAACTGGATTACTCACCTATTTCCACAAGAAAGCCTGCAGGAAGAAGTAAAGATATCACAGGAAACTCTTCTGCTAAGAATATTCTGGCTTTTTGCCACTAAAAGAGGACAGGACATTATTTTGGGCATAGAATTTGAATTCTGTTGGACAGGACATGGCTTCCACAGCTAGTTGACAGGAAAGGCTTCAGAAGAAGCTTCTCTATAGAAGATTTGAATTAAGAGAGGAAAAGAGATGATGGAGAGGAGGAAGAAATTATGCACTTTCCTCCTAGTCTTAAGTCCATAAATTTTTGTTCTGCTGTCAGAACCTCACCCTCTTCTAATGGGGGAAGGAATCTGGGGGCAAATGATGAGGGAAGCTAAACAGTAACTTCCTAGATGTTGACATAAGGATAGACAGAAAAGCTATATTTATTCCTGTGTGTAGTCTTTGCCCATCTAATGTGGTGTGACTGTGACTTTTTGTAACAAGTTTAACAATGTTAATTATGCAGAATTTTTTATCTGTTAAAAACATTTTATACATAAATGACTCACTTACTTTCTTGCATTGCTAGTCTCGAAAAACAACTAACCCTAGTGAAGATTCCAAAAGCATCAAAGTCTCATTTTAGACAACATCCAGGTTATTTAAAAATCTGAAACTACCTTTGAAGATGAAGATGAAGATCTGAAGTAAACTAAGTGTATACACCAATTTTAACTGACCCTTATGATAGGTTGTCATCCTACCACTATGTTTTTAAATTATACCATTAGATGCCTAATCACTCATGTGCTTTAAAAACAGAAGTTGTATAGGTCACATAACCCATTTTTTAGATATCTGTCTAAGATATGAGTGCTTTGCTAATAGCAACAAAATCATTGAAGGCTTCATGTATTTTGCATGGCTTGAATCCAAATGTGATTACAAAGTAAACTGACTTTTCTGCAAATATGAGAAGCTTAAATTCTAAAATCTTAAATTAATAGTTTTCAGTAATTGTAAAGAAAAATTGCCCTTTATAATTTTAAAAAAAGTGTTTCTAGCATTCTGACACTATTGCTTTGATACTATTACTATTAGATTATGGTGACAATATTCTGTGTGAGGTAGCTGAAACATTTTTACTGTGCAGACTGTAAATCAACTTTTCTTGCATTTTATTAGACATCCTCTGTAAATAATCAGAAAGCTAAAACAGTCAGTCAGATGCCTCTAAGCAGTGTTTCTAAATCTTCTTCCACATCTTTTACAATGCATTCTTAATTCCTCCTGGACAGACAATATTATAACTTTTGGAATTGTGGAGACAAAGTATGCAATGTTTTCTGGAGAGCATGTCCCTGGAAGAGACTATGAGGCAAGGGGGAGATCCAGTTGGTAGGTAGTGGTCAAGGCATGGAGGGGATTAACGGGACAAACTGACAAAGCAGCACAGAAAGCTGGACAGTAGGGAGCCAGAGATCCCTTTGCAGGAGTTACTGAAAGACTCAGAAGGATAAAGCCGCTCACAAAAGAGATGGATTTCCTTCAGCCTTGGCTTTGTCACCTTCAACGTCCAAACCAATACAACACTGTCCTGTTCTGCTCTCCTGCTGCTACATCACCTGAGGGTACGTAGCATCTGCTCACTTGGATCACCTCCATCTCAGAGCAAAACATGAAGTCTTACCTCAACAATATCTGAATTCGTTCGGCTCTCATGCGGCTCATTGTACTCGGTATATTTCAGCAACACTTTGTCCATATCAGTGCTGGCATACTGGAACAGTTTGTTGGTGCTGTTGAAGATGATCAGAGCAATCTCACAATCACACAGAACACTAAGCTCATAAGCCTTCTTCATTAACCCAAATTTCCTCTTCGTAAAAGTCACCTGGAAAAGAAAGCAAAAATGGTCCATCAGAAATCCACAAGTTGCTCTCTGTAGTCCTTCTTTTTTTCTGAAATATAATGTGTGACTGCTGTAGTCTTTGAATGCTCAGAAAACAAATGCATAAATACAAATACAGTTCCAATGTATGGAATATATATGTGTGCATATGTGTGTGTACGTGTGTGTGTGTTACACAAAGGAAGGAAAAAACCTAACTATCACTGCAGAAATGTGTCCATAGAATATATATGTGTGCATATGTGTGTGTGTTACACAAAGGAAGGAAAAAACCTATCACTGCAGAAAACTTGAGATACAAGTAAGGTCCATGGGACATTTTCATTTAGTGGTGCTGTGAAGTGTTGATACTGCATGTCTCCCTGTAACTTTTTAATTCAGATACCCTTAAGACTGCATATATGTTTCCCATCAATATTTTAAAACTGCACCTCAGATCAACAGCTGTAAATAGTTCAAACAAGTGCAGTCAATTCTGATTTTATATAGCAATTGACTTTGATTTCAAGCCCCCCAACTCCACTAGTTTTGAAGCAATGAAATTAGTTCATACAGCATTTAAGTAGTGCTAAAGAGACACATTGTTCATATAAACACACAATAGTTTTGAAGAAATATCTTAAAAAGTGTTAAAAATTCAAACACTTGTGAGAAATGAGAATTATAAAACATGAATGAAGAAAAAACAATAGCTGGTCAGCAGCCTTTGAAACAAGGTCTTTTCTGAAGCATATTTTATTTCATTTCAAGCTATATGCTTAGGAATGTGAACTGGCATTTTTTAGTACAAAGGGCTTTAGATCATATTATATAGGAAAGAAATAGTGATGTGCTTACAAGTTCTCAGTAGAGCAGCTAATGCCCTGACATCATACAAAATCCAGGCAGTATGCAAATTATAATTGTTCTGTACAAAACAATAATTTTCCACGGGGACTGTTTTGACAATGAAAGACCTGCACATCAAACAATTTTTTTCCTCTTCTTTTCTGCACTAGCTTACAAGTTCCAGTAAGACATGTAACTGGAAATAAGAAACTACAAAGAGCTGTTTAAGCTAAATGTATGGTTGAACTTTTCTCTGTTTCTTCATATGTTCAATTTCTGTTAAAAAATTTTCATTGATGGGGATTTTCAAGCCAAAAAATGTTTTTGCTAAGCCTACAATTAATCACATTTGACACATAGTCAAGGTACTTGATACTTCAAGGACAGGCACAAGTTTATTGGTCCACCTGATTCTGCATTTGTTGCTACACCCATAAGTAGTGGCACCTCTGCGCTTTAATGCTGAGGCAAGAAGATTTGTCTGTACATGGTTCATATGGCTGCTCTTTTATCTTGTCACCCTTCTAATGCAAGTTAATACTAACTGCAACCCCAGACTACCTTAAAATCCCAGCATGTCAGGCCAAGCAAAACGTGACTTTTAAGTATTGCTAATCCCTATTTGTTAGACTGTCTCAGACAGACGAGGCTCTGTGCCAATACTATGAACACTTATTCTCCCAAATGCATACTGAATGTTGTTCCTCTTATTGTAATTTCAATTGTTTCAGCCTCTGTCAATGCACTGTTAAGAAAAGATGGATTGCAATTAAATACAATTATTCAAGCATTTTAAAAAAACACTTTCCACAGCACCGGTCTCAAGTATGCATAATTGATAGTTAGTTCTTTCTAAATTTGTCTATCATGGCTGTTGATATTTGGAATGAAAAATGAGAGAGGTAACAAAACTTCACTCAAATTCTAAAAAAAAAAAAAAAAAAAAAATCCTTGTTTTCAAAATGTTCCTGTAAAGGTTTCTCTGATTGCAGAAAAATGCAATGCAATGGTTGAAACATACATACATACATACACACAGATATATATAAAAATGCTTGTTTTAGAAATAACTAAAGATACAGAAAATAAAATGTACTGATTCAACATGTTTTTCTGTATCTAACATGCCTTTCAATCAACTTTTTGACCACAGTGCTGTAGGTGGAGTATCTCCGTACAGTATGGTTTCTGTTGCACAGAAACCTCTGCAGTCAGCATGCCACAGCTTTTCACCATTAAAGTACACCCCAGTACGAAAATATCTTTAAAAGCCACTGTTTGTGTTTACTGTTAGGTTAAACTCCCGAACATTTAGAAAAACCACACAGCTGTGCTACACAGAAGATCCTTAATTCATAATACTTATCACCAGAATGATACTGGTTAGAGCTCCTTTTTATGGAAAGTGAAAAAAAGACCAAACCAAACCAGACCAATAAATCAGCTAGATCTTCCTTTTCTCTTTCTTTTATGTCTAATGTTAATTGCTCTGAATTTGATTTGGTTTTAATTTCTTGCTCTTTCTAATATTTTCTAAATCTACCAGATAATGCTTTCTGTAACTGCTGATTAATGCATTAAAGACAATTGTATCTACTACTGTTTCACTAGTGGTGATTTGGAATATTAATTTTTAAATGCACCATTCACAGTGGTTTATCTTTACATCTATATAATACATACACATAGATGTAAATTTAATATGCTTTTATAACAGTTTATGGTAGAGGGGAACTTCAAATGTATAGTGAAAGATCATGTCAGTAACTTCGGAAAATATTAAGAATACTCTTCAAGCCATTTAAAGAAAGAAATCACCTTTTTGGATACATTCTCCTACATAAGGAATATGAATATACCATATGCTAAAATACCTTTGTAAGCAACATAAGTGAACAGGACGTTTATTACTTAACAGTTTTTGTCTATCAATTTGTTCACCATTTGCTATGTTAACCATACTCACCCACACTTACCTGTCTAAGGTAGTAGGTCATATTTTAGTATAGAAAAAATTTTGTTGAGTGGTAAAAATTAGCATAAATTATTTAAAACATTTTTTCTCTTTTGTCTAGCTGGAAGGCAGTGTGCAACCTACACTTAAGAAGCTCTGATTATGCCTGAACTGACTTAGTGCTGAGAACGAACACGACACATCATCATGAACAGAAGCTGTAGCTACAGTACCAAAAAAGTCAGGTGTTCACATAATCTTCTTATTGTATATTGTGTTCAAAGTACTCAGTCTTGATAGTGTCATATAACAACTGACAATATTGTCATTTGACATAAACAACACTAGTGACACTGAAGGAATACACACATACAGTGAGACAATTCATCAACATATTTTAAAAAAGACACCCCGCGAAAATGCGTATGTTTCACTATCTCTTTAATATTTAAGTTTCTTCAGCAGCAAGAATCAAATCGCTACATGTTCTTGCCTGACAATATTAGTCGACATATGCTTAATTATCCCTGCTATTTAAATCACTGCTAATTTGTAGATTTTTCTGTTAACAAATTTACTTTCCTTTAGGAGAAGGATAAGCAATTTAGGAAGTCCTTCTCTTTTCATGATAGAATATTTTATAATGACAGTGTGAAAATTATGAAAAATGAAAGTGCAGTGGAGAGAGAATGTGAGACAGATAGGAGGCCAACATTCAACAGTCTCTAAGACCTTTTAAAGCATGTGTATATAAAACATAAGGTTTTATACAAAGATACAATTTCTACAATTTTGTCTGAGATGCTTTTATGCATTGTTTTGTAAGTATTGCAAAAAGGTGGAGAGCACCACAATTATTTCTGTATCCTACCAAAAACAATCTTATTCCATCCCTTCTTTTTAACTCAAAACCCACTAGCCTTTTACATTTGTCTTAGAACTGTGGTTATTCTACTAATTTAATTTTTATTTATTTATTTTAAATTTAATTGCCCTCTTATTATGCATGGTGGTACCAAGAAGGCAGGTTACTAAAGTCTGAAGCATTTTGTATATGAATAAGCATTAATGCTGATGACTTTGTATGCTGTGAGGTAATCAAGATGTTACTTGATTATAAAATACAGTGAAGTAGCCAACTTTCAATTTCCTTGATATAAATCAAAGCAAGCTTTTTATGCATTTTGGATGAAATTCTAACTAAAGGTGAGACCCATGTGCTAAAAGAAAGGCATTGACAAAAGAGAATTGTTAAAAGGATGTTTTTCCACTTCAATTCTAGCTCTTCTTCAATTCCATGGAAACACCTCTCAAATGGCCTAGTCTGTATCTGCAAGTGGAGCTGTAAACAGCCTGAATTCAAGTGTGCGTGTCACACACTGATATGCTCCATTTACAGGGTAATTTGGTGCAGAGCCGACTTTCTTGTTTAATCAGTAGTAAGTTAAACTTACTTAAGCTATATAAATTAGAGGGTAATGTTGCTTGGTTGCAAATACAGATTCTTTCATCTGCTGAAATTTTAATTTAGCTGTATGGGTTTGTAAATAGTGTTACTGGCCACTGGAAATAGTCTTTATTTAAGTAAATTTGTAACAATTTTATACTTATAGATGTTAATATATCAGTGAAGAAACAGAGGCAGCCATAAATATTCTCATTTAATGAATATAGCCTTCAGGATACATTATCCATCTTTGCTGCCGTGTGGTTTTTGTTTTATTCTTTTGGTGGGAGTTAGTTTGGGATTAGTTTCGTTTAGATAAGTTAAGTCTTAGTTTTAATTCAAGTCCTTCTAGTACTTTTTTTGAAATCTCACATACTACCAGAGGCTGAACCATAACATCACTCCATATTTGTCAATAACAGTCACAGCAGATGTGCTAACACTTTATGTTCTCAAAGTAGCAGTCCTGTGATGTTTCAAGTAATTCAGTCCACCCAGTGTCAGAATATCACTGTTCTTACTTCTTCCTATTCTGACTATAAAGATATACAGCTGCTGACATAGGAAAATGAGAGAAACAGGGAATTTTCACATAATCCTTCCCATATACATTTTCTGCCATTAAATATGTGAAAAACAGGGATCACTGATGCACAGAAGTATCTGATATCTTGTCAAAAAGAAATGCTGTCTGTTTGTCCTTATTTCATCTGGAAAGTCTAAATTTCTGACATAGGGACTAGAGTAGGCACAGTAGATATGATGTATGTGACAAATAGGAGGTACTACACGAGCAGCCTACCCAGCTTCAAACATAAGGTCAGGTTGGCCATGTGTAATGAGAGGGGGCTCTTCACTAATCTGTCACTGCCAGGCACCTAAGCCTACCCTGCTGAAACCTCAAATAACTATTGGAGAAGCAACAGTTCTTGTCATATTCTCTCTTCCCCTCTTCCTCTTATTTTCCTCTGATTTTTGTTTAGATCTATTTGTCACACGAAGAGGTCTGACTGCAACAATCTTTACAATAACCCTCAAATGGTACTGGGAAAGAGCACCAGTGCAGGATTTGCTCTAGACAAACCTTCCTTTATGCAACAGCAGGCCATGTCATATTAAATGAAAGACCCCTTAAAGAGCAATGAGGGACCTTCAGCAGAACTGCTTCCATGTTCTTGTAACCCTCCAGCATAATTTACAGGGATGAGACAGCAGTGATGTACGCTGGTAAATGAGCTGTTGTCCCAGAAAGCCTCAAGCATATTGAGCTATGACTTGCTGAATAGTCCAGATAAAGAAGAATTCTAAGAGAATGTCCTAAAATTACAGCCATAGCAAATAAAATGTTAATGAATAACACACATAAAAAAGGTTTTGTATGTTACACCACATTTTTAGAATCTTTGTGCATAAATAACAGATCAAATACTCAAAGTAGCGACACGAGTCTGCCCAAATTCAACAAGATGGTAAATCTCTCTTATGAGTTTTTCCCTTGTACAAAAAGAGAGAAGGGATAATAGAAAGACATATTAATTAAGAGATGACACGGCAACCTCAGAAATTAGGAGGTCAGCCAGTATCAATACACTTCCCATTTTAACTTACAAATTAAGATCTAAAAACAAACAGGGATGAAAGAATAATAATGGCTAATCTCTGATGTTTCACTTCCTTTTGTTGAATCAGAGAGATAAGATTAAGTCCATTATAGACAGATCTACTGATATGTACATATTTTAGGCAAAAAACGTAATCTCAAAAACACAGTAGCTAATACAATATACAAGAAAGCTGACTTTTTTCTGTTTTTGGTATCCTATCACCAGTTCTGGCAGGTACAAATACATGTTTATTGTAAAAAACATGTTTACTAGTTCTGTGCTGCTAAAATGTTCGTAAGGTAAAGGTCAAAGAATATTTCATTCCCTGCTGAGCAAATGGTCAGGAAGCACATTTGTCTGCATTTCCTGTCATAACAGGAAGAGTGTAACTTCTTCCTCTCCACAATGGCTTCAGTTCTGCTTCCCACCTCCAGCTCCTTCTCCCCCAGGGCTTTCTAAACCATTCCTTGCAAGACAGCAAGGCTGTGCCTGTGTCTGCACTATTTTTCAGCTCTGCTGTGTTGGCAGATGTCTCATTCACTACTGCACTCTCTTCACTGAGGCTTCTTGCTCACACTTCAAATTAAAAGTAATTTGACCTAAATATTTACCTTATGATAATTCACTCTAAATCATGCTCAGAACATCAATTTGTAATACAAGCACATTTAATCTTAAATATATTGCATTCTAGAAATTCACAGTTCAGCAGCTGTCTTAAAACTTCACTTCTCAGGTAGTCTGGCATAACACGAAAAGTGCTGCCAGAGTTGTACAGATCACTACAAATTAGGAGTCATAAAATCATGGGGTGTAATTCTTTGCTTGCAGAAACTGAACTTTACCTCTAAAAAACAGGGGTCAATGCCCAACTTTAATGCTATATTTCAAGTGTACACCTTTGTGCAATTTAATATAAGCAATGAATTCAAATATGTAAAAGATAAAAAAGTCTGTGATGTTTAAGACAAAGGTTCATTGAACAAAATTATGCTTAGTTGCAAGTCAAGCAGTTATGTTTTCACGTGAAATCACTTCCCTGGCGGCAGAGGGGGGGAATCTCATGTCTTGGATAAAATGAAGACACCCCATGAGAGAATACTGAAAATATAAGGAAATAGGGGGAAAAAAGGTTTTTATCTATCTTGTGCTCATGCTAGCATTAATATTCAAGGTTCTTCAGTCTTTCTACAGGGAAGCTTCTGATTGAGACAATAATCTCTTACCGCTTCCTTTTAAATAGAGCTGAAACACAGATGAAAATAGGTACATGAGGCTGAAATTAATTTTGAAACTAGCAGTATTAGGTGTCGGAGTCAGCAGAACAAATCTAGGTCTTCCTGCAAATGGTCATTTCCCTCCAGGACATTCTTCCCCTGCCCCATAACCTCACTTTACTCCTCTACTTTAATTTGTTCTCTGTTGAGCTGATAACAGTAATTCTTGGCTTACAACCCTAAAGATTTGCTGAAATCAAAGAATGGTAAAATGCCTGGGCATGAAGAAGTCAAACAGCAAGTGTTTGTTACTGCTATACTCCACTGAATTACACATACATGATACTTTAAAAAGGTTGTCTCACTGTTTAAGCACCTTAATATTGTGTACACTTATTATGGTATTTAATAACAGTTAAGGCCCCAGCAGCTCATTAAAAAAGAAGTGTTTTGAACACTGTGCAAAATAATTAGCTAAGCTAAACTCAGTTTAAACTGTGAATGTTCAGAAGCAGGAAAAAAATGCATAACTAATGAGCAAGACAATCAGAGGGACAAAAAATGGTGCATCACTCTGTAAGACCTCATATTTCCTGATACTAACTAGAAAAAAATTAGGGGATTAAAAGCAAGAGGGTATTCCAGACCCGACACCAGAAAATCATTGGGTCAATATGCCCTCATTCCTGGGTCAATGTACCTCTGGATTTAGCTCACAGACCACGGATTTAATGAGATGTTTTGTAAGTGACCTTGTATAACAGTAATACAATATCATTTATGTCATTACACCTATTTATTTTAGGCCTGGACAGCCCTGTCTGGATGGCTGCAAAGAGAGTTTCAGATGATCCTCGTCTAAAGCAGACCACAAAAGGCTCTCATTAAAGCTAAGAAAATATTTCAAACTTATAAAAGACATAGAAAAATTACTAGGACTTTCCTGAGGCAGATGAATGCAATTTTTCCTTCATGTGTTGACCATAACAAAGGTAGCTGAATTATTTCTTTCAATTAAGAAAACACAGGAAAATAAAGTTCACACATTTTTTCCAAATGACCTTCCTCTTTTTTTTTTTTTTTTTTTAACCAACCTATAAGTGTTCATAGAAGTCTTCTCCAGTCTGCTCAATTGAAATTTCTGCAGAAAGAACTTGTAGCAGTCAGGAACTTCTAGCATCGGATGTCAATGCTAATATTTTTGGCTATTGATCCTGCTGGTTCTGCAACTAATATCATGTAAGCAGTCACAGTCTACTTGAATGGTCTGTTGACAGGGCTAACACAACCTCATGAGCCTGAACAATATTACCAGCCATTCATTCCACATTTATGAAGATTACATTATCCAGCGTTGCAAGAATAAAAAGAAAGTATTTGGTCACATTGGCTGCTTCTAACAGGATTCTCTCGAGAGTTTTCATTTCCCTTTAATATTATGGTGGTAACCCAATTACACAAAATAAATACACATTTACTCTAAGCCTGGCAGTTATTCATACCCCTTCTACCCGTGGAAAAAAGTGGAGTGAAAGGCAATTTTTCAGATGGGCTTCTCTGAAACTGTCACAACCAAAGATAATTTATGATCACTCATTGAGTCAAATATTCTTGCCACCTTTGTCTCCACGTGGTAACAGTGAGGACTAGAAAAATACAGCCAACTTGCAGCCCACATGAAACAACATTAAATTAATGGATCCTCCTAGTTAAAAGCCTGAATTCTGCACTCACTAAAGTCAATGACAGAGTTCTTAAGCAGGCCAGAGTGAAAGGATTTGCCCTCTAATGACTAGGTTGCAGAAGTTTTCCTTTAACTTATCCCAAAAAGTCAAAGTTTTTGGAAAACAGCAGATTGTATCCTCATATTGCACATTTCTGTGAGATTTGCAGCCAGGCACCTGACTCTGGATAGTTTGAATTTACATTTATTACCACTATGGTATCTAAAGTACACAAATCCAACCAGCTAGACTTGCTCAGAAAAAATTCTCTCGAAGGGAGGTCAACACTACTTTTATCCTTCCCAATCCACTCAAACAAGCACTTTGAAGAGTAGGGAGTTTCCTTCTACAGCAGATAGGAGTGTGGAGGAAAACAGCTGCTCCACTGACAGAACAAGTACACCATTCAACGGTTGACACAGATAGCTATTCAGGAGGTTGGGAAAGTGAGTGGAAAAGCAAGGACAGAAATCTTGTTCCCCAGGCCTTGTAACAACTAAAACCCTTTTGCAAATATTCTGCTTTCCAAATAGATTCACCTTTGCACCCCGAGAGGAGACAGAATAATTAAAGTGCTGCTGTATCTCCTCATTTGATACGTGTTCGATGTTTTTTTACTAGCATGTCCTGCAGAGGATGTATGTGCTTGAGAACAGCTGAGGATGCACCATCCAGGTATATCATATTCCCATCTAACATAGCTTGTATTGTGAAACCACACTGCGTTTCAATATAAGCAAAAATAAGTCAGTTTCAAGTCAACTGACTTGCTGCCACTCCTGCAAACATCTTTTGGTGACGTAGAAAGAAAAGTCTCCATCTATAAATGGAGACACAAACAGCCTTTGGAACTGTGCTTGAGCTGGCATCTTAGTCCTATTAATCAAAAACTTTTAACCCTTTCTTTTTTGGTGCAACCCTTTAAATCTTTGTTTTGTGTATATTTATGCAATCAAATCAGAAGACAATACAGAAATAGAAAAAAATTAGTATTTTGAGATTACTGGAAGTGTGCAGGTTAGAAAACAAACTGATGCTGCTATGCTGAAGCAGCAGTACCTCCTGGGATACATTATATTTTAGGAACCCGTGAGGTTTGGGAAAGAGTATATCTCATACAAATGGTTAAAACATCAATCAACTATTATTGAAAATCCAGTTGTATTAAATCACATATATATCACTGCAATTAAAAAGCCTGATCCCACAGTACAAATGAAACAATGAAAATTTTTTCATCAGCTTCATTGAGCTTTATATCAGGGCACTAAATGCAAGATAAACCCAATAGAAATACTTTTAAAATTACCATTCAATATATTAGGAGAAATAAGAATCAGAATCAAGACAGTTTTACTATGTAGAGAGTAAAATAATGTAAATCTATATCTCCAGCCTTACAGTGGCTAATCAATATGATAGGTATTAGCAAATATGGAATTGGGATTGTTCAGCCTGGAAAAGAGAAGGCTCAGGTGACCTAAATGCAGCCTTCCAAGTACCTGAAAGGAGCTTACAAGAAACATGGAGAGGACATGGAGTGACAGGACAAAGGGGAATGGATTCAAGCTCAAAGAGAGTAGGTTTAGATTAGACATTAGGAAAAAATTCTTTACTGTGTGGGTGCTGAGGCACTGAAACAGGTTGCCCAGAGAAGCTGTGGCTGCCCTATCCCTGGAAGTGTTCAAGGCCAGCTTGGACGGGGCTTTGAGCTACCTGGTCTAGGGGAAGGTGTCCCTTCATGGGTCTATGAAATGCTAGCAAGACAAGCACTTCCTCCACTAACACTACAGTTGTCAGTATTCTAGTGTTACAGTTTTACTCGTAAGTATTAGTTCTGAAAGCTGGTGCTGGAATTCTTGAAACTCTACTGTGCCTCATTTGAAAGACTAGCTGTCTTCCTTTTTACAAGTAAATTTAACCCCTAGAAAGAATATCTTTGACAAAACTGGGGCTGAAATCTCTGTAAATCCTACATTTGAGTAAGCAAGTTGAGATTGAAGCTGTTGTATGAGCTAATGTTACTAATGGCAAAATTTTGGCATTGTTTACAAAATAATTCAGGTTCCCTTCAAAAAGAAACTATTGTAGCATGCACAAGTTCCAAACAACTGTTGACTTCATATTTAATGACAAATTCAATTCAACATCTCAAATCTAATTTCAACTCCATGCTATAAGACAATTAAAAAAAAAATGATGATAGTTTTGTACTGCTAGAATTATTGATTTTTGCCTTGCCCACAAGAACATGCAACATTTAGGGAAAACACAAAAGGTATCCATCATAAGGAACATTTTGCTTTTACACTTGATTTTCTGCCATGGAGATCACAAGTTACTACTAACACTACAAAATCTAAAAAGTCTTGGAAAACATATTTAAAGACTATAAGTTTTTATGCTTAGGCTGAGTTTCTATGGCTTTATACAATCCTCCAAGACTAAAAGCTTCTCAAAAAAGTCCCTGAATATATGAAGAAATTTATAGATCAAATTAGTAGAACTACTATATTAACAGTAACTCAGTATGAAGCTCTTAAAATCAGCCACTGAAGATTATTCCTAAATTGCAGGCAGGTGTCTGAAGAACATTAATCATAGTGTTAAATAATTACATGGAGAGATTCTCACAATTGTGAATCTCCAGTTTCAACAAAACATTCATTCATTTACATCAAATGTAAACAGCAGCAACTTTTCACTGATTTTATTTGAAGATGTCAGTTGTTCAATTTTATTTTTGTGAAAACAGGGAAGCAAATTTTCTTATTTATGACCACATTTTAACTAGCAGAGATAGTGTTGATAACACGTGACATTTACCCAGCCATTTTATTTCTAGCAGAGGTAATAATTAGTTAACCAGTCCTGCTGGACCTATTTAGCCTTAGTGTCACTTGGTTTTACACCTACAACATGCTAATATTATTGTATGTGGGTTTTACAATATGTTAGGCTACTAAAATTCTTTTTAAAATTCAGACAGGAAAAATTAGATTTTTTATGACGCATATGTCACTTTTATATGAAGGAGGCAAAAATAAAAACACTGCAAAGGTGAAGAAACAGAAATAATTGGGTTCTCTGAATTTAAATGCAAGTCCTCATATTACTGTAACTCATATTATAACAGTTCACAACCTACAGTACCCAAAGCCTGTATTCTGTAACAACTCTGTATAGTCCAGACCAGGTATATTCCAGACTGAAGTCAAAGCAAGTGCAGAGTAGAGCGCACATTTCAGTCTCTGTAGGACCAAGGCCTCAAGGAATAACTTCCTAACTCTGCATGTTACTAAACTTGGAAACACTGTGTGTGAGGTTTCTGGTGTTTACAAAAGTATTTTTATTTTGACAGTCTAGCATACAGTATGTATATGGATACATGTATGTAGGTATAGGCATAGCTACACAAAGTTATCAACTTTTTAATCACTTTTGCTAGTAAGTCACCATATAAACACAACATGATTTTCAAGTAAGGTATTTTTGCAACTCACCTGTCTGTTACGTTCATCCATAATCCTTGTAATCTGAATCTTTTTTCTCCCCATAGTCCCCGTTTTTTTTTCTCTCCTTCTTCCTTAAAATTACGTATTTTTCCCTTCTCTTTTCTTCCTCTTTCCTGTTTCCTCAAAACAAACCTCCTTCTTCAGCACTTGCACTACTCAGTTCACAGTCCCCTGCATCCGTTCCTGCTAAACACAGAAAAGAAATCAAATGTCATTATGAAATTGATAACCAGATGGAAGATATTATATAGAGCTGGCCAAGCATCCTCATTATAATTTAGTGTGCAAGTAAATTATAATAAAAATTTACTGTACATATCAAATAAGTAATGCATGGAGAAAAAATAATTTTATTCAGAGGCTTATTTTTATGAAAGAAAACCCCAAACACAAATATATCAAGAAATGAAGAAAAAGACTGAAATACATATTGTGAAAATTTTGACAGAATTAGGTGTCCCTAATTTTAAACATCACTCACAGGTCTAATATGAAAAATTATCTAAATCAGAGAGTTAATGGACCCTTCTGTACCTATGTATGCTAAGCAGGTCAGCTAATTCATTTCTGAAGGGAAAACAATTTTGTGTTTTGACAGCAGAGGTGATAATGTCCCTCATTATGCAAATACGATGGACCTTTATTAAAGTGTTACTTGATACATGAGATGTCAACTGCTTTAAATCCAAAATTCTTAACCTTATTCTTTAAGGATATGAATTAGTGAAAGTATCACTGAAGATTCTTGAAGAAACCACAAGTACATTTCCCCCTCATTTTATTTCAATGTAAATTCTAAAATGTTTTGACAAAGGATTTATAACCAGCAAACACACTTTTCCTTATAAAAACAGAATAATAGAGGCAGATGATAATTTAAGAACGTTTTGGAAAATATTTTCACTGTTTTAGTAATGCACTCAACTTTACAATACTGGGTCTGTCACAGAGCTAAGGACAGATATGTGCAGTATATAAAAACACACAATGCAGGACACATTCCATATTTCACAAAATGTATAAATCATATAATTAACTTTTATCATATCGGAAGTATTTTTAACAATAGAAGACTGGATTAAAAAAAAACCAACAGAAATTAGTTAGTCTACTATAAGCTAAAAAACACAAACTTTTTCCTCTTTATAATCTTAATTTATCATATTTTTATATTTATATATTGTGAATAGAACACCACAGAGTTTTTTGAAACACAGAAGAGGAAAAAAAATCTGAACAATATAAATTTAAATTTTTTTAAAAGTTTTTATGTTAGCTCCGTAGTGTAGTAAAAATATTGCCTTGGAAATAAAAAAATTAGTAATTTTAAAACAGAGGCTGGTATTTCCTTATTTATTCTAAGCTTGTAGTCTCTCAGCCAACCTGATAAAAGTCTCACAATATGTTACATAACACTAAGCTGATGTCCTGGCCATTTAATCCATTATTTGGCTCTGATTCAAAGCTACTGAGGTAGAAAAGCTAGATCTCACTCCTTCTGATCTTCAATTCTCTCTTGATTTTCTTCGCATACATTAAGCTGCTGAAGTGTTTTATCACTCTAAGAAAAAAAAAGTTAACGCATAAGCAGTCTGAGTTTTCTAACTAGCCATTATGGTGTAATTTGTTGGGCAAAACAAATGTTCGAGTACAATACTTATCACACTTCTGTACATGAATGCCTTTTTATATTATTTTCTAGGCATATTTATATATTATTACCATTATGCAGAACACAGGAAACAATTCATATTGCAAATGTAATAAAAATGTAGGCTGCAAAATTCTTTTGCTGCTTTTTAGATTTGAAATCAGTAAGTTTTCACTGCTTAAAAAGATACAAAGATCATTGATAATTTTTGCAACCAAAAAAAAAGTTAAAAAAAGCCCAAAACTTTGAAATAAATTTATTTTGTAAATGTATTTTTAAAAGTCTTTTTCCAAACAAAGTTAGGAGACAGTCTTATCTGATTTCCAGTGTTGACAAACAAACCCAGCCTATTCTTAGAAACAGTTTTAAATTTCCTTGGATTGGGTTTCTTTCCTGTTTTTCCTATAGTCTTACCTCCAACACAAAGCTCAAGTTAGAATGGTGTTTCCCAATGCACATGCAGGACTCAAAGGAGCCTAACAGGCTTTCTCTGTAGCAGCAAACCCATAAGCTAATCCATAGCAAATGCATATGGAACAACTTCCTTTCCCTTCATTCAGCTAAGGCCAGCGGCACTATCGGTTTACAGCCCTGTGTCTGCCTAAGCTCCCTTTCACTGCGAGGTGGAAGGTCAGGGTGGACAGACTAGAGCAGTGGTGACTGGTTAGTGAGGATGAGCTGCCCTGGAGATCAAGATGCTGATGCTGACTGAGTTCAGGAAAAAAAAATCACGTAATACTGAGAAAACTCTGTCAGGAAGGACAAAAATCGTAGTGGAGGAGCAGTCTGTTGAGTCCCTCCCACACACTTATCAGTTCCACTTTTAAGACAAAGTCTTCAAACAACAGAAGCTTTTACAGACAGTTTAAAGTCAGAACACTTGAAATTCGCATGATCTACACAAAATTATCTTAAAGCAATTCATGCAAATCTTGATAAGCAGAATTTTGTTCTTTCATTACCTGTAGTAATCCACTAACTACATTAGTTTTATTTTAAGTGGAAATGGAGATGTACAGGAAAATAAAGTTGAAAGGGAGTAAGGATGATTTCATTGTTAAATATTATCATGCAATCTGAGAGAACCTGAAGTGGAAGACAAAAGATGTTAGATCATATATATAGAACATACAATTTGCAAAGAAACATAAATTTTCTTCAACAGGCAGTGAGTTAAGTTTTCTTGCATGGATTAAAAAACTTTCTTTCTTCCTGTAGTTCCTAGTTTGCTTTTTGCTTCCTAGTCTAATTTCAAATGAAAGTTTTTCAGTTTTTGTAGACAATTTCATTCCTTTTTTTAAAAAAACCCACAATTTCTGCTATTCTTACTACTACTAGAAACAAATTGGGAAGGCTGTAGTTTTCCCTATATGTGTCTTACTGTTTTACAGAAACACACACACACCCCCTCCTCCCCCCCCCTACACCACACATACAGACACACACACACATATACCTATCAACAGTGC
Organism: Amblyornis subalaris; assembly: GCA_018881555.1. NCBI lineage: Eukaryota > Metazoa > Chordata > Aves > Passeriformes > Ptilonorhynchidae > Amblyornis > Amblyornis subalaris. The sequence goes on from JACAXG010000072.1 coordinate 122,278, forward strand.
TTCAAGTGCTATTCTTACCATGTGCTTGCACATAGTTCTATATATTTCATTGGTACTTATATAAAAAAGATAGCTGGACTGATTCCCAATCAATGAGATTCAGGTAAGCAAATCAAGTCATCTCATACAAGGGCTATAACCTTCAAAGGCTGGTAATTTCCAAGTCAAACAGAATGTAAAGAACTCTGGAGACCAACAAATCCCTGTGGCTGCTTTAGGAATTCACCAGCATTCTCAATACCTTTTGGAAGTTCTTGCAGGATTAAGGATTGCAGTATTAAGTATTTAAGTTCCTGTTAGCTGATAAATTGTTATTTCAGTAACACTAATAAAGCACACTGACTAGAAAAGTTGAATGTTCTTCAAAACTCAGATAGTACTGCAGGCTTCAATTATCCAAGAGAATCTAAAAAGGAACTTTGTTAAAGTAACTCCACATAAGAGAAACCTTCCAACTTAATGATATGGTCCCGTGCAAACAAATTGCATTTAAAGAAACACTGAGTTAGACGCTATTGTGTTATAGTTTTCTGGATTTTTTCTTTTTGCAAAGCCAAACGTCAAGGAAAAAAAAAAAAAAAAAACAAAACCAAAACAAACCAGACTGCTTACAAAAAGAGGAACTTCATTTTTGGCAGGCTTCTGTTCACTATATGATTTGGCAGAGGCAGTGGTAGCTGACAGAAGATTGATCTGAGCCTTGAGAAGGGAAAAGAGCTAAAGGACAAGCGCAGCAGATCCCTTGACCGCTCCCGTCTCTTTTTGAACACTCACACACAGACATGTGCGCACACATACACACACATGCACGCCCGCTATCCCTTCTCTGCAACACACAAGAATCTTGACAGAATGGCAGGAAACACGCACAGAGCGGTCAGGGAAGGATATTATGTCAGCAACCACGAACAATAAAAGGTGTAAAGGTGCTTCCTTCCCTAAACTGTTCCAGAAGTGCAAAATGGGAACCAAAACTCTCCACTTCCTTCTCCGAGCAGAACTGTCTGAATCTGCTCTGCTGCAACGCCCCAGACAGAGAGTTCTTTGAGCAGTTACACCAGGGGCAATAAGGAGTATCAAAACAAGACAGTAAAAATATTTAATTTATAAACAAGAAGGCAGCCAGAGAAAAACCAAGTTAAAATGTGCTAGTTTAGCATTTTCATGGTTGCTTTACAAAAGAAACAAACTTGTCATAGAGATGTCCTTGTTCCATTAAGTAGTTTGCATTCTGAGTGGATTAATTAGGATAAAACTGAAGAATAAAACAATATTCTTTTTTATTATGCTCATATAAGGAAGTAAAAAGAGAAATGCTGTTCCCTTTCTCATACCATTCTTATCTTGATATATAAAAGTAACTTTATCTATTTATGGTCTTTTTTATGCAAACCTGTTCTCTCAGACAAGTTTTGAATCAGTGTCTAAATAAAAACGTGAATGTACTGAGTAAGAATAAATCATCTACTTTTCTGATGAAAAATTAGCTGCAAAAACTGCCACATAACCATGAAAATTGACAGCGAGGAACACAAAATAAAATGGTCACTCAAACACATTCTCTAAAAACCCTGACTGATTTTGTTCCATATACAAAGACAGTTACACAGTGAAGAAACAGCTGGGCATACTGCATCAATTGAAGACATTGCTCATTTGGGGTCTGTCACCTTGAGGTGGATATAGTTGAAAGAAATGCAGAGAAGGGTGAAAATAATGATCGTCTTATCATGTTATCTGACTGAGATCAGCTGACATTAAAGATAGAAGTGGTTCTTCACATTTATATGGCAGTTTGGTTGCATGGTCATTACAAAAGACACAGTTTGGGCCATTAGCAGAAAGGTTATGATAAAATTATATATGTCATCACCATGGCAATATATCAGTAAAGCAGCAATGGTACGATCTACAGTATGGTTTTCCAGGCAGAAAGCCATGCAACAAATGAATCTGAGTCATCTTAAGCTTTCAAACATCTGTCCACAACACTCTGATTTAGAAATTAAACATAACCTACACTTATGTCTTTTGATCTTATGGGAAGGCTGCCATATGAAAAGATTGGAAGGGAGTTAATTTTAATCTACTAAATTTAACTCTCAAGAGAACATGCATTTTCCTACAAGAAATATAAAACAAACATTTAAGCCATAATGGATATATTATAATAGATAAAGTACTAGAGACTACTAAAGAGACAGCAAGTCACACCAAAAAACTCTGTACATAAAGAAAATATTTGTAATCTGTAACTACCCAGGTTTATTCATCTTTTAAGTTATCTAACCTGACTCCTGACTTATGGCATGAGCTTAATTTATAATGGAGAATAATTCAAGGGCAATGAAGTTCTGAACCAAGGTTCATAAACTTCATTAAAAACTACAAAATCATTCCCTATATGTAAGTTGTTACTTAGAATTTTTGGAGAAAAGTTAAATAATTTGATTTGAATTCATGTTTCATTAATTTTGCTACTGATTTTGAAAGCTGGACTTGTAAGACTATTTCAACCATACTCCATTTATCGGTGTATGTGTTTATGTGTAGAGGACAGTAGAATGTGTTTCTCTTTAAAGTCTGAACTTCCAGAGTTATACCTTATTTGCTTTTCATGTATATATTTCAACATAGTACAATGACAACGTAACAATGAATTGCAGATAATTCCTCTCTTGAAGCTGAGTTACTGGCTTGTAATCAATACCATTACTTGTGTGTCTTGGAAGAGCCATGAGAATATCTTGCACTGTGATTTTTTTTTTTCAATTTGGAGTTAAACACATCTGAAGACTTGTAAGAATGCTTCAGACAACTGTGGTCCATGTAGCACCTAACTCAAATACAGTAACAAGTCATCTCACAGAGCAAGAACTTGTGCAGCGTGGGTGGAAGAGTTTCGTGTTTTGCAAAGGCTTTTGTTTTGCAAAGTTCCCCGGAAATTTTTTTATGGGCAAACTAAACATCATTGCCGAAATGGCAGAGAAGATGGTACTTCCTAGCAGTTGCCCTATTTCCCTGTGCCACAGACCCTGCTTTTCAAGAGACTGAGTTATCCAGACACAGAATACCTTGTCTGCAGCAGCCTCTCTATTTAAGCCGATCCATGCCTATATGAAAAGGAAAGGAGTGACTTCAGCTTACCTCTCAGAGGATGTGCTGAGAGGCATCCATCCAGCGCAGTGAAGGAGGATTGAGGATTTGATGAATACTACATGCATGTTATACGAAGCCTGGTCATGCTGGTAAAGAACCACGACAGGAGGCCAAAGGACTTCCAAATGATTGTGGAATCTGCCACAGAAGGTGAGTCGTTGCTTGCAGCAGTGCACCAAAAGAAGCAGCAACCACCAGCAATCTAGATGAAAACTGATTGCCTGCACCTCAGTAAGATATGTGCCTGCTACGCTTGATGAAGAAAGGAAGATTTGGCTAATTCACAACATTTTTGAAGATGGTGAAAATGAAGAAGAGTATTTGATTTGCAAAGCAAAGAATGCAGACACTGAAGTATATTTTAAGGATAACAATTAAGTTAAACGCTAGTATAAAATATATACCTGTGAAGAGTCAATTTTAAAACTACAATAACTATTGGGTGGTATTTCCTTGTCTACCCATCACCCAGAAGAAAAAATTGTAAAGTAAATAGTTTGAAGAAAATATTTACAGGTTTATGAATCGGTAATGGGAGTCTGACCAATATATATGGAATAAGATCCATGAGGTACTTCAGACTGGCTGAAGCATAACAGTTTATTCAATTAGACACACTAAAAAATAAAAGGGAAAAAAATAAAGGACTGAAACCTGAATCACCTAATTGGTCTGAAATGGAGACAGTGCCTAGGAATGGGAACCTGACTGAAAATCGAGTAGAGAAATTGGACCACTGCAAATTCACCTAGGAGTCTTGACAGTTTAGAGCTAATAATTTGATTGGATTGCATTATAGTTAATAGATGTGTAAAGAATATCATTAAACGTGTTTTACAAATTCAGTCTGTCATTTACTGAGCTAAAAGAGAAGGGGAAGCATTTCAGCAGCCAACTGGGTAAGATTTAGCACCTTGTGAGTTGAAAAGGTACTACTCAAGATCTTGGAGCTACTCTGATCTGGGTCTATGTGTATTTAAAGGCATCTTGCACACCAGGTAAGATACCAGTGCTACAGTTTGGGATCAGTGTGTGTTGTTTGATTAATATGTTGATCAGTGTGATCAGAGAGTGTTGTTTTATTACAGGAAAATTCTAAAATCTCTAGTGTTAAGCTATTGCATCAGCGGAAAGCAGCCTCTCACTGTGGTTAGATCCAGATGTACAGATTTGTTACTAGTGCTTGTGAGGAAGTCTGTGGTGAGGAACATAAATCCCTGAAAGAGCTTTTAAGAATAAGGGGATAATTCCAGGTATTATTGGAAAAAGCTGTATACTGCAATATCAAATCATAGTCTGAACTTGGGCACAAGTGCTTGGTAATGCCAATATCAGTGACAGGCAATTTTAGATTTCCTCTACTGAAGAAAGTATGGATTGATTCTCAAAAGGATTTTTTCCTACCAGATTTTTGATTACTTTCTGCTTATAATTTGCTGAATTGCAGAAATGCAAGGAAGCTTTATACATGCACTTAGTGTCTGAACTATGGTCAGTGATGAGCCTGGAAGCAAAAGATGGAGTAGATGGGGAAGAGATTTGAATTTTAGGTAAAAGAGGTGCACTTGTCAAGATCTACACAGGTCTGGTGTCCTTTGTCTTCATCCAACAAGCTCCAGAGAAATTTTATACACTCTGAACCAGGATCCTCCCTCTTTCCACTCAAACAATTCTCCTTTAGAATCCTCCCTTTTCTCACTGTAATCATGCATATCTATGTTTAACAACACAGATGAGTTCTGCTGTTCCAGGTTTGTGCTGCACTACCACTTCATCTCTGTGAGAAGGAACAAAGACTTGGATTGCAGAAACCTCATAATCACATTCTGAAAAGGGATGTCTTACACATTTGCAAATGAAACATTTCAGGAAGTTTTTAGAGAAAAGAGAAAGCTTTTAGAAACAATACTTTTGTGGCATAAATAAACAAACCATAAAAAGAACCCAAAGTTTGTTTAAATTACCAAGGAAATAAATGAGTGAACACTGTATTTGGTTTAAAGACTGAGCTCAGGAGGAAGGATCATCTAAGGAGGTAGAATAGGGAAAGAAATTGTGGATGAAAATACCATAAAACTGGGAATGTGAATGTAGAAATTAGGAGAAGAAAAACTGAGATGTGAATAAGTTCCTCATTATGAGAAAATGTGTACTTCTATCAGAGAACAGACTCTATAGAAACATTGTCAAGGGGTTAATAAAAGGAATCTTTCCCAGCATAACTAAAGTGAGTGACAAAAATCGTCAAGGTAAAGCTTGAATGAAAGTAAAACTGTTTCAGGGTAGTGATGGGAAATATTTGACAGGAAAACTGTATAAATATGTCGAAGTGGCATAACATTTTTTTCTGGATTGGAAGTGTGGCTTATGGAGTTGCCATTTTAATGAGTAATTTGAGTAATGTCCAGAAGATGAAAGAGATAGAAGGAATAGGAATAGGATTATTGCTGTTAAGCATAACTTCTGTGATCTTATAGACCTGGATACTTGAAAAAAAGATAGCAAAAAACTCCATTAGGTGTTATTTTATAGAAGTTTGTAATTTGTGATGATAAGGAGAAGCTGAAAAGATAGAGACATTGGGAGAGAGCTCAGCTGATAGGGTAGGGAACTCAAACATTAATACTTGATAATGAACATCAGTTCTCAAGGTTTGCTGCATTTAGAGATATAATAAAACTTTGTAAACAAAGAGTTTTAAGGAAATATTTGAGTAACTTATCAGTTTCCCTTCCCTAAGGGCAACAACCTATAATACCTTGAAACTGGCTAGCTACCTAAGCCAAAAAGGGACGACGACTCTTAACCATATCCCTTGACACGGTTCAGCTTCCTACTAGAGAAGTTAAGTAATCAAACACGAAAGGTTTCACAGGTGTCCTGAGCCACTGAAATTCCTCAAAATCTGTACAAACCTTGGGAGTCCCATGGAATGTGTGTGTGACAGACTCGCAAGCTAATAGATGGTAGTTCACTGTACGATAACACACACTCAGGCTTGAAAATTTTGATTATAATGCCTTAGATATTTTTTAATTTATTTTATGCTATTAGATCTTGTATGATGCAGTCACCCAAGTCCATCACTCACTCACCAAAGATGGAATGAGTCTCAGACAGACAAGACTTTAAATTTTGAGAATGTTACTGATTTCTATATTTCTGTTTTTCTATTTCTACTTCTTTTTACTCATACAAACATGAGAACAGATCCACCATTAGTACTGAAAAAAGAAGTCAGGCAAATGTTGTAAGCAGAGTTAGTACCTAATGTAGATTAACAATTTGGAGAAAAAATCAATTAGCTTTATGTTGTACAATTCTTTGGCTCCTCAGTGTACCCAAAACTGATCCTTTTTTTTCCAGCTATACAAGCTGGAAAATGAGATATATTATCTCTGCCTAGAAATAATCTCTTGTCTGTGGTGTTAGACCATTTCAGCTACAACTATTCTACCACAGAAACAAAAAGTTGGTTTTCCTACAGCATAGACCTAAACACATAACTCACATTTAAGTACCTTTATTAGTTTTCTAATGCAACCTCAGATCAGTATGTCCTTTGTTTGCAAATTTCTTTCTTAAAGAGGAATGATTAGACACAGAGATGTTCTGATTCTCTTTCTTGTATAGTCAGTTCTAGAAACACATTCTTTTTGCTTTAATTCCTGACCTTCCCAGAAATGTCAAGAATTAAATATAGTTCTTCTAAAATGTAGACTGCACAACACTGTGGAGAGCTGCTGAGCTGCTAACTGTTCATTCATTTTGTGTAAGCGCTAATATGATAAATATGAGTATAAAAACTATGACACTCCCTGAACTCAACTGCTTGCCCAGAGACAGCTGCAGGCTTAAAATGAGAAGGAAGAAGAAGGAGGGGGAAAAAAAAAAGGCAAGGGAAATATATCAATCTTCCCAATGACCATGACAGCTCAAAAGTCTACATTAATGCTTCCAATCCCACTCAGATAATTTTTTTTTTTCCCAAGGACAAAAGGAGATGAAATGTATGTCAGGTACATAATAAGGCTAATAAAAAAAAACCCCCCACACCTGCATTTCACTGCAGAGCAGTGAGGAACTATCTCTGTGAAAAATGTGTTCTTTCTAATGGCAAAGCTTATAAATTAGGCCAGGTTGCTGCTTTTAAACATACAAAATACAGACAATTTAAGTAGAAACACATGAATTCAGAATGGATTTGCTCTAAAAGAAGGAAAAAATAGAAGTACAGTGGCAGTATAACAAAGCAGCACTTACAATTACAAAGAATTTACAAGCCACTTGATAGGAAATAAACCTCGCACATATATTGCCTTGTGCCTCATGTCTGGAATTCTGCATGTTCGGGATGAACCATCTGTGGGAAAAAGGAAGGGTTCTGACTACCAAGAAATAAAGTATGTGGCCATATCTGTTAGTGCTAGCACACCATAAATCATTTGCTGAAGCTATTTGCTTTCTACCTCCTGGCTGCATCTTGACAAGGAGAATCTCTCTATGCTGGAAGATCCAAACTGGTTTGGAACTAGAAAAATGCATGAACAGATAAAGCTGCTTATAAGAAAGGAAATATAACATGGAATTTGCTATGAAAAAAAAGTAAAAAAATAAATGCCTCATGGGAGAAAGATGTCTGGCTCATAACGTCTATTGAGGAAGAAATTTTCTGTTGTTCCAGCTTAGTGGGATATTCTACAAATTTTATTTTTGTTCTCGGTGGTTAAAAACCAGGCAAATGATATATTTCTGTTAACAATATTCACATGAAAATAGAGAAAGAGAGAAACCTAAGATATGTAGCACACTGAGGAGTTATGCTGTGATATGATGAAGAGCTAAAAGTGCTGCAGCTTTGTATCTGCATTAGTTACAAAGACATAAATAGCCTCATCTAATTTAGTGTGCTGCTCAACCACATCATAGTTCACATTCAGTTTTTGAAAACTGTGCTAGGTAACTAATTCCTATTCAAGACTTGTAAAAGCAAAATTTTTACTGCAAGGGATGGTGTTTAACACAGAGGTACACCTGCTACTGTCTATAACTACAAAAGCCACAAGTGAGCATCACACCCTGCTTACCAAACCTCAGCTGTAACCACTCCATTAGCACATGCAGCTGGATTTATTTTTTATTCATATAAAACGCACTGCATTTGGCAGTAGCCAATGCAAAAAGTCAACATCCTTGACAAATATCAGAAGAAAATATATCTATAAAACATTCTTAATTTGCAGAAGGAAAATACAGTGGAATTTGCTTGATAGTCTCTATTCTATCTTCAACGAGCATTTTGTTTTTCTAATAGGATCACTGCCAGCAGAGATCATCTTATTATTATCCTAAAAGCATGCTGAAAAAACAAAAACGTAATCAATACAAAGATACATTAGCTAAATCTTATCGCGGCCATGAATGTACATTATGTTTTCTCAGAAATGGCACTTTTTGAGCTCTATTGATACGTAAGATGATTTCTGACAAAATATAACCTTAGAAACAGCTACGGCAAAAGTAACAGGCAGCTTAGAGCAAAGAATTGGATTCAAGGCTGGGATGCAAACTCGTCTGAGATCTGCTCCCTTTTCTGCCAAAAATATTTCATGTCACCTTCAATTTTTACTCAGTTTCTCTGTTGGAAATCTGGGGATAAGAAATCTGTGGATTTGCTCATGCAAATGTTCTGGGAACTAAGTACAGTGAATATTTATTACGCAACAGAGAAATTCTGAGGACTTTCACTAAATATCCTATACTTCTCATCTGCCATAATCAGTGAGTATGTAAACAAATAAAGAAGATAATTTAGAATATTTAAACATGTATAAAAGCAATGTTAAGGGCAAGATTATGATCATAAAAATATTAATACCTATATTTAAAATCACTAATTTCAGAAAGTTATAATTATCTTGTATACGTAAAGCATTTATATATGCATGTTGTTCTAGCTCTATCATCCTTTATGCTAATGTATACCTTCTTGAAATAAAGATATTTGACAGTACTGTCATATAAGGTCCAACATGCTACACAGCAGATTCATCAATTTCCTGTTTCCCTCTCTCTCTTACAGCATCCTAATCAACCTAATTAAAGCTTAGTTCATTTGAAACCTCAGATGACAATTTGTTTAACTGTATCCCACTGTGGTCTTTTTATAAAGAGAATTAAATTTGATCTTCTGACAGCAATTATTAAATGATCCCAACTGGCCCCAATTAAGACACATGGCTCACAGGCCTCAAAATCCAATAAAGTGCCAGGCCCTCTCTTTCACACGTATATCTCCCTTTACCTTGCTTTATTTTCTTAAAGCCAACTAAGCTCATGTTAGCAAGTAGAACTGAGTATCGTTGTGTAGACTAATTCAAGATACAATGCATCACTTTACTGCCACTGATATTCTGAAGTAGGGACAACACATTCAAAATCATCATTTTGAAACTCCTCTCTGATTCAATTCACCTACCTTTAATGCTCTTCACTCTGCTGCATATGACCTACATATGCTTAGTGGCAAAATGCTGCCTATCATAAGGGGTGACTAGAGCAACGTATTCAATATTCACGGTCTGAGTTTTGCACTGCTCACAATTCTCCTCATAGTGATACCTCTTTTCTGTAAGCATTTCCACTTGGTTGTCACCTCTCCACTGCAGAAATTCAAAGAAATTTGATGTTCGTGTAACTTCTGAGGTTAACCTTTTTTACCTTTAATTTCTGCTCTAATTTTTGCACATATGTTCAGTGGTATTCTGTGAAGAAAAGTTCTCATGATTTCACATAAAGGCAGGTAGCCCCAGGATTTGGAACTCGTTGATTGTGTGGTACTCCGGGGAAATAGCTGAATTAAAACCACCCTCATGAGACCGAAGTAGCTTCCACACACATCTGGCTCTTCTTATTCTAAACTCTAACACCTGCCTGGAAATTTAACCCCCATCTTTTCTCTGAAGAACAAACGGGACAGATTTATCTACTGCCATTTGGTTTAGGTCAAAGCTGAGCTGGGTAGTGTTCTGCTAAATTAATTGCAATGTAATTGATACTGTTTGACACAGTTTTATGACCAGGCTGCTCTCTCTCTATTAAAATATATAAGATTTCATATTTCTGCACATTCACCCTAAGTACAGCTTTGAGCAAAAACACTAAAATACAGACACATTTTCTGTCTCAGTATTTCTAATTAATCACTGTATAAAATGAGACTATGTGTACAAGTATCATCAAAAGATTAAGTAACAAATAAAAAAAGCAGCAACACTGCTTCCTTTGTGGTGATTTTTTTCTGAATTTCCTTAATTTACACATCGAACAAATGTAAGCATGGTTTTCCTTAAACACAAAAGAATATAGAAAGACTAACTTGCAGTGCAAAATTTTCTTTACTAACAGGAAGATGTGCAAATTTATGTAAAATACGATTAGACACATTTCCCATTGAGTTGGGAAATACACTTTTTTGGTAAAACTTTAAAAAATTAAAGTGATGCCAACCACTTCTCAATAAAATATTTTTTTAAAGAACTTGCAAATGTTACATTTAAGAATTAAAAAAGTATTGACTTCAAAAAGCAGGCAGCATTTTTGCTTCTGGAAATATTATATGACACCAGTAAATTTGAATGCAATAAAGTTGACAGAGAATTTCTAATAAGTCATTGAAGTTTCTGAATATTAAAAAGGATTTCAGTATACTGCACTGCTAATTATTTCTCATTGTATTCTAATAATCCCATACAAGATGTTAATTTTAGCTCTTTTGCTAAAAACAGCAAACCCTGTAACAGATTTAGTGCAAGAGCTGAAAATATCCTGTGGAAAAAACTCTGTACAGAGATCAGATCAACCCAAATCCTGCCATTACTCAGCACTGCAGTGACGTGCAGATGTTTGTAGTGGTTTAAGGAGCCAGCGGGGGCTGGAAACTCTACATACTCAACTCCAACATGATTGCAATTGAACCTCATCAAAGTAAGAGCTCATAATTTGTCACAGAAAACAGCCAATTAACATATGTTAGAAAAAAGCTCCCATAAAGATAATATATGATTAACGATCCAATGCAGCTGTCATAAATCAAAAGTCTGCATTTTAAAAAGAAGTATCAGCCCGGGATTCTGAATGTTTACATCGACAATGGATACTGTATTTTAAAAAGCTTCAAAAGAAAAAGGCCCTAGTTATAGTATTTCTTCCAGGTTTGGAGTTAGAGTGATCCAGCACTGTCTACAGTTCTGGCTGTTTTGCTGTAAATAGTTAAGACCCTTGTCAAAACACAGCGACTATTTTGTTTTAGTGCTGTTTTAAAAGACAGACCTTCACTGTGAGGGAGGTGGCCTTCATTGATATACTTTGCTGTCAACACAGTCCTCTGAAAACACAGCCTCTCCTTATTGCTACCAAAAATACACTGTAAAGATGTGCATTGTAGCCCCAGGGCCAGCATTGTGATCCTGGCTATTCAAATGCACGGCCCTGAGTGAAACTGCACCCCAGTCAGTCCTGTTATTTCATATTTACACTGGTGAAAATGAAATCTGAATGCTGCCTGCAACCATAATGTATATAAAGAGAGGGATTTAACACAGTTTACACATATATATGCTTGGAAAGTGAAGGATGTTGCTTTATTAATACGGATCACTGACTGTGATGCCTGATCAACAACTATCTTTACTCCTTGTATTTTGCACAACACTATTTTAATTACTGAAACTGCGTAAATAAGCTGCTAGTTTTTTACAAAGCATTATACATTTTTCTTCCTGCTATCATTTAGGATCCCATGTGGCAGCCAGTAAACTCTGAAGCAACTTGAATAGTACCTTTTTTGTATGTGTGTGCATATGTGAGCGCGTGTGTCCTTGTCTTGACATGGTGTTGTAAAAGGAAGTGCTTCCTCTTTTCTGTTTGAAAGAGATCCAAGAAAAACAAGGTTTTGAAACTCAGTAGTCTGACTGGACATTAGTCAATGTATTTTTAAAAGTGCTTAACTCCTATTCAGTCATACATGGTTAAAAACAGGAACAAATTTTAGTTGCTGCTAATAAAGAATAATATAATGGAAATGGTACTCTCCGGAAGTGAAATGTGATGATTTTTATGGTCCTCTTCTCACCTTTAAAGTCCTTCAATGATTCAGAAATGCTGTTTCCATTAATGTAACAGGCTGGAGTTTGTGTCATCATCACAAAGTTGATTTCTTAAACAAGCATTTATTATATTGTTACTGAAGTGTCCAGTGACTACAAAGCTATGAATTCACAAGCCCTGAATTGGCAAAGACTTTTGGATATGCTCAAACCATATGACAAGAGGTCAAAAGGAAAACCTAAGTGTTTAAAGCTACTCATGCATGTAAGGCTGTCTCAAAAAAATCAAAAGCACTGATATTTTTGATCCATTTATGTGGAGAAAAAATGGATAATATTCTTTAACATTCCTCACAATGTTATATTACAATAGAAAAATAATCATTATGAATCACTGTGCCTTTTAACAAAACACTGTGAATAATATTAAGGTTATGCTGCCTTTTTTTTTTTTTTTTTTTTCCTCAGGAGTGTGTTCATTGATTCCCAAGCAATCAGTAACATTTTTGATTAAGATCTCAGAAATAGCTGAAAATCCCAAGGCTTCCCTACTACTGAAAATTCACATCTTTGACTGTCCCCAACTAATGACAGTAAACTATGCAGCCTCAAGCTAAAGAGATTAATTTCAATTTTGCAATGAACAGATAAAAAGACTGGACAGAAAACACTCCATATCTACTAAATTGTTACGTCTATAACAGAAAATTCACTTTTGGCCCTTGAGACAATTTGAGATGAGAATAATAATATTCAAAGTGCAAAACAAGCAGTACTTCACAAACAATACAATAAACAAGAGTCAGATAAGCACTGTATATTTTTTTCTCATACATTTTTTAGAACAAAACCACATATTTTGGATAAGACAGATTCAAGTTTAGTATTTCTCCCTGATAATAAATCTGCTTTAAAAAACTACTGCTAACTGTAAGAGCAGGCTAATTAAAAGCAAATTCTTAATTGTATGGAAATATTATGTCAGAGTGGTTTCCTAGGTTGTAAACCTAAATTTCCTCTCTTCATAGGTAAAATCAGGTAATTTTACAACCAGAACATGCATAAATGACCAGTAAGTATCAGTGTACTGCTATTAAACAACATATTTTTCAAGATAATTTATCAAATTGTTCTGTTGTTTACTTGTCACAATGTTTCTAACTAAGAAATCTCCAGTATACTGTTTTTTCACATCAGACATAACAAATTATGCACGATGAAATACTGTAAGGACATTCATCCTGCTATCTATCCATGTTGTGCTGTAAAAGTGAAAACCATCTGAGTCAGTAACTGCTTCTACTGAATGGAAATGTGGATGGCGTGCCATAACCTAATTCAAGATGTTACAGGGTTTTTTACAATTATTTCAAAATTCAGAATGTAGAACTTGGGAACAGAGTTCATAAAAACAATATCCCACTTCCTGATTGCCTCTGTGCATATGGAATTCTGTTGGAATTTTTCCTGTTGATTTTAACAAGCTGAGACTTTTGAAAAAAAAGTTGAGACTATTGTATTAAATGACCAAGACCACTCTAGAACCAAGGCTGCAGACTTTAAATGGCCTTAACCCCCACACATCTATGGCATTATCCCATTTAAATAAAATAAAAATGTGCTGATGCTTCTCAGTCTCTCTAAAAGTCCACTGGTTGGTTCTGGAGAGGACAGATGAGTTACTATGATGTGGAAGCCTCTAAATCCTCATAGATTACAGCAATAATCTGTAATCTATATATAGTAATCTGTAATAATAATCTGTAATCTATAATAATAACAAAGCATCAAAAAAATTCAGTACAAAACTTTCAAATAGAAATATTCATATTAATCATCATCATCATCTTACTCTCTATGAGCCATGTTTACAAAAAGGTGCTAGTCCTGTTACTTGGAGATGAACACTGAGGAATCAAAGGCTCCATTCTGCAATTTTGCATGAAAGAAATATAAAATAGGTTGAGTATGCTCAAGAATAAATTAGGAAATTTAACAGCTAAAGCTTTCACTGTTAAAATGTCTAAATTACTGAGAAAATTTGGGATAAAATTACTGGGATACTTTGGATACTTTAGTGTAATTTTCATCATCCAACATTTTCCCATACCAGCTCATGGATTTACTTTTCAACACCAGCAGCCTGAGACAAGTACTATCTGATTTATATCTCATGTTAGAAGATCTTGCTGCTCAGTTGTCATTTTTTTCTTGGCTCCAATAGATGGAAGCAAATCTCGTGCTGGGTTATAAGTTTAGTGTGGTTTTGGGGCTATTTTTTCAGGTCAAAATTTTATTTTTATATTTTGTTGTTGTTGTCTGTTATCCTTTGATGTTAGATTCCCAGATAATTTGTTCCAGTTCCCAGAGCAGTTTCTTCAGATGAGAGCCACGCTTTAGTAAGTCTGTAGGTCCTGCTGAAACCTCTTGCAGGGATAAACAGAGCTTGCAGCAAATCTAAATGAGGTTGTTTCTGGGAACCCCACTGCTGCATAATTCTGTTGAAATAACCACTGACAAGACATATGCAAGAATTTATGGTATGGATTCAGGTGTGTACAGACTGGCAGTTCTCAGTCTCAGCGTACAATACCTTGTTTGCTAAAAAACCACAGAAACATGACATCGTGCATTCTTTTGCAATTTTGGTTAAGCCACCGCATCACTTATTTCCCTTCACCAGTCAAAAATATGCTGACCACGACCTACAGTGTCATGCCCACGGTAGGCTGGTTTTAGATGGATTTAAAGTACAAGGTTTTAGGACCACAGCTCACTCTGCTCAACCTGGCTTATCTGATAAAAAGCAGAAAAGCAGCAAGAACAGAGTCTGACACTACCTGGAACAGATTCTAATGATTCCTTCAAAATTGAGCAGGCTTTGCACCTGCCACAGACGAAACATACTCTGCATCTACACCAATATGCATACAGGGGAGTAGTAACATTTGCCTGTTTCCTCAGCCCTAAGTCAGAGCCATGCTCTGCTGCCATGTAAGAGGGTGAGATTAGGTGTTCATCTTTTTAAAGACTTGTCACCCTCAATTAAAGACGTGTCAAATACTCTTAACCTGTATGGTGTATGGTCACCCTGATTAATGAAAAAGACACCTCCCTGAGTCGCTGCAGTCAAACCAGCATGTGCTGTGATCCTGTTGATTCTCACGAGCTAATCAGGGTCAATCTGGGTCAGATTTATGTATTGCAAATTCCTTAGGACAGGGACAGTATCTTTCTTTAAGCTCCTATGGTATAAAGAATAACAGGTAAAATAATGGGCCTTCAGTCATAAGACTCCAAACCTGTGCAGTTAATAAACAAACAATATATATATAATAAACAATTTTATAGAGATTTCAATCAACTATGTTTTGAAGCCACTATGCTAACAGAAAAGAGTGTGTTACTAATGAGTTGCAACCAAGATCCTGATCACTGAGAATGTTAAAGATACCAATTAATTCAGTAAAGATTTTCATATGCCTAACATCCTGGCCAAATTCCATCTTGGATCATTGTTTTGCCATATAAATCGTAATGCAGCGAAAGAAGGCACTCTTTGCTTTTTGATTTAGACAGATTTCACAAATTTTTGTCCTGTTTGAAGTGTTAGCACTTCACCATGGCTCTGCTTTCAGAGTCAGGTGAACTGATGACGTTCCTCGCTCATATTTTGCCTGCAGTAACTTGTGTAGAGGCCTATGTCATATGCAATTAGAGAGCTATTTTAGAAAACAGGAATTTCAACTTATCTGAAGTGAGCAAAGACTTTCTCTCTTACTTTTCTAGAAAAGCAATACAGAAAAAAATGCTTATAAGAATTTACTTTCAAATTAATGAAGATTAATGAACACGTGAACTTTTTGTATTCACCTCCTCCTGACAATGAAATGAATATCTACATTCAGATAGAACTGATTGCAACATTGAGTTTTTGGAAATAACAACTTACGGATGACTATAACAATGCCATGAAAGAGAACAACAGACTAAACCTAAAGGAATGATAATATTTCATTCTTGAGCATTGTCTTAATAAACATAGAACTGGCTTTGCCATTCTGAGTCTCTGTCCAGTTTTGTCAAATACCAACACCGACTTTGAGTAGATTGTTTAATGTTTGTTACTGGCTGTACTTAAGCCTGAAATTACAGCCTGTAATTAACCAAATTACTCTTCCATTTTCCAAGGTACAGGTGGCAGAATTCAGTCATATAAAATAATTCATCATTACATTTTAGATTGCGGCTTGTTGTCAAATCTGTGTGAGAATGTAGCGATATATTTGCTTATAATTTTATGGGGTTTTCTCCCTGAATTTTGGCCATCTTTCAAATGAAATGCACGAAGCTTTCCACTTGACAGGGTAAAAATAATTTTGGAATACAGTAAGACCTAAATTACATGAAAAGAGGGTATATTTTGATCCTGGTCTCTCTGAAAGAAAAGCAAGTTGTGAAAAATATGGTACAACAAACTCAGTACATTAAGATCATTAGCAAGTAATTACATCTATTTTAATCAATATCTGTTGTTAGATTGATTTTTTGTAAGTATTATAAACTTGAATCCTTTGTGAACTACACAATGAATATTAACATAAACTGTCACATTGGTTTTGACTTCTGATGGATTTTTTTATTTCACTGCAGAAAGCAGGCCCAGTGACATGGCTGTGGGGTTTGTAGCTGCATAGTAGGATTACATGTCATGCACATTATGAAACCAAGAAGTGTGAAGGGTAAATATGTGCGTTGCATAGAAATGGTGGTTCATCTCAACAGTGCTGTGCACCTGTTGCAATGGGCAGTGACTTATTTTAATTCTTCCCTGTTCATGGAATAATGATCAGCAATGATAAGTAAATTAGATCTACATCCATTATTTTTCTGTTGGCTAGAAAATAATGAAAAAATTTCTAGTTTGCATTTTAGGAGTGATTGTGCAGTCTCTAACTGAAAATCTGATAATACTGTAGTGTAACACTTTGCCCTTGCTGTCTTCAGTAAGTCTAATAATATTTTTAAAGATTTGCTATAGCACAGTCTGTCAGAAAATACATTCTACAACTGGGGTTCATTTTTAATCTCTTGCTGCTTATCAGTGATTTGATCTGAGATGACGAAGCAGGTTACCTTGATCGTATTACAGCTTAGTCTCTGTTCTGACTTTTTGTCTCCATGCACGTGTATCTTATTTCCCTTTTGCCGTCCTTAAAAGATAAATACATTAGCTACAGAAAATGAAAGAGACAAGGAAAACACTTTGAAAACGTGTAACAATGTTCCAACTTTTGCACATATTTTAAGTAACGCCGGAGTTTAAGTGAACATTAAATCCAATGTCCTGAAGAGATGAAGCTTCCATTAGAACCAAACACATAGAAACAGCTCTGATTTATTCAGTCTGACTTATCTGGTGTTTTCCATCTTAGTATCTGAACTCATGGCAATGGCATCACCTGTTTTATCCTACCTTCTCTGCTTGTAGTAGTGCATTTCCTCTGGTAAAGGAGAAAAGTTCATCATTTTAGTTGTTCTTAGGATAATAGACTAAAAATATGCCCCTGCTGCCACGTTGTTAATTCTAATGCAATATTCCAGCTTTAGGTCACTAAGCAACACAATCTGAACATGTCAAAATTGCTGACAGAAAAAGACTTCAGAAGTAACCCTCACTTATGCACTTCATCAAGTCCCAGGGTACTACAATACAGACAGAGATCCAATGAGAAACAGAGAATTTGAAGTCCTGGGCAGCAGCTTGTTCAAGACAAGAAGGAAAAAGAAAATATGCATTCCTTTGTTAAAGGAATGCCTTTCTTGTGTCTAATATATTAGAGAAATCGTTAAAGAACAGTTCATCCTCTCATAAAGATTACTTGTGCAATGCTGCCAAGGTCAGGGTCAGCCTGGGTTATCAGCCACAGACTGGTAAGTGCCAGACAAGCAAGATAAGCTGCCTTATTCTCCTTTCTGCACTAACAGCCAGTTTCTAATTGCATGCTAAAAAACAGGTAATTGAATAACAGCTTCCCTCAAGTTTGAGATAAATGTTGCATTCTGACACACTTCTTGCTCAGTTGTATAAATTTATTCATATGTAGGGCATAAATCCTGGAAGAACAGTGACCTAAGTACTCAAACAAGAGGCAAAAATAATATAGAATCTTGTTATTCTTTAAGGATAATTTTAAGTCATCTCACTGACAGTATTTTTCTAGTACAAAGTTGCAAGCAGCATACATTATTGAATGTAGTAGTTTTATGCTTTTGATTTGCAGCAGTGTTTTGGGAAACACTGAAACAGAACAATGTAATATTTAGCAATGATCTGTAAAATGTGCTGTATATCATTGCCAGTAATTGATCAATATTCTTAGTGTGGGCATCAGGTATAGCATGACTAAGAACAAGTAGTATGTTAATATCGGTTATTCAATCCCTGAACTGTAACAGAGCTATTTCTGTACTTTGAATAAAAATAGATTAACACATCTCTTTTACCATTTTGTATCTAGGGAGAATAAATCATACAGCAAAAGAATGCATGGTATTCCACGATGCCACAAGTGCTATTAAAAACACCACATTCTGCTGGGATTGTGGTTCAAGGCTTAATGATTAAGTTACCCTGAAGACTATCCAGTAACGAGGATTTGTAAATTCCCAGCTTAATAATGTGCAATACTTTTGGATTGTTTCAAGAATTATTTGGGATAGAAGGTTCCTCAATATTGCCACTGACTGTAACCTATTGGAGGACTACCAAAAATAACAAGACAAAAAACCACATTAAAAATTACTCAATTTTCTAATCTTACAGAGCAAGCAGTTTGCACTGAAGTAAAATTTAGAAAGATCTAAATATAACAAAGTTAACTTCAGGTATGCATGTCAACTTCCTCCATTTCCTTTTTTTTTTTTCCCCTGAAAATAACTAATTTGTAGAATTTGACGTAAGAAGAAGAAACAACCCACCAATAACCTTTTTTCCCCACTTAAGACTAGCTTTCACTTTGCAATAATACATACAGTCTAGGAAACATTCTCAATTCTGATAATTTTATTCAGATTATTTAAGTAACTTGCATCCATGAAGTAGTGTAAAATTCAAAGGATTTAAAATAATTTATGAGGACATCATCACATCACACAGTTAGGCGAAGTCTTAATGGGGCAGCATTTTACTTGATGAAAGTAATTGTGACATCGGCACAACATCCAAAAATAGTAAACTTGAGCAAATGCTTAAGTCTTTTCAGTACTATGGCTCATAGCCCCAAACCCACAAGCATGAATGTATATGCCTAATTTGAAACACCTGAATAGTTCACTGAAGGCTGCAGACTTTTCTCGTACCTAAGATTAATTACATATGCAATGGTTAATATGAATAAAATCACAGATGGCCTTACTGTATCCCAATGAGTCAAGCAAGCCAATGAGAATCTGAAATCAATGAGTATGTGAGAGATGAAAAAAGCAAATCCTTCATGCCGTTCATAAACCTTTGATGGATTCAAGTTTGGTGCATCTAAATACGGCACTGTGTTCAGGTGAAAGGGGGTACTATCAGCGGATGGAACAGTATTTAGAGCAACTAGGTAAAAAGTCTCCCAACCAACTCCACGACTTAATTCAGGTGTAAAAAATGCAATTAACTATTAGACTGAAAATTCAGACATGGAACTGAAGAAAATAATCCTGTGTGTTGCACAAAGTACTTCATGAATACACACAAGTGCAGAATCCATCTGACTTCGCTGAATCCATTAACATTTGGCAACTAGTCTAAGCTGCTTCAAGCACGGCCTTATTACTTTATCATCAATGTAGAAAATTAGGCACCCTACAAACCTAGCTGTAAACATCTCACCATAATTAGAGGGACAATAATAAAATTATTAATAGAATAGAAGTAACAAGATGGACAGAAAGACAAGCAGACAAGGGGATTCCTGCCCATCTACAGCTTTGTACAGCTGAAGCCTAGTGACGTACAACGAATAATAGGAAGAAGAAAGGGATAATTTCTGGTAAAGAGGAGTAAAGATTCAAATACCATTTTAAAAAATACAATAAATTTAAAACAGCCCGTGCATTATTTAGTAAGCAATTATATTGACATACTGTGTATGTTAACACAGAAAAGCTCATGCTCTTGTCATGAAACATGAAACTCACCATTGCGAAGTCACAATCCATAACTACATCACTAGTATGCTTGGGTTACTCTACAAATAAGGGAACAAGAAAATTTGAAAGAACAACTCCAAGAAGAATTACTGACAGGAACCGGAATAAATATGGTCTTAATAGAAATTACACTGAACAATAATAATAGAGAAAAAATGAGTAGCCAAGAATGTATATTTAATTTTAATGTTTTCTGATAAGGATATATGGTTCAAGACAGATTTCCTGGGGGAGTTCCTTAACTGAAGGCCTATCACGGCAAAGGACATAACTTGCCAACCTAAGATGTGATGCTGAGATTCCTAAAATGTGCTGTGGGGGTGGTGATATCTGTCAAGATGATATTTGTGGAGGAGTTTTTGAAAATAGCCAGGATCTAAACCATTAAGGATTTCAAAACTAAGACAGCAAACTTTAAAATCAAACAGCTACTTCATCGCAGGCAAAGTAAATGAGTGAAGGTACAAGGGGGATGATTGTATTTGCTCAAGACAGGACAGGAGTGTGTCACTGCATTCTGAACAGGCTGCAAGTGACAGAGCTGAGCTGCTGGAAGCCTTTCTAGGAGGGAATTACAATAATCCTCTCCATCAAGAGGGCATGTGCTGCTGCTATGAGGTCATCACAGGATAAATAAGGGCACTGTGTGCAGCAAGCACACCGCTAAATAGACATTTTTCAATCTCATTCACTGCAGAAATCTCCACAGAGGAGAGGGGGATGAACTGGACATCACATCTTTACTACAATTTCCTGCTGCACTCAAATCCACCAAATCAACTGTAGTGATATGAAAAAAGAGAGAGCATTCTCCTAAAGACACACTGCTAGGATTTGTGCTTTTGCTGTGGCCAAGGCTGTCAGAGGTAGGTGACAATCCTGCCTGTGTGGAAAGAAGAGCTACATTTGTGGAATCCCTTGAGTGAGAGGCACACAGCTCCTTATCGCTCAAACTGGGACAAAGTCTTCGATGTTTAAGATTCCTACAATACTCACAGTGAGCACTTGCTTCTTGACATGATTTTGGTGTCTGCCAAACTAACCTTGAACATCAGCACTGCTTTGCAGAAGCATAAAATATTTTATCATTAATTTGATTGTCTGCACCACAAAATAGTTGGCTTATCCCAGAATTCCAGAAGACTTAGGGCTGGAAGAGACCTCTGGAGATCATCTAGTTAACTCCCTCATGCAAGCAAGAGAATTAGCATTTGGAATATAAGTACTTGATTTCCCCATGCTTGGACAAACTAAGATTTTCTTGCATTTA
Source organism: Amblyornis subalaris (assembly GCA_018881555.1). Taxonomy (NCBI): domain Eukaryota; kingdom Metazoa; phylum Chordata; class Aves; order Passeriformes; family Ptilonorhynchidae; genus Amblyornis; species Amblyornis subalaris. Next base: position 144,013 of record JACAXG010000072.1, read on the forward strand.
CACATGTTGAATTGGCCTGTAAACTGAAAAGTGTATTGTAAGTAACAGTACACAAAGCCTCCTTGTGTTCTTAAATCATTAAAAACTTAAATATGCATACATATAAAATGTCAGGAGGGTTTGGTTCATCAAACTGAATTAAAGTAAAAAAAATTTTACATAAATTTTTAAAAAATTTTTGTAACAGTTACATTTTGAAAGCATATCAGATTATTCACATTATATGTGAATTCAAAGTATTTCAAATTAAGCACTTATCAGCCCCCAATGAACAGTAAGCAACTTTCTTAAAAGGGAAAGCTTATGTGATGGATACAGTCTACGAAACTTCTGGTAGCATGATTATTAAAAGTAACAGCTTGTACCCCTGTAGCCTGACTGAATTTGAAAGAAAGTTCATAATGGAGTGGGGGAATTAGCTGATGAACTTCTGTCAACTATAGCAGTAGCCTTCATGAATAATTCAATATCTGCCCCATCCCCTCTGTGTCTCAACAGACTAACAGCTGCAGCTCTCAAATGACAAGTGTTATTTTTTTGGAAGCTTCTGAAAATAGTACACTGATTATAAAATAATGTATATAATAAAATAAAATTTTCTCTGCCTGCTTTTCACTTATGACTTACAGTCACTGGTGAAGTTTTACAGCAAAATTAGGAATTTTCAGATGGCATTTTTGGAGATATGCAGCAGGTCTACAGAAACAGATGGAAAAAGAATTTAGGTCTTCTACTAAAAATTTTGTCCTTTACCTTAACACAACTACACAATTCACATAGATTGCTGTGTCCCTGAAACCTCATTCGGAGCAGCTTTGTACATGTACAAGCTACAAAATCACACTTTCATAACACATATCTGTGTCGTGGCTTCACACAAATGGGAAGAAACTTTCTGGTCTGAGGTTTTAGGATATAATGTTTTCTGTAATGTGCTCTACTGCATAGTGAAAATGTCACACTTAAGGATGCCAGAAAACAGAACATGTTTAGTGCATATTCTGATGTGGAACAAAGTTTCTCTTGTGGTAACAAGACTTCAGTAAAGGAGAGAAGAAGCTTAGGGAGATAGTGACACAAGTTTCCTTGTACAACTAACTGCCTGTACCACTAGTCCAGTTTAGGAGGAGAAACGGCTTTCAAAGAATGTCTTCTCACACTTCAACAATTCAGAATAGAAACTGTACAAATCTGCCTATATATATATATATATATATATATAAATGAAGCAAGATAGGCAAAGAAACCAAAACCAGGCAAACTCTAATCACGCAGAAAAAGACCTTCCACTGTCACCAGGCCTTACTGCTTAAAGAAGAGATCTCTCAGATAAGTTTGTTTAAACAAGTTGACTATTTTTCAGTTTTGTGAAAAGATTTTTCAGTTTTATTATGTAACAGTGGGTATTTAGGGAAGGAAAATATTAGCTTAATGTAATGCTGAAATAGCTACAGTTTCCTGATTTACTGAGAAGCTACTGTGTGCAGCAGTTCTGACTGAAAGCTGTAGTGGCCAAAATCTTTTTGATGATACAAACTTGCTGCTTTGCCTTCTTTAACTACATAAATTTTATAGTGTTATAAAATAATATATTATATATTATTTTAAAAGATATAATGTTTCTGTCCATGACCCAGCTTCTGCTTATAGGAAGTGTGCTCTATGCACAAGAGAAGAAAAACTCCTTGCCTTGCATGCCCTATATAGTTAAACATCATAAAAATCAAGAAAATATTGAAGATTTGAAAGTGATCATGCTGCCAAGAGATTACATGTTTCTTAAACATCTGCTTTACCTTTTTGTAATGAACTGTTTCTCTTCTCAGCTCCAGAAATGCCCTGGCTCTTCTTGTTCAATAAAGTGTCAGGATCTTTCAGTGCTTGAATTGCCCAGTGGCTCTGTATAGGCCTGACTTTAACTGGGATGCAAATTATTTACTTGAGCATTTGAATAAGAGTTTTCTTGTGCTTGAATTTTTCTCAGAACTGGGGTTCTATGTCCTACTGCTGACTTGTCATAGAAACATAAAGAAAGTAGAGTTATAGAATGGATTGCAATTTAAATTGCTATTTCTAACACAAAATACTGAAGAGAGAGTTTTCATTCTATCCAATCAAATATATATTCTCTACAAAATAAAATCTACAGAATCAGAAAGATATAATGCACTTTATGTTTTCAGCTGCTTACATTTCATATTTTCACACTTGAGTTTTCAAACAAACTAAAGTGGAGTTATAAGACTTTGAAAAAAACAAAGCTATCTGTCCATTCTTATTTTTACATTTTTTAGATAACAGAAATAAAACCCCGGAACAGTTATGGAGATAGTGTATTTTAAAGCTTAATGACACTGCCAATTAAAAAAAAAATAATACAGTATTAGATAGCTTTGTCAATTAAGCTCACTTTAAGATAATTTAGAAGTGTTACCACCAAAGGGCTGCTTTGTCCTCACTCATATTTACACAGTTAACATGCTTAAATTTTCTGAATAATGCAAAAAGTACACTCAAAATTATAGTATTTTTCTTCAAAATAATAAATTTATAATTAAAGCAGTGTCTGTATTTTTGCCGAAGACAAATTGTAACAGAAATAGAAAGCCATAATAGATAGAATTGACCAAATAATTGATTACTGACATTTTTGTTTGTTGAATATTGTGAAAGGATTCAAAATTCATCATTTGTATGATACCTCTTGCACTGCAAAGATGCACACAACTTCTGAGTTTTAAGCAGGTGGAGTGCGAGTGTACACCACAGCCAAATCTGTGTGCTATGTAAGAGTCAGTGGTCAACTCTGTCTCCATCCAGACAGTCCCCTTCTCTCTTAGACTGTGGATAAGTATAATTTCTTCTTGAGTAATGTGTTTGTCCTGCATCCGGGGGCAAACAGATTAAAAAAAGGATACGTGTATTTTTATAAAGAAAAAAATTCCCCATACAAACAGTGCTTTCACTAGGGGCAGTACTAGCCCAAGCTATCATTACTGGTGAAGAACCCTGCTCTATGAATAATACATTTTTGAGGCCAGCTCACATCACAAAAATAGGTTGTTTCTGCTCATGAAAAGTCCACATCTAGGCTGATACAGGGAAAAAATCTGCTTCATCCAACTACAGAGGGTGATTCTCCCATTGGAAACAGGCTACTGGCAAGGCACTGGAAAGTATTTTCAAGGGAAAAAGCCCCAACTGTTCCACTTTGTGAACAGTAAGAAAATGTAATCTTATAATACTGATTTTATCTTAATTTTCCAGTGCATAATCATACATCAAACAAACAACTTTAACGATATCTTCAAGTTATTTGTGTTACTGTTGAAGTGTTAGTGTAAGATGGAAACATATACAGAATATACTCACCTATTCTATATATTGGTTTATCTGAAGATACACCGATATCTGCATACTATCACTTAAATATCAATATTTATTCCTGAAACATTACTGGGAGACTTAAAATACCAGTCTCTATTCAATAGTGAGGAAAATAAACGGAATACAAAGCTAAGTGCTCTACCCCACGTAAACTAAAATCTGCAGCATCTATGAAAAAGCAGCTCTCAGCCTATTATTTTTCTGCTAATAATTTGGCCAGTTTTCTTATGGTTTGTGTTTGTTTGTTCATGGAATGTTATCAGCTATATAAAATGAAAAAACTGAAACCTCTTCTTGACTTCGTATCTTCTTACTTGTAAGGTGTCTACAGCTAAGATCAGCACTGACGTCTGAAACAGACTCTGAAACTGCTTAATCTATAGAATAGAGTTCTATATAGTAAGTCTTCAGCTTTGGAATTTATCATCTAATTTGTCCAATCTGGATGTGTACAAATTTAATCTTTTTTACCATATCAGATTCCAAGTGGGATCATGAAATTCCAAGCAAACATTTTTGAGATTCCTGTGTTTAGCATTTGGATCTAAAAGCCATATAACGTTATGCTGAGCTACAGTTTGGTTTATAGGTGTGCTTTGGGTTTTTTGTTTTTTTGTTTTTTTGTTTTTTTTTTAACAAAGGAAACATAATCAATATGCTTCATTTTAAAACAGAATGCTTTAAAAAAATCAAGTTTGACAGGTGACATAATGAGAAAGTGTTACATTCTATAGTCTTTCATTTGGTCTTTGCTGTGTTTCCTGACACTTTGGAGAAGTACCAATTCTTGTGACAAATATCAGGATACAAAGTCTAGTCTTTTAGAAAGGTATTAAATTATCCCTTTCACTTTTTGCTGCCCAAACAACTAATAGGTGTATTGTAATATTGGTCTTAAATGGGGATTAGCTAAGTGGTAACAATATTTCTGGAGCTGAACTGAGCCTAGCAATGAAGGCATAGAGGTAGTAAAAGAAATCATCTGAGGACCCTGTCACACAGATTCTCTGTCTTCTTTGTACATTATGAGTTATAACTGAAATGCTGATGGTATTTGTCTCCCAGAGATATACATATTAACAAATCCCATCTTAAAGTAATTTTAGGGCTAATTAAAAAGTTGACGTTATTTCCAGAAACCCTGGAGAGATGTAGCTTGTAACAAAAACTCCCCAAAATACAAAAAACTCCCCCCAAAAAACAAACAAACAAATTAAAAACATAATAATGAAAAATATAGGTTACAGTCATCTCCTAATGCAACCTGTCTATAAAACCAAGAAAAATTATGTTTGCTGTTCTTACACTTATTATTTCGATACCGGCACACACAAACGTATATAAGAGCACATACAAAGAACCCAGTAAAAAATACTATATTTCTACCCTATAATATAGAAGGGTTTAAGTCTAGAACAATGGAAGAAAGACTTTCACTTTATATAGTAACTGTATATATGTGGATAAAGAACACCACGTGTTTATGGTCTGATTATTTTTACGAGGTCTAACTGTGAAGAGACATTTTGACAGTTTTATTTACAGTGTAAGGCATACCCAGCAGCATGCATAGTTTGAAAACCATATATATTTGTATAAAAAGCACACATACACACATATATATATACATACATATGTATAAATATATGTACATGATCATAGGAAATGATTTTACAGAAAAACCACAAGCCTAGCTAATATGTCAATCTACCACTGCAGCGTATTTCCAGATAGCCTTTTTAACATAATGACCTATCAATAACACAAAATCTGCAACTAAGTGAGGGACAACAATGTGAATTCAGACCCATAAGTATATAAAGGCATTCCCCAAAACGAAATAGTGTTTAAAAATACGTCCGAAAAATACAAATCAAATTTCTTTAAATATATTTAATTTATGTTAAAGTATATATGTAGATATTTCAAAGGCAGCCAAGACCTTAGACACTAAACTAGTTTTCAGTTTGAGGAATTAATGGAGATTTTCACTGTTGAAGATTTTTTCTTTTAGAATAAATCAAATCAGAAGCCAGAGCCATCAACACATCTGAACAAAGTACAATTCAAAGAGAAAATTTAGATCATTATGGATGAAAATAAAAAGATTACAGGCAATATCAGTTTGTAAAACAAATTCTGTTTTTTAGTAGAGTGCCCATACATACTCAGCGTTAGTGGCTTTTTAATGGCCTTGGCTGTAATCTCAGTAGCCCAGTGTGTAAATTGCTGTTGTCATCCCCACCTTCACTGGAATAGAGGTAGAAGGCAGCAAAGAGGTAACTCAAAATTTGAGCTGTTGATTAATTTTTTCTTTGGCAAAGATAATGGGAACACCCTATCACCTAATAAACAGTATTTTTCTGGTTACATATCTTCCATAAAGTTTAATTGCTACACCGAGTCTTCCTACTGAACACTGAGAAGAATGGCAAGACATTCTTAATATTAAAAATACCTGCATTCCTCTCCATCTACCCTCTTTTTATTATCCTGTTTGTTCGTGCTTGTTAGTGCCTACAGTAGGCTGTTCATTAATCTGTATGTGCACAGCACCACGCACTATAGGTCCTAATCTCTGTTAGGACCTGTTACCAAACATCACAATAAGCGATAACACTAAGGTTTAGAGCTTTTATTCTGTAGGCAATGGAGTAAAAAAATTTCTTTTTCTGATTTCTTTCTGTTCAGCTTCTTACTGACAAGAACTTTGCATGAGAAGGAACGCGTACCTTGTTATACGAAATCCTTTTAATATGTATAATTCAGATATATTCAGGATACTTAAGAGTCCACATTTTTGGATGATTAGGATTATTTTTAAATTGGAAAATTTGTATTTCTATTATAAAATTTAAAAGAAACACTGTATTATTTTCTAAAATAGTTGGGAATACTACACATATTCCAGAATGGCCAGGATTACTGCCACAACTTGAAACTGAGGTCTGTCAACATCCTGTGGTGTTTTCTATATACATATTATTGGCAAATTGATATTTTACAAACTAGGAATTAAAAAGAAAGCTAAGACATTAAAAAAATACCGTGTTTAATACAACGCAGCCTGGATAAAATACTATGACTGAACAATATGTAAAAAAATTAAAAAGAATGAATTTATTCTCAGTTACTTAGAAAAGAGAATCCTGTATAAGTGACTACAGCAGCATGTTCTGCCACATTCTTTTCATAAACTGAGCCCTGTCAATGACAGCAAAACAGATTGTGTGCATCTGCTGGGAATGAGCCAGATGACAGTGGAAGAAGCACACATGGATACCTTGGCACAACTACTAAAGAAGTAGAAGAAAAATGGACAGAAAGAAGCAGAAAGTTCTAAACTTTAATTAAAATGTATCTCTAGCAAAAGTGAAGTTATCTAAGAATCTGTTGCTTTGCTTTAGACTGTAACTCCCCAAAAGCCACTACATATTTATAGTCTACATTTCCTTGTTTACTCCCTATGGTACTCATATGGACACCATTACCACAGTGTCTGGGTCCCACAGAATTTGCCTCAGGGAAATACCATCTCATTCTACACACAGGGAATTGATGCACAAGCAAAGCGAAATCCACACAGTCATCTAAAATAGGTTATTGAGGAAAGAGTTAAATCTATACTGCCCAAATCCAGGCTGCCATCATAGATGCCAGAATACCCCTTCTCTGCTTAGCTATGGTCTTAGACAAAAATAGCATTATACCTGAAATTGATATTAAACAAATAACCTGCTAGTACTCTAGTATTACAGGACCAGGGTGTCTGACAAGGTGAATTAGCACAAATGGTGATCGAGTCAGCTTTGCTATTGCTGCTTGCATCCTCTCAAGTTTCACTCTTGAATACATGGATTGAGAACCCAAGATTCTAAAAAGAATCAGTGAGTTACAGTTGTCAGTACAGAACTGCTACCACAAATAGTGGTAGGTGTGTATTCTTACATAAAAGGAGAACCTGATCTTCACTAGTAGTTAAAATGCACTCTCCAACTATTGACTATCATGGCAGCAGAACTGCATGCTTATTCTCAGGAAAGAATTCAGAAGTTCTGCTGAGTCTGTAAAATCCTTTATTTCAGATGTAAAGTAATTTACAGTGTTTCTCTTCTGGTTAACTGAAGATAGACCAAATACTTCAAGGTAGACCAAATAAGCACAGAAGCACATTTCTTTCTTTCTTCCTTTTTTTTTTTTTTTTTAAGAAAACAGTATTCCAGTAACAACAACATAAAGCACTTCTGAAGTTTGCTCTGATGTTTTACACCCTGTTTTGCCCTACACATTAACAATAATATGGGAAGATGGGATTGCCACCTGAGTAAAGATTAGTACAGCACCTCATGGTCTGAGCAGCTCAAGTAATCTGGAGCACCTGAAAGTCTCATGAGGCCAGCAGTCAGCCCGTATGTGTTCCACACAGAAATATGGTATTTTGACAGTAATTCTGAATGATTTGGACTTTACAAGACTCATAGAGATCATTACATAATAAAGTTAACATCTAGCAGACGGAAGCTGAGGTATACTTCCCTAGTCTGAGAAAAGCTCTAGAACAGCATACAATGCGCCTTCACATTCCTCATTTCAGGATGTGTGAATTGCAACCACACACATAGAGACTTTAACCCCAAAAAGGGACTTCGGAAACTGCTTAAGTCTGCTTATAATGCTCTTGTTCAAAGAAGTAGTAGATCTTTATACATTCTTCCCAGGGTGGTCCGGAAGAGAAGATAAGGAGATCTTCTTTTGAAATTTTCTATTCAAATGGTACCTTTGTTTCTAATGAGTCTGGAAAAAGAGTCAGAGTGGAACTGAGAAAAAGAGGTGGATGTTAATTAACAGCATGAATTCTGTATATAAAGCAGTTTTTAGTAGGTCTTCAAGTCAGTGAAGTTACGCCAGAATACATGAGCAAAGGACATAGCGTCATATGTTCATTTACATCTTACAAATACTCTTAAACAAATATATTATTATATGTGGATGTAAGTTCTCTTCGTATTTCTAAATTCAGAACTACCAAATTATAGTAAAAGAAAAGGAAAAAGCAGCATGTTTTTATGACTTATGAGCTGCTTCAAGCCCTTGGATAAATACCAGTCAAGACTGAATATCAGCACAACTTTTTAACCAGAGTTGTTATTCTTCTTCATTAATTCAAGCATAATAATGTGGTCAGGAAATCAGGTTTGGACTCACACCCACATGTTCAACAGGCACAGTAACTATACAAGAAACCGGCTGAAGAGGCATGCATGCTAGGCCACAAGGTCTTTCCTACAGGACCACCCAAGCTCTGCTGAAGATGAGTGAGGACATGCAAAAAATGGCTATTTTTGAACTATTTGTTCTCATATAGATTTATTAAACACTCGTAGGTAGACTGAGCGATTTATCACACCCTGGAGCTATACTTCCTGTCTCAGCCAACCCATAATCAATCCATTACTCACTTACAGCATGCTTACTGTCCTCATATTCAAACACCTCTTCATGTTTCTAACTCCTATCCTAGATTTCAGAGCTTCATTAGGCATGGTATGTCTCAGTTCAAGAAACAAACTCAAATGCAAGAATGAGGTCACTAAAAATTACGAAAGACTGTCACAGAGGTATTTATAATCTAGTTTTATGTATTTAGATGAATACACTTGCAAATGTAATGATAAAATAAAAAGAACTTTTTTCTTATACATTGTATTTCACAAAGTAAAAGCAAACTTTCCAGACAATGCAATAGGAAATATGACATGGAATTGGTTGTTTAAATCAGTTTAAAGCTATTTTACAGACTAGAAACAAAGAAAGGGTTGCATTTTTTTGGTAAGAGAGATGAAAGCGAACAAGAGACTAACTCAATAGGTAAGGAACTATGGCATTCCAGCGAAACATGACTCAGTCACAGTCCTTCATTTGATGAATATTTCATTACCTATACAAAAATGTGATGGCCTCACATTTGGAAACCGAGAGTACCTTTCTCCCACAATATTCTGTAACCGACGGAAGACAAAATTTAACATTAACTGCTCTATATTAAGGGTAGGAAGTCTTTCCAATCAGGTTTCTGAATTCTTGACATTCTGCTATAAAAATTAAACCAGTGTTTATAAAGAATTTAATCTGGGGATGTGGATTCCAGTAGACAACAGGAAATAGCAAAGTAAAACCTAAATTCCCCTTTTAGATGTTGTCCTAAGTCCTCTCCAATTTTGTGAATACATCCCAGCACAAATTTTAGGTTTTAGTGAAGTTGATAATTTTATCTAACTGAGGCGCTACATAACAGACTTGCAGACCGAAAAAAAAAGAAGTTTGCAGTTCCAGTTAAAATTTACATTACGGGTTCTGAGTCCCTTTTCTTATACTGCATGTGTTGAACTGTTCAGCTTCTGCGCTTCATTTGCAGATTTTTTTACCTTACATCTGTTGCCTCTCATAAAGTTCACGTATCTTTTGGGGGATGATTACTGAATTGTACATTACATTAAGGATAAACATATCTTTTTAAATCCTCCCATTATTTTTAGGTTTTGGAGTTCATATTGAAGGATTCTCCTCCCTGGTCTTCTTGGAAATTGTAACCGATGGGTTGCATGTGGTGCTGGTGATCGTTACATTCAAGAAACTTGCTCAAAATTTGGGCACACTTTGGAACTGAATGTGCCGTATGTTCACTTTTTCAGTAGAAAACCTGTATTTTAGTCTAGTTAGACGATGATATATTCAAAACGGTCTTTGTGAACAGACATAATAGTGCACACTTATTTAACTATTCTGCATATAAGAACAGGATTTAGACCATATGAAAATAGAATGCTGATGATTCTTTCTTTCACAAATTAGCGGAATCTCACAAAACTATATGTCTTTAGATTCCTTGTGATTTTAAAGAGGCCGTTTTGATATATCTGTGTTGTATTTTGAACTGTTATCTGTCAAACATGGAAGCTGTATTTTTAGGATGGTGTTTAATTCACAGAGCAATCTTCTGATCCACTAGTGGAACAGTTTCCTCTTTCTGATCACATCTGGAAAACAGTAGAGCAAAGGGAGCAAACAAATAGTTTCTTCCTGACTCTTCTCAGAATTACTTTTTATCAGAAATCTGTAGAAGTGTTACTCCCGGTCCTGTTGGAATAGTCAAAGAAGGGATGGTCGGTCTCATGAGAGGTTTGCCTGTAATCATACACACAAAAATGTGCTGGAACAGAGTGCTACTGTTTTACAGTAGTGACTTTTAGCGACTTGTAACAGAAAGCAGCTCCAGAAAATCACCACTTGTCCAGATACATGACAAGTACTCCTCCTAAAAACAGACCAGAATGTCTTTCTTTTTTTGTCATGCCTCTTTGCTGCATCAGATAGTGCTTCATACTGTTATTTAGTGACAAAACAAAAGTTGAATAAAAAACACACCCTGCCTCCATTGAGAAATCCTTGCACTCTCAGTTATGTATTTTACTACATGATTAGAAGCAGGGGAACAAAATCCTAATAGCATTAAAAATGTGATGCAAAAATAGCACTTTTTCTATTGCTTGCTTTGTATTTGTCGTAAGGATTTTCACTACACCTACCACCACTTTATCAGTCCTAATACAATTTTTAAAAATATGAAATCCCAGAAAAGATAGCACCCAGTAAAGATGCTTTGTAAACGACTATTTTGCAGATCATCACTGAATGTAATACTGAGCCTGTGACAACATCTACTGGAAGCATAACTGGACTAAATGCAAGTTTCTGGATGAGGATTTACGTACTGGAGCATGTATGAAAATAGATGCTTATTTTGCTTTGTCACTAACAAGTTTTGAAAAACTCACAAAAATATTAGTCCAATTTTCAACTTGTATGCCAATATTAAAGGAAATGTAGAAGAACATTCTTCTGTTTCTATCCTACGCATAATCCTTTTTACTGCAGCATCAACAATACAATAGCAACATCAGATTCTATTGTTTTCCCTGCGAAGATATGCAGATTTCTACCTACCAAAGATATAGGTATAATTATGGGCAGTTCTGCTTTAATTAGGTAGCTTGCCAATCATTTAATCACAATTTAAGAATAAACTGGAAAACTATTTTCCAATAAATATACATTTTAGATGTAAATTTAAATTATTTCCACTTGCTAATTACACATTATATAAATAAGAGTACTAGCAATCCAGGAAGTCTAGGTTTTATTTTTTTAAAATGTGTGTACTCAAGAACATGAATGAAATTTTGCTTTATTTTTAAATGACCATACCAGTCCATAGGCTCTTACCAACATTTATAGTCATATTTCTCATTTCTAAAATGTGACTATGTGTGTTTTTGATAAAATTATACATTTTGTATGCCACTGCATGGATGCATTTCCTGGCTCAGTATTCTGAAATAAAAAATGTGTCATGAAGAAGTTTAGTAAGTATGCAGATTCACAATTATTTCATATATTACACTGGGGTAATAACATGGATCTTTTCTCATTCTGCTGCTATATCAATTCCTTGTCTCCACCTTATACATGTAAACAAGATAAAGGGAAAAACTGATGATTTCTCCAAGATTCTGTGGGCAAAAGGTTCTCATCAAATACTGTTTCAAAGATCAGTTCCTTATCACTATACAACGTATTTCAACAGTCATTATTATTGAGACCACTGCCCTATGTCTGCAACAATTAAGAATTATTCACAGCAGGATGAATTATATACACTTCAGCAGGAATTTTTATGGAAAAAGTTCTGCAAAATTAAGGTTTTAAGTTCGACTACCATGTACTGTCCACTCTCCTCCATCTGACCAAACAGACCATAGCTACATTCTTCTTCCTAAAAGCCTTCCTCCTATTTTGCTATTCTCCCAGTTACCATACTCAGTATAGGCAGAAACACGTTCAGGACACAGATGGACAGACATAAAGCAGCCCTGAGACATACTGTCTCCTGCTGGTTTCACAGAATATCCTCAGACTGTATTAGCATTTTTTCTAGTAGTTGCCTAGGCATTCTCATGGGATATGGCAATGAGAGCGGAGTTCTTGACACTACAAGTCTGAGGCTAAAATGCCAGGCTGAAGGGGACGCATGGGCCAGCATTACAGGATGGTCGCAGAACCTCAGTGTCCTGTTGTTTCTGTGCACTGTCCTCCCCCTCAGCTCTCATCTTTAGGGACAGCCTTTCCACCCAACTCCAATGAAATTATTTAAAACAGTATTCGTTGATAAGTCCATGCTGAATTTTTAAATGAAAAGTGCTGCAGTCTAGCATCTTACATGGCTGAACATGGTCTGAAACATTTAAATTTCTTTAATGATCCAACAATAACTAAACTATCTGCTTAAAATAATGCACAATTATTTCAAATATAGTATCATCTCAAAATATATTTGTCACTAGGGGAAGAATTTATTCAAAATCACATAAATAGCAAATGCTACTATGTTACTTGGTTTTTTATATTACTAAAATTAACATTACACATGGACAATGTTCTCTACTATCTTGACTTGTGCAGATGTGTTTTATGAACAATTTCACAATCCTCCCTCCTTGCCCTTTGTACATACTTTGCTAACAGCTATTGATTGACAACTTAAAAGCAAATAGTGAAATTTAACTGAGCATGGTTTCCACAAGTGGTATGCATCCTGTATCTATAAAAGCAAACATAAGCAATGCTGTTTCTAATTCAGTTCACTTACATCCTGTGATTATAGCATGAGAAATAAAAGATGGTAGTATTTAAGGTGAATTCCTGCACCAGTATTAGGCTAATAATTTTTATTATAAACTTCATTTAATCAATTATATGGCTGAAGAAATAAGAGTCAGAGAAGACCTGTTAGATTTGATTCTAAGTTTCATATCAGCGTTATAACCTGGGAAAAGGAGGCAGAGGAGCTTTATGCCATCTGTTCAATTCCATCCCTAATCTGTGGGCTGCCTTATGGTTAACTTAAACGAAGGCAGCAGATACTGACTGACTTTCCAGGACCAGCTGTACTGGCCAGGATCTCTAGAGCTCTCTTCACTCAAACTCTTGCAGCCTTCCAATATTGGGGAAGGTGCCAGAAGGCAGAGATAAGTACATCTACCCTGCTGCAGCAGGTGACTGCTAAATCACCTGTTCAGGGGATTACAAATGGGGCCTAGGCTAAAGACCTCACTGGTGTGATTACTGAATCCATATTGTGCTAGAGTGTGTTCCATAAAGTATTAAAATAATTCTTAAGACAATGTGTCCAGAACTTGCTCTAAGTAAGTCAGGTATCACACTTGTAGGCTTTCTTAGGACGTATTTCTGCAATCTAAATGTACTTAGTTGTTAAAAAAAGGGGGAAAAATGCCGGGTGGAGTTCTGTTTGGCAGTATTTCAGAGTATCAATCCTACACTTGAAATGCCTCAAAGATTCTTTTTCGCTATGCTTCCCTCTATTTTTCTTCCAAATTTGCTTTCTTTTTGCAATGGAAGTTGCAATGTAACTATATCAGAAAATTCTATCACTAGCTTGTTAGCTTTCCTGGCAGAATAACAGGTGCCATTTGCATACTTTGAAACACTTTCAAGATGTGAGGAAGTTTAAAGGCTAGGCTTCTATGTGATGTTTCTTGGGTTAAATAAACGACAGATCTCGAAAAGGTCTCTTTGCACTTTAAAATGACTGGGAGAAAAATGTTATATTAACAGGGCTGATGGCAAAACACAATCCTAAATCTGCATTTTTAAAATATTCTAAAATCAATACTAATTCCCATGAGCAAGATCTGCATACATAGATCAGTGAGATCTCTTCTGTAAGCCAGCCCCTAAATGTACCATATGTGCATGGAGAAGAAGACACAAATTTTTATTACCCATATTAACTCTTAAACTTCAATATTTTAATTGCAAACTGACTTTATTTCTCTTTCAAACTTCCTGAGTAGAACAAGTACCAAGGAATTCCACTGCTTTTCTTGAAAGTCTTAGAATAGCAGGCTTTACTTCCAAGTAAATTTTCATTAAATTGATCTCATACTTTACATAAAACTGTGTGACATTAAATTGTGCAAGAGTATTCTCAGTCTTGGCTGCTTCTTCATCATCATAAGAGCACACCTGACAAATCCAATATACAGCTGAGGCCCATAGATTTTATTTTGTCACACTGATGCTAGATCACTTTTTGAAAATTACACTCTTCCCCCCAAAAAAAGGTAAAATTCTCTGTTGTATGGTACAGCTGAATGCTGTTTTTTGAGGCATTCAGGACTTATATGGCCAGACTGCACTTGTAAGAAAAGGACACTGTCTTTACCACTTCAAGCTCCATCTCAGTATTTTGCACACATTAATTCTTTTTCAGAAGTACTGATCATTCAGATATACAATTAAAAGAGTAAGATGCACATTTTGTGAATTTGAAAACTGCCTTAATACAGTTTTCTTGCTTGTACAGCAGAAAAATAATCAGGAACAGCTACAGAATGTGATAACTATTCCATGTAGCGAGCGAGCATGTCTCAGACCAGTGTTTTTCATGTTATTTGGCTGTGAGGTGCTTTAGGATATTTCAAACATTTCTATAACTGCATTTATTGCCTATTTTGAAGGGCTTACTTTTCAAAGCATTACCCTAACAAATTTTTAAAATTTCCATTTGAACCTAATAATACATTGTTGAGAAGTTTGTTTAATGCACATAGGAAACAAAAGTGGAAAAAGAAAATGTACCTTATATAAGTTAAACTTTTCAAAACACAGCTAGGTAAAGCTAGAATGAAAGAAAATAAAAATGCGCCTTCAGTATCCATTAAGATCAGACATCTGAATTTATGTGAGTTTCCTGTCTGATTATAATAACACATACAAAATTAAATACATAAATATTAATTTTATGTATCACATAAGATGAAGACAATGAAAAAACAATGTTTACATTTATGGTTGACTCATTAGTGTTTTATTATGTGAAACACTAGGAGGCATCAGTTGGGTAAAAAAAGGAGATCTTTTGAAAAATGGTAAGAAATTAGCATAGAAGTTATCAGCTTTCTACTTTCATACTTCTAAATGTTAAAGGCTGTATGTTATAACTAAATTATGCAAATAGGCAAAACTCTCTCTTCTCACTGATAAATGACATATTTAATAATATAAGGATAGCACTTAATTTCTTGGCTATTTTCAAACCAGACTACGCATATGGAACACAAAGAATAGTTTTACAACACATTACATTTTTAAAAATAACAGCATAAAGTAAGATGGTTTACTTGTTCTTAAATATTATAATTTTTGATAAATCTGCAAAGCCCTGACACATTTTAAGCACTCTCCTCTGCTTGTAAGCTCTTAATAGGGTAAGTGCAGTGAATTTAGTATAGTCCCAGGCACGTATTAGAGCCTATGCACTTTTTAAGTCCTAGGAACTTTTAAGAACTTTTAATTGTGATTATAGGATGTTGTCTAGACAAATATCTTTTTAAACAAATCCCTGAATAATAATCTACTACATTTTAACTGTATTTCCCAAAAGCAGTGTATTAAACAGCTTTTATAAAATTCGTGTAACAATGCTACAAGTGGCTGTACGTTTCACAATAAAGTCATACAAAACCAGTAATGTCAAAATTGAGTTTTCCTTGCTTCAAATTGCATATAACAATGACTAAGCAGCAGAATTATAGTTGTCTCATAAAATAATCACTTAAAATTGAAGTGTGCCTTGCTATGCTGCAGCAATCAGCTTTTATCTCTGCCCAATCAAAATGACATGTGAACTGCCTAATCCTTCTTTTGTAAGGCACATAAGACTTTGTTGTCACTGTTGGTTTTGTGAATCGCCCCTATAAGCTGGTCTGATTTCCTAAAGATGACAGATCCCAGTGAATAGACAAGCTCTACTGCACTGCAGTCAATGAGACAGTGACATTAAAGTGGAGAACTGAAGACACTAGCTTTTAATCACCTGTCCACATGCAACATTGATCATCAGTTCTACGAAAATGACCTTAAAGCTGGCCAGAGGACCCAAATAATTATTTCTAAAAATAGAAAATTAAAAAATTCAAATATTCGATTTTTTACGTATACCATTAGTGTTTGCTGACCAGAATTCTTCCAAACCTATTTTGCTTCTGAAACAGGATGCAAAATTGTATTTTCATCCTTTTCAAATACCAGACTTCTTACTCTACTGTTAAGCTTGAAGTTTTCTAGCTTTCAGAATTACATATATAATTTTTTTATATTTTATATCTAAGTCACTATAAAGCCTAAGTGAGGATATAGCAAAATCTCTCTGCTGATACCACATATCAAAATTTAAAAACTTACAGTACTTCGCAAATATAAGTGTTTTAGTTAGTCTTCAAAATGCTGAAACAACGACTATAAACTCTTTGAAATTACACAGCACCTTATGTAGATTCATCTCCATCATCACTGTTTTCAAAAGAATACCCCTACACCTTGCTTGATTTTTGGAAAAATTATCATGCAATTTCCAATAATGATATCAAACAGGTAAAAATGGACCCTATGTATCAAGCCCCAAGCATTTTTTCTTTCAAGCACCTTATAAAAATTAATGACTTCTTCCTTAATGCAATGTAGAAATATCTTTAGCTGTCTCTGAAGATGAACTAAACTATTCTGGTGAACAATTAATTAACCTGTTACAGAGAAAAGTAAAATTAAAAGAAATTAAGTTGGCAAAAGTATTCTGTTCATGACTCCTGCTCAGTTCCTATATAAGTTTCTATATAATTACATTAATCTAGTGAATAATGAGTTATCAAAATATTTCTTAGGTAAACTTTTGTGAAAAGCTTCAGCAAGCTACATTTCTCTTTGTCTATAATATTTTAGGTGTTTTAAAAACCAGAACCATTTAAGAAAGTTATCTCTGGTTTTGAATATACATGTTGCAGGTAGATGAAATGTTTAAAAAAAGGAAGAAAAATTTCCTGATCCCGTATTGGAAGAAAATTCACAGTAAGAAAGTATTTGTATGAATTTTCTTATTATGGTCCAAAACTAGCAGCTCAGGAACATAACTCTAAAAGACAATCTCACACACTATTCATCATTTAGTACCAATTTCAATAAGGCTCTTAAACTTAAGTTTCCTTTTTTCTTGATCAAACAGTCTTAAGAGGATACAGACAGTATCTGATCCCTGCATTCTTTTATAGGACATCAAAAGTGACATTCTTTACATCCATGTCTTACGAGAGCTTTGGGACAGGCAAGAGGTTTAGTCTCTTTGGGTCCTGATCCTGTAAATCATTATCCCTGTGACTTGCTCATTTTCACACAAGTAGTCTTAGCGTTGCCAGCAGGACTAGCTGTGTAAGAACTGCTTGCATGAAAGAACCTTTCCATGTTCGGGTCCCAGAACTATCTTCTCATATAGCTATGTAGGGCATATTAGTCAAAACATATATGAACAACAAGTTTTTCAAATAAAAGTGTGTGTACGACAAGGAACACAGACACTTGGAATTGAAGGCCATAGCTTTATGTTCTTCTCCAAGGATTTTTTCTATTAATTCCAAAGGGACTTAAGTGTGAGCAGAGACTTCAGTGTTAGACTCAATATGAATTATGTACTCATTAATATAGAAAGAATAATTTAATGGGTGTTTTAAGAAAACTGATAAAGTAAGAAAGTTTTGCGGGTTTTTTTACTTTATGTAAGGTACCTGAAATCATGTAACAAATATAGTTCACAAAACAACAAATCCCCAAAGTAACCATTTGCCTGATCACTTGAACTGGAAATCAGTATGTATGCAATACAGAGATGCCAGAGTACTGGTTCACAGGTGGTAATATTTCCATGCCCTGCCAAAGCTCTAGGGGTTAGTTATTATACTCCATATAAACATCTTTACTTTTCCACCACAATAGCCAGGAAACTCCCAATGAAAGAAATCTAGTCGCAGTTGCATCTAATATAATTTGTTTATCATTCATCTCACAGTTATTTCAAAATACAGATAGCAAACTAGGACATTTGACATTAAGGTGATTGTCAGATATGTGCAAGGAAAATTTTGTGTCAAAGCCATTCTTTTCTGATCACCAATAAAATACTGGTAAGGTGCCTTTCTCTGCTTAATTCCCTTAAAGCTTTAGTCTTAAATTGTGTATAACAGAACTTAAGAATGCAGTTATTTGGTATTAATAACAATTACATACAATAAAAAAATAGAACTTTTCTATAAAAGACAACGCTAGGGTATCCAAAATGATTCGTTAAGTTTTGTTTTGCACCACACTGCTTTTCTTCTTCTTTGCCATTTTTTTTTTTTTTTTTGAGAAAGGGCATAATTAGCTTGTCTTTATAAGTGTTTTATTTGTCAGGCTGACAGAAGGTCACACTAGGTTTTATGAGAAATACTATTATAATTACATAATGCAAGAATAGTCTTACAAGTCTCTCATTTACATTAAACTTTATCTTAGCCTGTAAGTAACTGTACTGCAACTACACCAGCTAGTTCTGTAATTCTGATTAGCTCTGCTCCTTTGTGTTAAAAAAAAATAAAGATTACTCAAAGTACTGTGTAAAGACCACAGCATTCTATTCCAAAAGAGGCTTGCAGCCCATGACTTAAATTCTCACATTAATGCAAGGGGTCTTTCCACCTCAAATGTAAGTATTCAGATGAAAGATGCACAAAGTTAAACACTTGCAAGCACACACTACCTAAACTCAAGAACTGAAGAGTCTGTGATACAACGAAGTTTAAGAGCATTTCTGGAAACAAACTGGATTGTTTCCTTAGTCTGATAAATCAGAGTGCAAGCACTACAAGGTCATAGCTTTTAGTGAACTGTTTAAATCAAATAAGCCCCCAACACTTCACAATATCAAGCACACAAATTATGTAAACTAACTTCATCAAAGTTTAAACACTTATGACACTGATAGAGACAAGTCAGCAATAATTTACTAGACAGAGATTTAACTATGTTACTTGCCTAACAAGTTACTTTTCAGCAACTCCACAATCATACACTTAAAAATTCTGAAAGCAACCGCAACCCCAGTTCGCATAAAATGACTGATACATTCTTCAAACACGATAGGAAACCTATGTAGGGCTTTTGTACCATGCCCTCTGTATTTTATTCCGATGCTGAATTTCACATGTACTTACATTATAAACAGTTAGCTGTTTGGCTGATCAGACTAGTCCTTCAGATATTTTCCTTTCATAGGAAAAAGAAAAAATCCCTTTACTTCTTCCAGCCTTAAATATTCGCCACCTGGTTCAACATGCAGCCGCCTTGAATCACACACACAACCTTCAAAGTCAATCCAATAAGCAGCCAGAAGATGCCTGGGGTGTGTGTGTGTGTGTGTGTGTGCGCGTGTGCGCGTGTGTGCAGCGTGGAGGAGGAGAAAGTGGCTGAGCTGCTGGTCGGATTAAAAGTAACCGGACTCGTCCTGAGATCGTCCAGGAAGGAAGTGACAGCAGGCGAATGGGAAAAGGCGAACAGCTCACAGCCTTTGTAACATCGCGGAGGGGAAGGGGGAGGCGAGAAAGGGATTCAAACTACACGCCTGATGAGGTGTCCTTTTCTGCTTCGCTCTCTCGTCCTCCCTTTTCTTCTCTTTCTCCGTGTCTCTCTATTTCTCTCCCTCTCCCACAATCCCAAACGAATGACTCTCTCCTCCCGAGCTGGAGAAATAATCAGTTTCACTCTTGCAAAAAGGGGGCGGGATCAGATCCCGAAAGCGTTTTAATAAAACAAACATAGAGCAGCAGCAGCGGCAGCAGCTCCTTGCCCCTCTAGTCTAAACTAGATTGATAAATTGCTCCACTACACTACTTTAATTATGTATATGGTATGCAGAATAAATCACCGAGCATCAGCACCTCAATCAAGCACTTTTTAAATGATAATTGCATCTTGGGTGAATCAATCTTTCCATTCCTGACATTTTGCTAATTTTAGTTTTACGGTGGGGGTAATGGCATATGCCACACGCAAACCTAATGACAGTCCTTTATTATACAGAGCGAAGACAAGGCGGCGAGCCGGTGCACGTTTTCCCCCTCCTGGCGAGGCACCGCAGCGTGCGGAGGGCAGGCAGGCAGGGTGGCCGCGGGGCCGGGAGGCGCGCACCGCCCGCGGCAGCGCATCTGCGGCCGCTCAGCGCGGGCAGGGCCGCCGGGCTGCGGGGCAGTGACCGAGCCCGCCCGCCCGTCCGCGGGGACCTGCGGGGCCCGGGGCTGCGGAACGTCCCCGCCTGTCGCAGCCCCGGGGCGCCCGAGGCGGCACCTCCGGAGCGACTTCGCCTCCGGCGGGGAGGGGCGGGCGCCGAGAGGAGGCAGCCGGCCCGCGGCCGCCGGCGCAGCCCGCAGGGCGCCGACCCCCGAGCCGCCTCCGGAGCGGAGCGGGGCTGCGGCCCTCCGGCGCTCGCCCCCTCCCTCCGAGACCTCCCGCCCAGCCCCTCGCACCTTGCCCGGGCTCCCCCTCCCGAGCCCTCCGCCTGCTGCGCAGCCCAACTTCCCCAACTCATCCTGCCCCGCGTCCCGCGGCGTGGGAGCGCTCCCGGCGCGGCGCAGCGGCGCTTTCCCCGCGGAGAGCAGCGGCCGGACCCTGGCCCGCTCGCCTCCCCGCGCGGGTCCGGCCGCGGGCGGCTGCGGAGACGGTCTCGTGTCAGACTTACCCGCAGAAATGCTGCATTGAGAGCACGCTGTGTGTGTGGACGGGGCTTTATTTTTTTAATAGGTTCATTTGCTTTTAAAACCGGGCTGAAAGGACTGCACTGTATGGGAGCTTGAATCCAGATTAATCACATGCAGTAATTTGTGAGTAAAACTGGACCTGGACCTTGCACCTTGTTTTAATTTTTATGTAGATAGCCAACTTTTATGATCCTTCGGGAGCAGCAGGGGAGTTTGTAAAGGCACAGAGAATTATTTTTATGATAAATTAAGGTACTGGAAATAGGCACAGCACACGTGATAAAACCAAATGACTGAATTCAAACACAGTGATAAATATATATTTGGGTTATTTTAATACAAGTCCTCGGTCTCAGTCTTTTCCCCTAGAAACATCTCATTGGGCCACTGACCTACTTCCAAAGTATTTGACAGTGAATAAATACCTTTTCAGTTCAACTGTACTTTTTAAAACATGGATGCTCAAAGCACGGTCAGAGCAAAACAAAGCTCAGGCGGCTATAACAAGCACCCTGCAATTGCTCTCGATGCAAATCCCTAGAGAATACTGCGGGTCTGATCATGTGCTGGTCTGTCTGAGTGAGAGGGCACAACTCTCCATGGACAGGCAGTGACGTGCTACAAATGTACCCACACCAACAACGACAGCGATACTGATGTGCCCAGAGCCACCAGGCAGCCAGACACGAGCCAAGCACATTGTACACGGTGGTGAGAGGCACATATGCTCGGCAGTGGCAGCAGCAGAGCCCGAAAAACATTGGGAAAGAAATACTTCCCCAGCCTCAGGTCTGGCGTGAAGCACAGCAGGAAAGAAATACCGAACAGTTACACAGGTTGTACCCTTGCTATGCCTCTCTGCAGGCAGTTTTGGTCTCCCAGTGCGGCACCCAACTATCCAGTAATATTCATATATTCTTAGTGGCAAAAATAGAAAACTATGTTAAGACTTCACACTTTCGTGCTCTAATTGAAAATGACTGTCATCTGCTTTGTTTTGTGCAGGATGTGTAAGTTTCTGGTTTCTGGTTAGTTGGTAACACAGCCCTTCAACTGGCAAGACAGAACATGAGCGCTGTCATATTTTGAAAGTAATTATTAGAGTAGGCAAGTATTTCAGGAAATAAAAGTATACAGCAGCTTAGAACATCAACTACACCTCCATGTGGGCACTTGTGGTCTCATCTTTATATAGTTGTGACCTTCACATACTGGAGGACCTTACAGCCATGCCAAGTTTTTGTCACGAGTACAATTCATCAAATCCATGTAAAGGACATCTCGATTTTTAAAACAGGGTTCAGATGCTAGGTGGACAAACAAGGGGAGGGATCAGGATTTCTCACTCATCTAAGGGTTAGATAAGGCATGAATTTATGCAGTATCATTTGAAGTGTTTAGGATTTTTTTTCCCTCTGTTTGCATTTCATTTAAAAACCTGGAATAATTTCAAACTGTAAAAAACCTTTGTTCTGGTGTCTATACTTGTACTGATTCTCCACAAATGCACCCTTTTCGAATTTCTGGCACAAGACTCAAATCTATGCTTTTCTGCTGTCCACAGTCCATGTGTAGATCTGCTGACAAAAGTATTTTTTTCTCAATCTACCACCTGAGGCACACTGTGTTTTAAACTATGAGACATCAGTCAAAATGTAATAATTATAAAATCAGATCTCCAAAGGTTTATTAAAGAGTGTATCCAAGTATCTCTTTCCATTACAAGTGTGATTACCTCAAGGTAACATTTCCTTTGAAGATGATTATCAAAGTCCGTTTTTGTTCTTTTGTGGATGCAGAACATATCTTTCCCTTAGGAGAAACGAGATTGCCAGCTTACATCCTTTAATGGTGTTTAAACTGAAAAGCAGTGAGGTTACTGTGAAATGATCCACCTCCCTTGCATCTTAACCCTGGGGTGGCTTGGTTTCTGTTTAAAGTTCTGCTCAACCTCACTCCAGTCCACACCTTGCTCTCTTCCACCACCTCCCTATTTGTAAGAGCAACACAGTATAACTCTTCTTCCCATGTCTGGCTGCTTTTAAACTTGGCCCACGCTGGGTGCAGCGCTTGAAGTGAGCTTTACAAAATTATTTTAAAGTGAGCTGGGGCGGTTGCCACAGCAACCCACCCTGAGAGAAATCGAGGCTATAGATTAATCTACCCCACAAGATTATTCAACAGTACTGTATTTGTTCTTCATTCATTCAGAATATTCCCTCAATCCATATGCTTTTATAATGAACAAAAAGATATAAACTCAGATAATTTCAAAGATAATAGGATATATATTCCAGGAGCACAGTTTAATTGCTTTGTAAACCACTGCAGTGAGATGACATGTACATGATTCTTTGCAAAATCATTTAATTACCAAAAAAAAAAAAAAAAAATCAGCAAGGTAGGCACGGCTGACATATTTTTAAATAAAATGGCATGCCATTACTAAAATGGTGTTATACACATCAAGCAATGATTACAGAAAGCCTTTGTCACAGGTGTACCTGTAAGTATATAATACAGTAGAGTTTTGCTCTCCAGGTTTTGCTTTGAACATAAATCTAAAAATAATAAATAGTACTTGGTAATATTAAATGTAATAAATATTAAACACTCACCACATACACCCTCTTTATTGTCGAAATCATCCGTCTCCAATGCTTTACTTAATCTTTCCCATAGTAGTTACTTCACAGTTTACAATTCTTGTTCGGCACCTTGGATGTTTAAAAGCACAAAAGTAGCGTATTATTAAAATGCAAACCTATAGTACTTCAATATATTTAAGGATAGTAATGAAACAATTTCTATAAAAAGAATACGGGTCTTTACTGATGTGCACTTAGGCCTAAGTTACTTATAAGTAGCTTGACGTTTTCAGAAGCTGTTATAAACTCCATCTAAATCCTACCTTAGGGATGCAACACTATCAATAAAATTACAAAACTATTGATCGCAGGCTGTACTCATCCTCCAGTCGGTATTTATGCTTTGACATGCATTTTGGAAAACACAGCCATCTCGTTGTTTAATAAATGCCTGTTTAAAAGTCCAGGGTAAATTGTAAAGTGGTAAAGCTTGGCATATTAATTTCTTCTTCTTTTAAGGGCAGGTATATGTGGTGCCAACACCCGGCGCGCATCTCCGCGGGTCCGCCTCGAGGAAGTCAACACCGGGTAGCACCGGGAGAACCTTTTTGTACCCCAAAAGTTCATTTTTCTGTGCACCTGTGGCTGTGGAGAGGTGGTCCCCGCTGGAACGACTTGGTCTGGAGGGGCGACCTCTCTGGCCACTGCCCCAACCCCTCACACCTGGGCACACATCATTGCCCCGGGCCTCTCATCATCTGTTTATTGACTCATTATTTCTAGGGGCTGGGGTGGCCCTCCGGGTGCGGGGGTCGGGGAGGCACTGCAGGAGCGGGTACGACAGCGGTCCCCGGCCCCATCTCCTCCGGCAGCGCGGGTCTGGCGGCGCCGGGCGGGGCAGCGAGTGCCGGGGGGTCCGGTGGGGCTCCCGTGGGGCTCCCGTGGGGCTCCCGTGGGGCTCCCGTGGGGCTCCGGCGGTGCGGGGGCTGCGGCCGCGGCCCCTCCTGGTCCCCGCTCCGCCGGGGGGGCGCGGGGCGGCGGGGGCGGCGAGGGTCCGGCCGGGCGCCGGATGACGCCGAGCGGGTGATGCCGGGGAGGCACGGCAGTGTGGGAGCGCTGGCTGTTCCACCGCTCCTGTACCTGGGTGGGACTGACCGGGAAGAGCAAAGGGTTGGGAAGTCCTGACCGAAGGCTGGCTCTGAGGGAGGCTGGAAGCAGAACCCTGCCCCGCGACCTCGCAGAACTGCCCCCATCGGGCCGCTCCGGAGCCTGTTCAGAGCCTTTGCCCGCTGCTCCGACCTTTGGAACAAGTGGGTGTCGCCACTATGGGAGGCCGAGGCGGCTCTGCGATGCCAGCGGGACCCGGGTTGCCAATCGTGCCAGCTCAGGGCCAGGCTGGAGCAGAGTCTGCTGCCCGCCAGCCCCGGGAGGGTCCCTGGGTGGTGGGGGCCGCGGTCCTGGGGCTTTAGAGAGAGCTGGAGTGCCCAAACACGTAGGGTCTGCCTGATGAAATTCCAGCAGCACGTGTCAGTGCTGAGAAGGGAACAGACCGGTGTCCAGCAGGCCAGCGTTGCGGCCGTGGAGTGTGGTTGGATGGAGGGCTTGGAGGTTGACTAATCTTGGGCATTATCTGCTAGTTTCCAGCCTTTTGGACAAAAGTTGTTTTCTCAGTTCCCCACTCGCCCCCTCCCCACTCTCCACCTTTTTTTTTTTTTAAATGAAGAGATTTTTTATGCTCCCTTGCTGATATTTTCAAGGGCCTTTGCAGGGAAGAGATTGCTTGTAGAGGGAAAAATGCTGCCAAATGCACTAAGTCAACAATGAAAAGCGGGTTTGTTTGTTTTACTAAATTGATCCAGTTCTAGTAATCTGAAGTGCTTCATTGTTACCAAAGGCAGTTTCTGAAACTGTAGTTTGCAAGTTGATATTGTCCTTTAAATATCTCATAAACAGCTGCCCAAAGATTATTTTTATCCAAGACCTTTTTTTACTGTAATACTTTTTTTTAAAATTTCTTTTTAAATTGTTTTCAAACTGGAGATAGGAGGTAACTTCTTCATAGGCAAATACCTTTTCTTTCAAAGATTATACATTACCAAAATTGTCCTAAAGAATGTAAAAATAGTATTTATTACTTTGTGAATGACAACACAGACATATTAGAATTAAATCTGGTGATAACCAGATCTAGTGATAACCACTCTTTTTGTTTGTCACACATGCAATTTAGAAATAGATAATACTTAAGGTATGTATCTTTTTGTTTTTTCTCCCCAGATGAGACTGAAATTGCATCTAAAGGAAGTTAAGAGCTACAGAAATGCTGAATCTTGTGGTTGGTGTGGAACCTGGATGCTGCGTAGCTCATGTGGTGTGTCCAAGGTCCCCTGAAGTCTGTTGAAGTCCGGTGTACTCTGACAGGCTGAGCTGAGATACTAAAATGGAAGCTCGGCCCTATGTCACTGGCCTTCTTCTGCCTCAGAATTAATCTTTGGCTATGCTCTAACTCCAGTTCCTGTACCAGCCGCTGTCTCTCTGTAAGTCATTCAAATGTACTTATCATGGTACGACAATGTTCCACTAAATGTATATAGTTTATATATACACATGTGTATTTTAGGGGTGTAACACTTGATCTTACTTAAGAGTAACTAAGGGAAGAATTTAACCTACTAACCTCTCCCCTATTGAGGTTTAGGGACTCCAAAAATGTGAGTCTAGACTTTCCTGAAAGAAATGCATGGAAGGTTTTGAAGATGTTCAGTGCTAGTCAGAAACTGGCAAGCAAAACTTTCATCTCAGACAAACTCAAAAGCTCAGTAACTAGTTTCAATTCTACGCCCCTTCCCCAATCTCTTCTGACATAAAGTTAATTAGGTAAAATTTCAAGTTAAATGGGCTTTTTTTTTTTCTATGCAAAAATATAAAAATAGATCAAATATGAGCTTAGAGTGGAAATTTGGAATCAATTCCCCATCTTAATAGGGTTTAAGTACAGGAATGTATTTGAAGAATAATTTTGGAAATGTTGTCATTTTCATGAACTGCTGTTCATCAGCCTGATAATTCTGCATCTTCATACGCAGAAGCATCAGATTTTTTTTTTTTTCAAAAGCAAGGCATTTGGTGGAAGTGTAATTTATCATATGGTTTAATATATCTGTGATTAAAGTCTATGTAGATTATTAAACAGCCTTCGCCCAAGAAATACAGTATCTTTACTATTCAACTGAATTGCTAACACAGAGCTATCTCTCACAGCGTCTAGACCTGATGCAGAGGAAGATAACTTTGTATCTCATTATTAATTTATGCAGCTTTAGAAGTCTTAAGCCTCTATACCATTAGCTGGGTATTTCTAAAGAAGTTCCTGATAGGGCAGTTCCTTATTCCTCCTACTTATCTCAAAGAGGAAAGGCTCCCAGAAATTGTTTCAGAATTAACATTTAAGTAAGGACCACCCTTTTTATTCCTGCTACCACATTTATTTGTCCATGTGATTGCCTGCTGTTGAATAAGGAGAATCTCCCTGTGATTCACTTTCATTTTGGGAAAATCTGAGGGGGGAGTAAGGGAAGGATTTTTTTAGGCTGTGCATTCCTTCCCTTTTCCAGAAATGGAATCGCCTGACTAAGGTATTGTGATATTTTCAGATATTTTGACAAAAAATACACGACCCAAACCAAAAAATATGATTGCACCCCCTTGCTAATTGTGTGACACTCAAGCTTTTGTCTAGCTTGCAGTGCATGATGATGCGGTACAGAAGCAGACAGCCATAGATGGCCAGAAAGGCTAATTAAGTATTCTGCAGCTGCTACAAATTAGATCAGCATCTGCATCTGTGTAGACAATGAAATTCATGGTAATTTTGAGGGCCAAGCGAAGTAGAGGTTTGTTTTGGATGGACCCCTAGCCACAATTCAAACAAAATTCAAAATCAAACATGTTCTAAGAGGAAAAAAAGGTTGGTCAACTTCATCTCCTGTTGCTGAAAGCCACTGGTTTTCCATTCTGGCTATACATGTGTATTCCAATGTTGCATCACATGAAAGGCAGCTCTTAGAGTATTCCAAATTTTTGGGTTTTTTCCCTTAAAAAACAGTTCTCGGGAGCTTTCCAGAGTAGACTTTAAGCAATATTTTAGACAAGCCCCCAGCTTTTTGCTTTGTTTCTCTGACAATTTGCCTCTATTTCAGATTTCATACCACTTTCTGGAACCAAAGTTGAAGTAAATGATGCACAAATTTTAATGGTTAATGATCCAATCTGTTCTATCAGAGAATGCTGTATGACGTTTGCAGCATAAATTGAATATAGAATACGATTGCAATAGATTATTAGATGGAATGAGGGGATGAAGGCATTACTCTCAAACTGTTTTGTACAGATGTCCTTGCATGCAGATGTCAAGAACTAAGAGGTTATTCTGTGGACATTTTTGTGAAAATGCACTGGTTTTAGGTATTTTCAATCTCTTCAGTACTAAATTAATGTTTTTGTTTTGCATTTGAACAGTTTCAAACACAAGTGTTGATCCACAAATATGTCTTCTAAGTGCTGCTGTGATACTAATATCTCCACTGTAAAAGCAATAATTAATATAAAAATTTTCTTAGATGATTTAGAGAAGCCTTTTGAAGGTTGACAGCTCTTCTTGATACGTGAAGAAGAACTTGTAACTTCTGTGACCATAAAATGTAATTGCACAATAGTTGGGTCAGCTTTTAGATGTGATTGTGCCACTTATGTTCATCTATTTAAAACTTCCATGAGCCTCCTGCTGTGATGTCATTGGTTATAACTCTTCCCATGGAAGCACTTTAAAAACTTGATATTATTGAGGGTAAAAGGAAACTAAGCCTCAGGTCATGTTTGGATATGTACTTTGGTTTGGATGTATTTCATCTGAAGTTGCTGTTACTGTCATATGATATAGTCTGAGCATCTTTGTACAGCTCCTGTATGATGCAGACAGATTTAAGTTCCCATTTCCGGTCTGTTATGTTCTTGCAAGCTTGCACCTATCAGACCAGCAGTATCTGATTTCAGCAATGACTTCACAGATAGCTACCCTAGTATGGCTAAAGGAGAAGAAACCTGATCACTAAATCGAAGAAGTTCCTTCAATTGGAGGTTATTATTTTTGTCAGGCGATTAAAAACCATACAGACACAAGTTCATGGGGTTTTTTTGGTTAAAAAATTCAATTAACTCCATTCAAACATGTATTGAAACTTCTTGAACCGACCTAATATGTTGTTACGCTTTTTAGTTTTAAACTCTCAGTAACAAATAAATATGTTATAGTGGCACTAGTACTTGTCTTTACATCTTAAATCTTCAGCATTTGGAGGGTCTGTGCTGTAAAGCCTCTTTATCTCTGCACGACTGAATTGTTTTCTTTGCTGTAGCTCAGCTAAATGAGCAAGGGCCGGGGAATAGGTACCTGTTTGGAAGGGGTTATAAAATTTTCTAGCTCCTATGTGAGACTGAAGGGTCTTTTTGTAGTTCTAGATATTCATATAGGGAAAGATGAGGCAAAAGGCATAGGGGAAGAAATAATATAAGAGGACTGTTGCTAGTAAGGATAGGCAGGTTAAGAATTTTTGGATTAAATTGAGATTCAGTGAGGAGTTCCCACATCCTTTTTGTGGGTTAAACCTAGCAGTTTGGAAGCTATTTAAAGAGTAGTTTCTCCCAGGAACAAAGGAACCAAGTGCTTCTTTGCCCTAAGTGGGAACAAATTCTCATGTATTTCTATGGAAGAGTACAAACCAAAATCTCATTTCAGTGAGATTGAGGTGGAGTGTTAAATGGCTAATGAATTGATTTAGTGCAAGGACACATAAGTAAATGGACTGATGTATCTTTCCAAGGGTAGGAACAATTTCCTAATATACAAGTAGATTGTTTCGCAGTCTCTTCTATTTTTCTCAACATTAGTATGCTCTTCTTTTATAATTATTGCTCATAATAATAATTTGTTATTACCAAGCATTCTTTCTGTAGTAATTTCAAATTCAAGAGATTGATTGATACTAGGGAAAGGGGTATTTGCATATAGTTATATTGGACTTTAAAAAGTAATGGAAAAGAACGAGTGCTGCAGGTATCTATAGCAAAAACTATTGGAAGCATCCATTTTGTATACTCCTGTATTGTTATTATTATAGCAATAAAAGAAAATAGAGGGAAATGAAAATTATTGGGGGGATACCTTTTTGGTTAAAAAAAAAGCCAAAACAGAAAAAAAAATGCATTGATCCATAAACAGAAAGGTTTGTTTTGCAGGATTAATCCGTAGCAGCTGGGTATCATACTATTCAGCTTTTAAGCTTTTTGCCCTGACAGATGATTGTATGCTTTAGCCTACAGCGCATCAGCTACATTAATATGAGATTGAACTTCATATGCTATAAGCACAACTTTTAAGTATGTATGTAGAAGTAGTAATGCTATATATATGTATTTATGAACAAAGGTGTAATTGCTGTTTCATTTATTCTGTGTATTATTTTATAATTTTATTTATTTTTGTTATTTCCTGTGCAGTTATTTTACACGCTTCCAGTAAATTTGTGTACCTTAGCTTAAATCTAGATGTTTATTCTTTGTAGGCTGTATTTATTGAACTTGATTTAGAATCCAGTGCCTTTAGAGTTATGCATAGAAAGCGCTGTTGCTTTTGTCTTTATTGAAGATTTCTTAAGTGGTGCTTTCAGAGCTTGCCTCATAATGCCTAGTTGCTTTCAAAGGAACAAACCCCATATCTGACAATGCAATAAATTGTCAGTACTTTAATTGGAGAAGACAACTCCATTAACAGTTTGTGCACCTACACGCTGTGACGAGGGGGATACTTTGAGCCCTGTCCTCGTTTCCTTGTTTGTGGTGAATGTACAGAGCAACAGCATTTTTGAAATGGGATAGGAGGGCGGCGCTGCAAGCAGTCATGGAGAGTGGTGTGTGAATGCTTGGGGTGTCTTCGCTTGGGAATGAGCCACAGCGGGGTGCAGGGGTGGGAAGCAGCTGCAGAGCCATCCGCTTGCAGCCACCACGACAGCTCAGGGGCACTGGAGCCCCCAGGCAAGGCAGTGGCTCCCTATGTTGCCAGCAGACTGGCAAAGAGGAGAGCTCTCCACTGATCTTTGATTTCCAGAGCCATTTCAGACCAATAATCAATAAATTTCTGAACAAAAACAGTAAGTAATGAAAGTCCATGAAGAAAGTTATATGTATTTTTTAGAATAAGATTTTGCTTACTGTACCAAGGAGAAAATAATTATAAAACTAAAGTGTATATATATACATTCTTACATATATATGTTGACACACTTTATATGCACAGGTACATATATATATATACATATATATATATATACACACGTACACTTTATAACAGAAATGTGAAAGTGAAAATTTTCATGTTTAAAATACTTTTTTATGAAGCAGTAATTAAGGCAACTCATCTTATTCCCCCCCTTCCCCCCTTGATTTTTTATCATGCATCTCATCTTCTTATCTAAATTTTATATTCAACTTCATTGCCTTCCATGGAAAGTGTCCAGTTTTTCACCAGTGTAAGTGAAAGGAGGAAGGCATGAGATGCTTTGAAAATACATGTAACAGTATATTAAAAGCTTTGAATTAACTTTTGAAGAACACAATCCAGAGCCACTAAACTGAGATTTTTGCCAAAGCTTTGTGGTTAAATCCCATTTTTTATTTACATGCACTATGGAAAAACTAATATAGATGTCTTCCTGTCACTAAAGCTTGGATTTATTGGAAAAGACAAACATGTGGTTGAAAGCTGAGCTACACTGTAGCTTTTCAAAACAAAAAAGATAAAAAGATAGTTGTGGAATAAATTGCCATAATTTATAAAACAGACAACAGAACTCTTGGTTAATGGGGAATAGTTGGTACAAAAATAAAGAACGCACCAGGCATTTTAGGGCTGATTCTGTTTCTAACTGAAATAGCTATAAAGTTTCAGTGAATTAAATAAGGTTTTCCTATTTCTTAATCTGTCAGAATTTCATTAATAACAGAAATATTTCAGAATTTCACTTAATGTGCTGAAATCTGTTGATGACAAAAATAAAAACCAGAAAGACCAATAAAGGGCACTCATTTAAATTTAATGGTATAAATTATCGAGTGAGTAATCTCCACCTTTTGAAACATTAAACAATCTTTTTCTAGAAAAGTAAAACATCTTATACTGAACTTTCATGTCACAAAATACTCTTTTCCCTAAGCGCAGTGAAATACCGACTAACTTAACTGGAATTTCATGAAATTATCCAGGAGTTTGTCACATTAATTACTGTTTCTGAGCCTTTAAAATCAATACAGTAAAACGCTGATGAACTTACAGTGTACCAGAACTAAAGGCTCTAAACCAAAGACTGCATGTTTTTCTTGGTTAGTGTGGCGTGTACAATGTCTAGTTAGCTCCAGGAACTGCCATTACTATTTACTGACTTCGGATTTAACAGTGCTTGGTTTTAATGACTGTTTAGGGGATTTGGTTTCCATACGTTACTGCGTGAAACAGCAAAGCTTTACAGGCATTGTTCAGTTTAAAGGCATCTCTAGTTTTGGGGGTTTTGTTTTGTTCTGCATTTCATACTTGATCTGAAAAAGTATCTTTCATATTTAGAGATTTACTTAATGCTTTGACTAGTAATGTTTCATCCTATTGGCCTTTTATTCTCACATACAATAAGATATCTTTGCAGCAAACAAAATTGTGATTATTTTCACATAGCACATTCCAGAAACAAAAATAATCTCTTCTGCACATTTCCTCTTTCCCAAAATGAAGAAAATGGTTGAGGATTATGCCTGATCTACCTCTGCTGAGGTAGGAGTTCCCTGTCAACTGCACTGGTCCCACACCAAGCACCCTAGCAGAAACAAAATCAAAGATCAGGGATGTTTAAAGGGGCATTATTATTCAGGTATTATTATTCAGCCTAATCTTAGACTATCCATTGCTGATATATCATTTATTTTGACATATGGGGAAGATCTACCACAGAAATAGTCTAACAGTATATTGACATAGGATTCCTTTTTCTCCCCCATTAGTGTCTTCTATGGTGTGCAGTGACTTGTGAATATGGAATCTGTTTACTGAAAAAGATTCATATGGTTACGTTTTCTGTCTGTTTATTCACTTAAATAAATGTTTTCAATTTAACACAACAATTTGTAATGAATACTGTGAAACAAAGTTAAAAGAATGACTTCTTGAAATAGAAATAATAATAAAAATGCTTTTCTCCCCTACAAAATATTTATTTTAACATGTGGTCACATTTTCCTGCATTTTCACATTGATTGAAATCTTATTGTTCTAGAAAGAAATAAATCTTTTTTTTTCCCCAACATCTAGTTTACCAGTTCTTATGCAAATTAAAGGATACAAACACAGGCATAATTTGTGGTTTTAAAATAAAGGAATGTGTAAATTCTTGATATCTTTAAAAAGCATCGTGTCAAGCAGTGCTCTCATGTAGCCTCTAGTTTAAAATTTACATTTTCACTTTAGTATAAGGCAACAGTTTTGTGTGATAATCCTTTGATTATCCTGTAAAATGCTCTAAAGTGTTAATTTCACTTATTTATTGCAAAGTAAACTTAGTTGATATTCAGAAGAAATTTCTAAGGCTCAGAATGACCACTGAAGCTCCAAATACTGTGAGCAGTCTACAGACAACACATCCTTTTGATTTATTTAGAAATTACCAGGATAACTCATTTATTTTAAAGGAGGCAGATGGGGGGCACAGAGTACACCTCCAGCCAGCACTGTCTGGCTTCTGCTGTTCCTGCATGTAATCCTCTATGTTCTTTCCATTCAGAATCATAGAAACAGTTTGAAAGAAACTAACTATAAATATCCAGTCAGTTTCAAGAAACTTTTCTTGGCAACAGAAGCTAAAATCAAGCACTGTATCAAGCAAAATATGAAGCATGCTACAAAGCTTATCTGCTTTCTCTTGAAGAAAGCTTTGTGAAAGTAACCACGAGCCCGGAGCAGAATCACCCAGTGCTGTGGCAAACAGAGCACTCCAAAGACATAACAATAATTTTTAAATCATTTTCTCTATTAAAACTCACCAGTGCCCTTCTTCTGCTTCTCCAGGAAGTTGTACCCGTCAGCACCTGCTGAGGGCTTCGTTGATCAAACTGGCAGGTAAAAAAATTCCTGTAGAATAAAGCCAGACCAGCTGGCTTTGAAGAGAAGCCCCCCAGTTTGGGTTGTGTTTGCCTCACTCACCCTCTGCTCTGCAGACCCGGGCTTTTTCTCCTTTGGATGTTGACCTGTAGGCTGCGTGATGTGGGCGCACAAGTGTCTGGCAGGCCAAGGTGCACCTGCTTCTGTCACTCCCGAGTAAATTTAGCTGTAAAAGGTATCACTGACAAGCAGACCTTTGTCAGCGCTGGCAAAGGAACAGAGCGTTGCCATCCCCCTTCAAAAGTACGCTGCGAGTTCAAGTGGAAAATATCAACTCGGTCGTCTTATCTGGTATCCAGGAATCGCTTCTTCAAGAGCAAGGAAGGCCAAAAGGCTCATACATGGCAAAAAACCGTCCTCCTATAATAGATGTTTAAATTACAGTATTCTAAGAGTAATCTCTGAACAGGATGAGGTTTTGTGCTATTAATTGTGGCTGGAAGAAAACTTTTTTAAAATGGGAACACAGCACACACAAATTTCAATTCAGGTTACTAAATTGTGTTAAATGTTAAAGTTGATTGCCTTCATTTTCTCTAACTCATTGTGCTTTTTTATCCAAAGAAATATTAGAAGATTGAGATGTATCAAATAGAAGATACTAATCTCATTCCCCAAATCAGAAAGCATGCGAAATTGAGAGTCTAAATGTTAACACTACATATTTGTGGAACTTATGCAAGGGTAATCTAGGAACCAACAACTCTTAAAATGGGACCTAAAGTAAATGGAGGCTCGTCTGAGAGAAACTATCAAAACTTGGTATTCTTGTCCTTATTGGATTAAGGTAAGGGTATTTATAATTTGTATCTGCCCCTTGATTTTCTTTTTTTTTTTTTCTTCCTGGAAATGGCTTCTGATAATTAAAAGAGAAAGATGTAATTTGCATCAGCATGTCTCTCACAGAGTTAAAAAAAGAGTCATCAACATAGGTTTGCAAAGATTAGTAGCAGCATACCTAGATACTCCATTTTCTGCTTGAAAACTATGCCATAAACTCAAATGACTTAAAGAAAAAATTTCAGTAGTGTGTACTTTGCTACAATATGCTGTTTAGAAGGAGCAAAATGTTCCTTCTAAACAAATGATGAGAAAAATTGTGGGTCAGGAGCTCTTTGTGAGATAAACAAGGTTCCTATTTATTTACTTGTATAAACAACCACTCACCAAGCTGTATGTCTCTGCAGGGGCACCCTTTCAGATAGAAACATGGACCTTATTGGCATCATCCTGTATCCATGGAAACGTTTTAAGTACCTCTCTCTCAATATGTACTTCTCTTATTCAGGGTTTAAGAGTTGAGTACCAAATAAGTAAGTGTTTTTATTATTTCCTTTGTGGAAGCTTGGTTCTTGGGGTTTGTATCTGTCATAATAAAGATCTTGTACTTCCATCATATTTGACAAAATCAAGTGTTTCATTTCAAGCCTCCTATCAGCTCTTTTTCATATATTAAAATTAATGTTCTAAAAGTCTTAATGAATGAAAATTCTGAAAGTCCTCATTATCCATTACTGTTTGAAAAACAATGACCGTAGTTCACATTACCATCAGACTTAGTCAGTGTTCTCATTGCATTAAACTAGTCTGATTTTCCGTATTTCTGAAAAAGAAATAGGAAAAATTAATAAGAAATCAAACTATTTTCTCTTGGCAACAGCCATACCCACCTGTGTCACTCTTTAGTAGGTCACAGAAGTTAAGAGCTTAACAATTGTCTTGAAACTGAATCAAAAGACTGAAAATAAAGGAGCTTATTCTGTGTTTTTACACAGAAATAAGTGAAAAGCAAAACAATAATTTTGCTTTGAAGATGTGTCTGCCCCACTAGTTAGTTAAAATATCAAAGCATAGAGCTAGGAGAAATAAGGGATTTTATGTCTCCATATTTCCATGCAGAGAAAGAAACATTGGCATGAACTACATTTATTTTCAAAACTATCATTCTGAAGAAGATCCTTTGCAGATCAAATGTAGTTATTTCAACCTTGCTTTGGCTCAAATTCAAAACTCTCTTGTAATTCCACCTATTAATTTGTACAACTGATGCACACTTTTAATGTACTTTGATTTAAAAAAATATGAAAATGTCTTATTGCTGTCCATTAGTTAACATCCTGTATGTATTTTTAAAAAATAATGTCCTAATTTTTTTTATAGAAAACATTTTCTTCACCTGAGCCAGACTGCAACAGTAAAATACCTTGCTAATTACAGTTGCTATCAGAAAAGCACATTTCTGTCTGGGAAGATCCAGTAGTTCTCACTGAAATCCTACTGGTTTAGAGTCTTGGTTTGCTAAGTTTGTATCCCTCCATATTATTTTCATTTACCGCTGCTACTGTTTTTATTTGCCACGTTGTCTCCACAGCGCAGTCCCTGCTGAGTGCAGATGGCACAAATGATCTCTCCACTGGTTAGGCTGGAACAGTCTTTGTATAGAAACTCTGTAAAACTTAGCTATATGATAAAAGTTGTTACCTTTTCACATGCCGGATTCTGCATATCAGGTTTATACTTTTATTTATGTGTTTACAAATGTGTAATGGTTTTATTTAAGAAGTATGATCATCGTGTAGGCAAGTTGAAGCTGCCTGAACCCCTGTGAAAGCCTCAGTGAGTAATCTGCCTGTGGGCTGGCCTGTTTGCTCTGCAGATTGCCACATGAGACCTAGGATGGTGATTGCTCTCAAGAACTTTTACTCTGAGCCAACTAAGCATATCAGAGAGGTGAAACTTTCAGCCT
Organism: Amblyornis subalaris; assembly: GCA_018881555.1. NCBI lineage: Eukaryota > Metazoa > Chordata > Aves > Passeriformes > Ptilonorhynchidae > Amblyornis > Amblyornis subalaris. The sequence continues at coordinate 180,685 of JACAXG010000072.1, forward strand.
CCAGAGAAGGATGCAGCACACATGGCAATTTTTTCATTTCCCTTTCATCATGTGCCTGACCTTGCTACAAGGTCAAGGTTGCTAGGGTACTAAATGGGGAAGTAGAAAGAGAGCCTAATCTCAACTCAGCCCTCTGTGTGTTCAGCCTGATGTGGACAAGGAAGCTCTGACCTTGCTCATCATCCTGAACAAATAAAATTTCAGTTACGTACTTGAGTGGCAGGATTGCTCAGGTGCACTGCAAAATGCAGTGAAGGCTGGGCTTCACCCTGCTCTTTTGAAATGATGGAAGCAAGATTTGCCCTGTTGTCTCTGTGTAACTGGCAAAAATCCAATTCTTCCTAGCCACAGACCTTGGGGGGAGAAAAGGATGAGGAAAATTGGTAGTGGTATCACTTGGGCACATAAATCTTCATCTAAGTAATATGTTCTCAGCTTTATGATTTTTAGCTTTTTAATCCAAGATGTCTTTTTTTTCCTAGCATTTGTTAAAGAATCACTTCCAAAATGCTAGAAAGTCAGCCTGAGCATATTGCAGATAAAATCTGTCTCCCTTCTCCATCACGCAAAATAGAGATTCAACATTTGGCCTATATTCAGTTTTTCAGGTGCTAAAAAGCTATGACAAAACTGCACAGATCGTATGATAATGGGCATATTATACAACTCTAGATCATCATATGCCTAACTTATTATTACTATTTTAGTTTTCCCTAGATCAGTTTTCCAGCACCATCAACTTAGATGTACTTCAGTAAAATAAAGGCTCATTGAATGCTTTTTTAAATTTATAGATCAAATACAAATAAGTGGGGAAAAAAACCAGGAAAAAATTTAAGAATATGGCAAAGGAGTAGGTAGTATTGCTGTGAAAAGACGAGTGAGCTGAGTTGTGTGAAGGCTTTTATGGATCATCAGCAGAATAAAATGTAGACAAGTAATTCTCCAAGGAATAAAATAACCACCTGTTATTTTTGAGTCATCACAGAATAAAAAAGACCTTAGATTCTGACCCTTCCATGCTTGAAGCATAGCTGGTTGAAAAGGAGAGAAAGACCTAACTGACTAAAAAGCAGCTACATTTAAGGAACTTGTACATAACAAAATTGGTTCAAATCTGGGCTAGAAAATGGATGGGAGTCTGTTTCCACTGACAGGAGCAGAGATTTTTGGGGAGGGAAGTACAGAGTTACAGTAGCAAGGTGATGGAGTGTGAAACTCTCGGTTCATAAATTTACTCAAATAGGTGCAATACAGCAGTAAATATATATAGGCAAATTTGCATGTGACCTCCTCTGTATCAATGTGCAAAGTCTGAAAGGAGAAAGGATGTAAATATATATTTGGAGAGAGAGAGCAATGTTATGTAGGTTTTCCTAATACAAAACAGGAGCTGAGATTTTTTTCCTAAAGACAAAGTGAATTGAAAGGTATATAGACAGTACAGGTATGGTAGGAAAAGGGTGAGTTTAGCTGCAGCATTCTGAACAATTCTGAGAAAAGAACGTAGGGTGGGGTTAAGGTAGACGAGGTGAGATGTCTCTCCATTTAAGTGGCTGTTAGCAGTGGTGGTGAGCCACATTTCAGAGAAATGAAGAAGAACTTCGTTTAGGGAAAATGTTGCACAGCAAAATTTTGGAAATAGGTAAGTCCATAAGTTAAGAGAGAGAATGGAGTAAATACAGTGAGATAGGATGTAGAGAAGGAGACAGAGGAAAGAGACAGTGTTTAACTAGGAATAATTCTGTTATTGGCTGTGGCTGTTTGTAGGCAGAAGCAGATGCATGCTGTGCAGCAGAAACAGTCAGATTTGGCATAAATGCAGCTGAAGGCAGGAAAAAAGATAATCACAGGATCATAAAATTGAAGTTGGAAGGGACCTCAAGGATCATTTGGCCCAACCTTTCTTGGAAAAAGCATCTCTGTGAGGGTAGGGGAAAAAGAAAACTTTGGAACATGCTTCTCTACTTTTCCAGTTTTTATGTCCTAAAATGAAAACAACTTTTCAAGAAAGAAAATTAAAAGCACTGAAGGAGAAGGATAGATGACTGAATGAGGGAGAAGAATCTGACCTTGCAGTGAGTTACTGCTTCTGCTGAAATGCTGTACCTGAGACAACTGTAGACACACCTGTGCAAGCACCTCAAGTACCCCTACTTGTAGACTTTCTTTAAAAACTGTGAAAGAAGCTACAGAGAGAAGTTATTAATGTAGGCAGAAGTACTTTCTGACACATGCAGGAATACTGGGTAGCCAGTGTGCTGTGTAATTCAATATGCCAAGCAGAGGGGCAGTAAGGGAGGAGATGACACGGCGGGGCCTGAGCTTGGTGTCCCACATGGAGCAGCCTCTGGGCAGCTCTGTGGAGGCTGAAGCACTGCCTCAGCCACACGAGGTTCACATTGAAGGTTCACACGAGGTGCACGCCTGTTGGGTGACAGGCTCATGCCATAAGAAGGCTTGTTCCAGGAACTTCAAATACCTAATTCACAACAAACCTGTCCTATTAGATTCTCCTACAGTTAAAATAATAAAAATGAAAAGCAATTCTGAGATAGATGTAAATGCTTCTATACTACTGGAGTGAAAGCAGTGTGAGCAGCTTCAGTCTGGAGGAACTCAGGTACGTATATGCCATTAATTTAAATGTGCTCCAGGATTCTGTCAACAGAGAAAACACATGAGAGCTTCCCCAGGAATGTTTACTGAAGAACAGTTACACTGATTATAAGTTAAAGTAATAAATTAATAGTGACCTTTTGTGCCAAAGTATGGTTTGTTACAGACTGATCTGCTGTTTTGTATAACTCTTTTACATAGTAATTGCCAGTATAGTTGCCCAAGAATTGAAATGTAAATATGATAGGGAGTGATTCATAGACAGTATCTAAAAGCAAAGTGAAACCCTCAAAATGTTATAAGCTTTCAGAACTAAAACATTTCAGTGCAAATCAGCAATATGGTATATTGTCAAATTAATTATTTGAAAAGGAATATTTATAATAAACATTGGAAAGGATCAGTGAAATAAGAGGTTTCACTAAACATTCCCAGTTTCATGTAAAAATGATTCAACTCCTCTTCCCACAAGCCATTTTTTATATTTTGCTGTTGTCTCCCAAACTCATGAAAGCTGCAGTTTTATAAATACATTCTGTTCAATAGATAAGACATTTATTTTTCATTTGTCCTGGTGACTATAAAAGATGCTTGCTAATAAATGAGTAAATGAGCCCCCTTCTTTTTTAAGGCTTTCATTCTATATGAACTGTTGTTTTGAAAGCTACTATTTTAGGTGGTTCTGGTACCACAGACATACACATAGTTCCCTAACCTTTCTTGTTGAGATTTTTCATTGTTTGTGAGTTTCCACCATTGTCAAATTTCAGCCATTCAGATTTAAAGTTACTGTTTTGGGGTATGTGCCTTATGCTGGATTTTCTGTAATGATTCAGCAGTAATTTGAAATGAACAGGAGGAGTGGTATTCTAGATTGTGTCTGTTAAGAAAACATGTAAAGTTGTTTCACTGGGAATTGCTAACACCTACAGATTTTGGAATAATGGAAGAAGTTCAGGGATAGTCTTGGGAATGTACCTGCTGCCTGCTCAAATAGCGTGTCTGCCAAGAAGAAGTTTGCCAGGAGAATACCAGGTTGTGTATGCTTGTCTGAGACTTCAGTTGGAAATCTGGCACTGAAGAGGGGAAGTGATTAGAAGCTGTTGTCATGCCTATATGCATAGAGCCAGCTTGCTTAGAGCTGCATGGCAGCTAATTCTGATATTTGTGGTATTTTAAGCACTAGACTTAATATTATCACAGAATCTGAGTATTACTCAGTATAATACTTACTATTACTAAGGTATGTGTGTTCTGTATTGTGTATGGATAGATGTGCTGTCTCCTGTCTGCTCCCAACCTTCTTGGTTACAGTTTCCAGTACTTAAGAAGGAATATACAGGTTGCTCTTTCTCTCTTATCATCTTTTTCCTGCTCCTTGGAATGATATAGAGATCTAACCTCACCTTGACTTTCTCTCTTTGTCCCACCCTCCTAATTCTTAGTATGGCAGCAAGTATTTCCCAAAGTTCCTTAGTAGTAGGCAGAAAAATTTCTAGCAGAATTCAAACATTCTGAAGAATTGAGTTTTACAGTAGCCACTTGTATGTACAAAATAAAATTCTAGTCCTCTGTTTTTTCTTGGCATTGATGTACCATATTCATTGAGACTGAAACAAAACTGCTGCCTCTAAGAGCCACTGATTTGAACAATTATCTAAAATCAGATTATAATAAATGGCAGTCTTAGGAATTTTGATTAACCTCTAAATAAGTGTTAAATAAGTGTTACTTTGGAAAAACCCTGTCAAATGCATTAATGATAAGTTATGAAGTAGTAGTAATTGCAGATATGGCATTATAGATAACGTAGTTAATTGATACCACTCTCTCAAACATGTATAGCACATCAGCTGCCATGAAGCTGGAGTGACTGTGGTAGTATTTACTGCAGCTGAAATACATCAGATGAGATATACAAAATGGACACTTAGGGTGTTTGCTGTGATCATCTTACTTGGTCATTCAGTGACTTGACTTTGGGTGAATATTGCTGGGCTATTAAGGCTTCCAGCTTTCTGATGAGCTGCTCTAACTAGATTTTAAGGGAATATCATATGCTGTAATTAGTCCAGACAGTCTGCACAGGATGAAGTAATCAGTCAGGTCCAGGGATCACCCTGGGAGCAGAGTCAGGACCAGCAGGAGGTGGACCAGGGACAGGGCTGAGATGAGACTACACCATGGCTCGTTAACCCATCCGGAGGACAATGCTTTGATAACAAAGCAGGGGTCTCTTTATCCAGGAAACCACTACCCACAGCAAAGTCTAGTGTTCATTCAGAGACTACTACACTTAAAACACAAGTCTAATTAATTAAGGCCCTGGACTGAACTTAAAGAGAGCTCCTGGGTCTGGGAGCACAGGTGAAGAGGAAGTTTATCACAATATTACAGCCTGTCAGGACAATCAGAGCCTTGACAGCTTCTTCCTTTCTCTTTTCTGTATCAATGCTGCAGACATAGAGTTCACTAAATGCATCTGCCTAACTCACCCGCCACATGGTGGTCCTAAGGAATGGTGTGTTTTGGAAGAGTTCAGGTTGAGATTACAAATGGAAGTGCTAAACATGTCCTCATCTTGCAGGTGTGTTCATAGAAGTACAGTATAGATCATATGTCATAGATCAGACTCCGAGGAGTTTGGCTTAGTTTTTTTTGAGGGAGGAAGGACACACATTTGATGAAGAGTCCTCAGTTCATCTTATTTCAAGCATGGCTGCAGCCCTCACCAACAAATTAGGAGAAAATATGAGGTGTGTTGATGACACAACTGCACAGCTCCATTGGGCTACAGGGAGTTTTCTCCAATGAAATGAAGATGTTAGCAGAATGGAGAACTGGGACATACAAAGAGGACAGCCTGTACCAGCCACTTCATCATCTGTCAGCACATAAATCCAAGTGAAAATGTTAATTTCGGGGGAAATTTTTGTTGGTTGTAGCTTAAGTAAAACAACAGTTGACTGACATAAAGGAAGAAGAAAAACTGGGGAGGTGTGTTTCTGATATCATCAATGGTGGACATCAAAAAAGTGACTCTTTACATGCGAAACTTCTATACCTGCAGCTGATCTTCCCATATATGGAGCACAGTGTAATTCCGTTGTCACAGAAATCCAAGTTTATCATGACCTGGATAAAATGCTGCTTGGCTGGCAGCCTTCTCACCTACAGAGACACGAACAAACAATAGATGTGCCTGAAGTGGACCTTCTGCTCCTGGTCACCTTACCCATCAGCACAGCAGTCACAATTTCTGCATTTTGGCCAGGTCAATCACTTGATATGACTCCTAGTAGAGAGAAATGATGGGCAGTGAGGAGAGAGGGAAACTCTCAAGTAAAAGCTAGATCTGCCAGAATATGGCTTAAACACAGTTGCTTTTGTCACAAATGGATTAGAGAGGACAAAGTGACGAATTTGACTCACTTGGTTCTGCAAATGCAAACCTAGAGACATGTCTCCATAGTTATGAGACTTTCAGGGCTCTATTCTCTATCTCTGAAATTATGGGTTGTGAAGTATAATAGGATGCCCTTTTGAGGAAAGAAATAACTTCAGCTTGGTTTACTCCTGTAATTGTTCTGGGCATTGGCTATGGGTGTAGGTGCTTGAGAAAGGCAGTTGGAATGCTGCTGAGAAAATAAAGATGAGACTTAAACCTCAGGCTACAGACTACACTTTGTAAGTGCTGTTTTTTAAGGAAGAATTTTCAGGTTAAAGTAATTATTTTGCTGGATGATTCTGACAACTTAAGACAGCTTACTTATACTATAAATCCATGAGATCAATTTATGACCCTCTAGTTGGCAATAGCTCTTTTCCATTTTCAAATGAAAATTAATAGTCTTGAAAATGCCACTATTCTGGTAAGGATACCAATATTTAGCCCATAAGTATAGTCAAAATAATGTGAAATAAGTTCAAATGCCATGTTTTCTCTATGCTGCCTTGAATGAATTTTTACTATGTATAGAAGCATTTCATAATTACAGTTGTTTGGTTTGGTTTGGTTTTGGTTGTGTTGTCTTCATTGGTGTTTTGTTTTTGTTGGTTTTTTTTGTTTGTTTGTTTGGTTGGCTGGTTTTTTTTTAATTGCATAATGGATTTATTTAGGTAAAATTTATCTTGCTTCTGAACCCACCCCAAATAATAGAAAAGCTAAAACCAGAACTATTGTATGATCACTGATGTGTTTTTAACACTTTTGTCAATGATATGAATTTGTTTTTGCATTATTAAATCCAGCAAGAAGCGCTACTTTACAGAGAATAACTTCTCCAACCTTAAATGTTTTAAGAACAGCTTTAAGATGAAGTTTCCCTTGTGCAAGTTGTCCAAGGTTTCATTCCATGAGTTCTCCCTAAAGCTATGACTACATAAATTGGGCCAGAAGCATACTTTTTTACACAGCTGTGCCAGGGAAATCAGGCAGAAACTTCACCTTGCAAAGGGAAGGATTGTACCCCAGCAAGAATCAACTTTCCCTCTCATTCCCAACCTCTTTCTTAAGTTTAATCAGTAATAATTTGTGTCCTAAAAGCAGAAAATGGGGAAATACGCCAGATTGAAGAACTATGCTTTTTGTAGCTTACTGAGAAATGAGCTCAAGGAAACAATCAATCACAGAACCATAGAATGGTTTGGTTTGGATGGGACCTTAAGGATCAGCTCATTCCACTCCCCTGCCACTAAACCAGGTTGCTCCAAGCCCTGCCCAATCTGGCCTTGAGCACTTCCAGGGATGGGCACTCTCAAAGGAAAAGTGTTTTGTTATTTTTTGTTTTTATGAGGGCAAGGATAAGGCTTCTTATCTCTTTGGGATTGCTTGAACATAAGCTTACTAATAGTAAGCATTTAACACAATTCCATGTATGTTTTCCCAGTAATTTTCTATGCACCAATCTTCAGCCAATGCGATGGACTTCACTCCTGCTGAATAGACACTACACCAGCTAAGGTCCTGGATCCTGTGTTACTTTTATATTCATATACCATAGCCTGGGAAATGTCAATAAAGCACACAGGCTTTGCAATGGATGAGATATATATGAGAATAACGTAACCATTTTACATAAGGGCCTGGATCAGAACTGTTATATATGACTGGCATTCTATGATATTCTTTCTTTACGACCCTGTCTTATGCTCCAGCTCACTTGACCTAAATTCTGCTGCAGTCTTCTGTTTCAAAAGGTTGAGATTTCAGGCACTGCTGCAAGTAAGTTGAAAAAAATTGAACTATTTACCAAAAATGATACAATGAATTCAGCATTGTATGGCATTTAATCTTACATTGCATGCAATTGATTTTATGCCAGACTTAATTTTTCATTTTTAAGTGAGCTGCAGTCTGCAATATTATTACCAAGATTTGTCAACACAATAAACAGAAGGCTTGAGCAGTAGATATGGGGAAATTTATCAAATTTGGAAAGAATATGAAAATGGTCTGGGAAGTGCAGATTAGGCTAAGAAACAGCTATGAAATACTTAGCACCACTGACCATTTAAATAATGGCTGAAAAGTTTTCTGGTTTAATTAGCAATAAAAATCAAAGGGCAGTTCATGTCTATTAGAGACATAGTGTTACGTTGCTGAAAATTTGGGCATGTATCTCTGCACAACTTTTTTTTTCAGTTAACATCTGGAAGATTTTCTTTGCTACCAAGCCCTATTTTAGTTTTAAAAATGACAGTCTGCATTCTGCAGTGTACGTCTGCAGCAGTGGGTGGATTCTCTGGTAAATGTAATTGCCACAGAATCACACAAGCCCTTGACTATTACCAAATGATGTGTAATAAACAAACACAGAAACTTATTTTACTGAAGTATTCTCTTCATTTAATACTTAAATGCACTGGGAAGTATCCTTTTGAATAGTGTAGGTCATGGAAAAACTATTGCCATTGGAGTCTCTGGATTGCTTCACTGTTTATTTAATTCGACAGCAGGCTACCTGCAGTTTCACAACTTAGATTATTTTTATGGTCAAAATGCTTGTACAGTAGCAAAATGTTTTATCATATCTCTGCAATGGGATGGTGCCTCATTCTGCATTTGCTCTGGCTCTTTGTAGTTGAGGCTTCGTGCAGAGTGGGTGCTTCAGGAAGCTGGGAAACTGTTAACTCAGCAGCCTTTTCCCTATTGTGCCAGTATGCTGTACCCACAATGAGGGAACCTCGTGAAGCTCATTTTGCGATGATTTTCTGGTGTTTCAAATAGGCCTAAGGGGAGAAAGAGATGTACTCTGTGATTTGTCTTGAATAAAAGAGCATGCAGATATGAAGCAGAATTCAAAAGCCTCCTGAAGAGAAGACAAAGCTATTAGCGTGCTGGTGGTATTCTTTGTGTAACACAGAAGTGCATCAGTGAATGTCAGCAGTTGGCTAGTAATGCGAACATTTCACACTCATGGGGACACAGGGCAGTCAGTAATACATGTCATCTCAATCTTTGGTAGCCTACTTCACCCTAATGGTTCTGAGGGGTTCAGATCGCAACATCTCTCTGAGATGAGTAAGTAATATGTAATAAATCAAAAGGAGAAGCAAGGTCTCCTTCTGCTTCCTTTAGAGTACTTTCACTGACATGCTGGGAGGGTATGGGAAGAAGAAGAGAAAGAATGATGAAAGGAAGGTCGTTTGTAGATGCCTTATGGGAAGGCATCTCATTTTGTCTCTATAGCACAAGATTCCATGTCCTAGGGAGGGACTTAAACACTTCTTAATGGAGTGCATCAGGCACAGCATTGCCAGCCAGTCAAAGGAGGTGTTTGTCCTGTTTTATTTTGCACTGGTGTGGCCTCACTTCACATCCTGTGTGCAGTTTTGCGTGCCACAATATAAGAAAGACATGAAGCCATTAAAGAGTGTCCAAAGGAGGGCCACGAGGATGATGAAGGGTCTGGAGGGGAAGTCGTACGAGAGGCAGCTGAGGCTGCTTGGTCTGTTCAGCCTGGAGAAGAGGAGCCTGAGAAGAGACCTCATCACAGTCTACAGCTTCCTTATGAGGGGAAGCAGAGGAGCAGGTACAGATATATTCACTCTTGTGACCAGTAACAGGACTCAAAACAATGGCATGAAGCTGAGTTGGGGGAGGTTTAGGTTTGATATCAGGGAAATGTTTTTCACCCAGAGCTGGAACAGTGTCCCCAGGGAAGTGCTCACGGCACCAACCCTGAGTTCAAGAAGCGCTTGGACGATGCCCTCAGGCCCATGGTGTGATTTTTGGGGTGTCCTGTGTAGGCCCAGGAGTTGGACTCCATGGTCCTGATGAGTCCCTTCTCTGATTCTCTGATTCTCTGATTCTCTGATTCTCTGATTCTCTGATTTTCAACAGCTTTTGCTAAAGAACCAAGAGTTTGAGCAACAGTGGACATGTTGAGCAGAAAAGTATATACTTCTGGTGTCCCTGGCCTCTGCTGGCTTTTCTGGAGCACTGAAAGCTATGGGTATAGTTTCTCTCTTAAGAGACAAATGAACAAAATCATCTGAAATAACAGTAAATATTCACTTAGGTCATTAGGGCTGTCTACAGACACAAATCTAGTGGTGGAGAATGAATCCTCATGCAGTTCATGAGAAGGTGAGGTCTTGATTCCGTGGATCTGGATGCCAGCTGCCAGCTTGATCATAGGTAACTTTTTTCTTGTTGTAAGTTTACTATTCAGGCTGTGCATGCAAGTGTAAAACAAGGATTTGATTTATTTAATCTAAAAATGATTTTTTTATTTTATTTTATAAGAGCTCCATAAGATTGACATTATCCTGCAGTAGTGTCACAGCCTGCAGTCGTTTAATGCCTCTTCTTGTGAGGCCAGGATTCCACGCCCAACTGCATTTAGTAGGTCAGTACAGTAATTTTAAATGTCTTTCTTTCAGATTTTTGCCATCTTCAATTATACCTTTCCACCCTACTATTTGTGTAATTTTCTTCTGTCTGAAGTCTCTTTACTGTTGTTCTCTATTGCACAGCATGACAAATTACCCATCAAGCCATATCTTTTCAGCCCAGAAATGCACAGTAACACAGAGTCATGGCATTATCACATGTTGTGCATTTTATTTCCTCACAGTTCATTCAAGTGTGTCACTTTATTTTCCTGCTTCCTTTTGTCATCATGAAGATTAACTATTTTAGTTTTTCTAAACTTTAGGAACAGTTAGAAACACATCATAAGCTTGGAGCAACACATATACAATTCTGTAGCACTTAATGCTTCCCCTGCATGGCAAAACCATACCCATGATTTTGAGTCTTTGCAGAAGCCATAATAAGGCTTTCATCCTTATTATAGAGCTGAATAACCTGGGCTGTGGGCAAGAGCATTATTTGTAGCCTTTGGCCACCAACCGAATTAACTGAGTCACCATTCACTTTGACAGTGTGGACTAGATTCTCTTGGGAGTTATGAAACTCTCTGGGTCTAATGCATACTGTGCCACAATCCCTCCTTTCCTCCCCTCTTTCTCTTTAATTCAAGATAAATACCAGTAATTTTAAAGTTTGTGCTGAGATATCTCCCAGGCGGTGAAAGTATCTGTTAGAATAATGAATTGGAACAGCTAAGAGCATCGGCAGCTAATACATAGATATAAAAGACTTCTTTAGAAATTGTGATTAAGATGATACAGAAAAAGTTTGTTGTTGACACCATCATTTAGAGCCCTCATTAGCATTCAACAGGGACAGTTTGGTAATTCATGGGCTGGTAGATTCCACAGCATCAGTGCTCAGTCTGAAGAGAACTGCAGGAACAAATGCAGAGCTGTCCTCATAAACTATCTGAGATGTGAGACAGCATCTCGGGCAAACATACCCTGTTCTTTACATGACCCTTTTATGGGTCACTAGGAAGAATAATTGATTGAAAAGGAGAAAAAACCCACTTCTGTAAGGCAAGCCAGAGGAATTAGCACTTTGGGTAATCAGAAGGATCACTGTGGGATGAAATTTGGCTGGAGGTAACTTAATATACTTTCATGTAAGTATTTTTGTAATTTACAAAATACTATCTGTTTAATACTGTTAATTTTATGATTTTTTAAAATAATACTTGCTCCTAGAAAAGTATGAAAGCAGAATACAATAAGCTGAAAGTGTCATAGTGCCAAGAATACCAAGAGCCATTTGCAGTTTTGTGTTAATGGTTCAGTAACTTAAAGAGTGGCAGATACTGAGAGACTGGTCTTGAGAGGTGCTGGAAGAGCCAGAACAGCCAATAGCTGGTACAGGCACAGGTTAGGCACCAGTCCTGAGCCTAAATTAATCTAATCCTAAACAACATGTCTCCCACCCTCTGTAGCATTATACCATGCACTTCATAGTATTTACTTGTGCTGTGCCTACTCTGTGTCTTATATGTTTGGATTTTTAAAATCCCAGGTATCAATTAGCACCACAAGTAATGTAATTATCTTTCTTTTTTCAAGCGTACCTTTACAGGCTCAATGGCAAGATTAGTATAGAAATAAAAATGCATGAAGAATTTAGAAAAAGCCTGACTTTTAAACCACGGACAAAATATTTTACTTTGGTTTTTGCAACTTTTTTGTGAAAAATCTCAAAATTGGTTTAAATGGGACTGGAATCTATGGATGGTGCAGTTCATTTATCTTGTAATGTCTTCTAATCCATTTGCGTCAGAATGTCAGGTGGGAACAAGTAATAGAAAATCCAGCTCCAGTATGTTTCTCCATGTATCTCCTGTATGGAAATTTGTTGCTGCAGCTGATAAACAGAATTATACAAGCTTTGTCACAGAAATCACATTGTATAAGGTTCCAAAAAACTTGACAATGTTGACAGTTGTTTTCAGCAAATGGCTGCTTTACTGTAGCACTGTCAATGTTGATGTCCTTGTGCACATGCAAAAGAGCAATGTGATTAAGGCAAGCTTGTCCATGCTAGATATGAGCCAAGTTTTCAATCTCCTCATGGCACTGAAAGATTGCTCAGCTGTTGCAGATAAGGCAAGAATAGCTAGCAGATTTCTGCCATTAAAAAAAAAAATCCTTGTCTTTGGGCATGCGTCTATAGGAATGTGTAACATCTGCTACTGACCTTACGTTCTAGATAAGAACAGCTCATATTTGTAACTCAAATTCGGATTGCTTGCTTTAGATGATGCAGTTCCAAGGATATTACTAATGTAAGAAGATATTTGTCTAGACAGCAGTCTAAAGCATGATATACTTCTGTAAAGTGTTACAGTAGCAAAATATCACTATTCCTCAGGTGTCACTTGCCACTGCAATTTGTGTCCACCTGATGTTGAATTTAATTTGGACAAATAATCTATACTGTATTCTCTTCTGAGAATATTTCATATTTATACATGAAAATCAATGCCTGTGCTCTACGTAGGACATCAGTCATCTTTTCCACATTTTTTTTCTCACTATCAACTAGATAAAAAGAGCGAAAAACTCAGTTCTTTAGCCAAAACTTTGTCAAGGGAAATGGGCCTGAGTTAACACACTCATATCTTCCATCCTATTGACCCTGAATTCTTTATGTGAGATGTCAAAGCCATGGGACTCAGCAGATTTGTTGCCATGTCTGGGTGTGGAAATAGTGGGAAGAAGCCAATTTCAACAATATAATCTCATAACAAACCCAGGGGGATTTTCTCATATAAATTAGTTTAGACTTTCTTAGTCTAAACATACTCAGATTTCCACTTTGTATCTATTAAAAACTCTTTTGAAAAATCTGGGTTTCTGAAAATACCCTGAGGGAGAAGAAGGCATGGATTTCAGGTTGGCACAGGGTGGCCAACTTCACGTTTTTCCAGATATTCAGTGTGATGCTGTGCACATCGTGGAATAGCTAGATGAGTCTATGGCTCAGTGAGGTGATAGGGAAAAATCTGTGAACCGAAGCTATCTATAAATATTTTCTTTTCCTGACAGGCTTGTACAGTGATGGAGTCTGCTACTGAAGGGCAGCATTTGATAGTGTTTAATTACAAAGCTATCTTTCCTCTTCTTCAACCCAGTGACACATTCATTGTTCTCCAACCAAAATCTGAAAAAATGCCTTGGACAAAAGTCTTCTTTAATAAACAAGCCAAACTCAAGCTCAGAAAATGGTCTGCTCTCTATACAGATTGAGGCTGAAGTCTGGTAGAAACAGAAGTTTGTAACAAGGTATTTCAAGAGTGTAACAAAACACATGCAACCAAGAGAGGAAGGAGATAATTTAAAGATGTACTGCTCATCTTATTTCTAGTATTTCCCTGTATTTTAAGACTTGATGCTATAATGTAAACATCTTTATAAAAAAAAATCTTATTATGGGAAATCATGGGCAGCCTTAGCTATGGGCAGCACCACCTGTGCCTCCTATAATTATCATGTTTAAAATAAAAGTTATAGCAAGTGTAACAAGAAGGGCTTTGCTCTGAACAGAAACCAATATTAGTTTAGTATTTTGCGTCATTAGGGTAAAACGAGGTGCTGCAGTAAAGGCTACATTGCAGAAACATGAATTCATTTTTATCCCCCCTGTGAAATTCAGGGTGATAATACACTTCTCTTCTCGTACTGTGTCAGATAAATATTTGTACCCCAATACTCTGAACTCAGCAGCAGTTTGACTCATATTTCGTTCTCTGGCTCTGTGGTCGAAAACCTAAATCTCATAACTGAAGGGCTGTAATTATCGGCTAGTAAATCTCTCTCTCAACAGTTATTATTTAAGGTCAATTAGAGTGAAGAACTTTTGAATCTGGATGTATTACGAAAGGAAATCTTTCATGCAGAATTGATGACACAGGAGAGCCTCTCCCTGTACCCCGTCTGCTCTCTGCTTTTGTGTGTTCCCCCCTTACAGCTGCAGGCATTACCAGGCTGACTCCACTTTGAAAACCTAAAGCCACATTCTTCAGAACAGTTGCTTGCTGTTGGTCAGATTTCTCTGCAGACTTTTTTTTCCATTTGGAGCCATCGAGGCTGACACATAGTTTCCAAGAACTTTGCATGTCTTCTGTCTCCTGAGTCGTCTCCTGAATCCCAAATATTTCTCAAGTGGCTAGCAAAAGAATATCCAGATAATCTTCAGCCTGGTGGAACAAGCTTCGAGAAGAAAGCCAGATGGCTCTGAAAACAGATTGTAAAGTAATTATTTCATTTTATGTTAACTTGTTTTCTTTAATATGTGTGTGCTTTCATTGTTGCAGTTAGAGCATTCGCAAGATCTGAAGAGACTGTGAAATCCCACTAACTCTAGCAGCAATTGCAGCCTTTGTTACTCAGACTCTAAATGACATTGCATGATGATTCATGCAAAAAAGCAATAATACAGCCTGAAAAAAGTAAAAGATGAGCAGTAAACTAAACCAAAAGAGCATGTTGCCTTTCCCAAAACAACACTTTTTCATTCCTGATGTAGGTTTACTTTTTTCCCCCTTCTTTAAGCATCCTTTACATTATATAATGAAAATAAAAGCATTGAAGGGTCAAAATTTAACTCCAAAATTACTGCCTTTCAGATCCTTTATTATCCTTTCAGGCACCTAAAAAAATTGGTCAGAGTAACACTGAATAATTTGAAAAGTTAACAAGAATTTTTTTATGGGAAGTCTAAGTAGATGTAATTAGAATAACCTTTAAACATATTGTTTCCCTTCAATTGCCAACTAAACATTTTAAAGAACTGCAGTTTTAGACAAGTAATTTTTTTTGTTTTCTTTTCCTAACAAGATGAAGGGAAAAAGTAACAGCTTCAAGGGACAGGACATGAAGTTCTCATGGGTCACTGTCCCCTTTCCAGAAAAATGAACGAGTTTTGGCTTGCAACCTCATTTTGTTCTTACTCAAAACACTGTGCTTAGATACCACTGGGAAGATGAGGGCTGAAGATTGACACACAACAACTGTAGACACAAACATACAATGTGATAAATAAGGCCCTGATCCTGTAAGCAGGCCTGCCCAGACATAGCTCCCCTCCAGAGCTCTGCTCTACCACAGTCAGTCTGCATTTTTATTTTTCTCTTCAATTTCAGAATTATCATAGGCTTTAATTTTCTCAATATGCAAGGCCAAGTGGCTAGAAGACATAACACTGATAACGCTTCATAATGGAGAAACAGTGTGCAAAGGAAAAAAAGAAATATTTATTTTCTGGCCATACCTGAAGTGAAAGACAAAACATTCAAGAATTTCTAACCACAACTGATAAAGGACGTTTCCCTTTGATTTTCTGCTTTCTGTGTATTGGATAAGCTAGGTTTCATAAACTTTGGGACAAATCTCTTAATATATGTTGGATGAACCCTGCATTACAGTGCAAGGCAGAGATGTCCCTAGAGATCCCTGTACAAGGCTTGCTTAGACGTTCCACTCTACAGTTCATTTTCCTTGGCTGAAGCCACAGAAACAGTGGAAAAGGACCACTGCATTTTGAGCCCAACGAATGGGATTCTTCTCACCAGGAAAATTTGGGGTCTAATCTTGTCATTTAAATTCCTTTTCCATCAAAGCTACTCATACTTTAAGGCTTAATCATAAATATTGGAAATGCATGACATACTTTTAGCTACATTTTAGGGTTTTCTTCACACAGACCATCCAATGCACACACAGTAAATAATTGAACTTAGTCAATTGTGTGCCCCTTCTTCCGACTCTGCACACAGACAAACACAGACTAATACAGGGTCAAATACAACCTAAATTTCTGCAGCATGAGTATCTTACCAATTACAAGCATGTAGGACAACCAACCTCTGAACTTTCATCAGATATACCACAATTTAATCAATACATCTTTGTAAACCTATTCCCAGAAAATATTGTTTCTACTCAGTGGTATTCACCCAAGAAAAGCAAGGCCAGAAAAAGCACCTCCTGTGGACCAGGAGAAACTCCTGTACATATAGCTTTGAACATTATAGACCTAATAATGATTAGTTAGATAATTATTGGGAAAGGTGAAGCTTTTCAGACTTAGGAGATTCTCATTGGACTGTTGAATGTGGCAAAAAAGGAGAATCTGAGGATGTTCTTTTGCACACGGAAAAAAAGTTTTGCACATATTCAAGGAAGATTTAAAACACTGATAAAATAGATTCAGATAAAGTGTCAAAAATCAATGAATTATGTGACCACTAAATCAAGGTCTTACAGACGTGTCAGATACTGATTTACTGCTGTATGGATTTTGAGATCCTTGGACTCCTCCTCTTTCCCAAAGTGGTCAGGGAAATGCAGCAGGTTTTCAGTCTGAAGGAGCAGATTGTTTAGTAGGCTATAAGAGAATGCTCTTTGCAGAACAACAGGAATTTTTGGTTGTGTGGTGAAAATAGCAAAGCAACTGCTAAAAAAATTTCTTTGTGTCTCTAAGAGGAAGGTACATGTACGTGAGTTTCATTTTCACAAATTCTTTAGAAGTTTGGAAGTATCTGGTTTTAGGCAAAGTTTCAATATTTTCTTTGACTTGTTTGATTCATTTAAATCTTGAAATAACACAGTTGTGGTCCGTATTGGAAAATTATGTGCTTTGGAAAACAATGTCTCAGTCCTTGAGGAATAAATCTACCATCCACCTCAAGAACTGTGGTTGTGACCAAGCAAAAATATGAAAAAAAGGGTTCTGGAGAGAAAACATGAGAGGTTTTTGTGTGTGTGGTTTATTCATTTGATCTGTCTTTGTTTAGATAGTTGCATAATTAATTGAGCTTCTGCTGCCTCAGAAATCTAATTGTACTTAAAATAGGAATTTGTTCACAAGAATGTGTTTGGAAGATGTATTCCTCAAGTATCTTCATTTTTGTAAGCTGATTTATACAGCCATTCCCGACCTATTACACAGCCTGATACAATGGGTAAGCTTTGCTGTTTCCAGGTCCTCTAAATATCTTTATGATACCCTAAAAAAGCTGATACCCCTTGGATTTGATCAGAGAGAGCACCAGAACTGAAGGTTTGCTTAAATCTACAATATTTCTCCTGGGAGGGGGCAAAAACATGACTGTACTATGGACTGTGAGGAGAAGCACGGTGTTTGGGGGGTCATGGGGTGCTTCCAGCCCTTCTGGGATGCTTGGAAGAGGATGTTTGGGGGCAGAGCTGCAGAATGCAGGGTGTATCAGATTTGTGCCCCGTGGTGCTCGTGTAGCTGTGGCAACTCCATGCCACACATCAGGGTATCCAAGTCCATCAGGTGTGTGGGGGCATATCACTTCGGGAAAGAAGTGTGCACATACACCAATTTTTCTGGCTGATGTGAAGGGAGGAGAGATGGCCACTCTGCTGCCCAGCTGGTCCCTCTTTGGTATGGCTGATGCCTGAGCAGCGCTGGCACAGATGCTGCGACTCTGCTACGACTCGGGGCTAGAGGTGGTGAAAAGAGTGCTGTGTGCCTCAAAATCCCCACCACCACCCCACCACCTTGGGCTGTTTCTCAGACAATCTATCCATTTATGCACTACTGTATGTTTTGTTAGGAAAAAACACCTCAGGCCCAGGAATGGTGCTAATAATGATGGTGTAATTTCAATGACACTGTCTTGGCTCCAGTGCAAGGTTTCAGGGAACTACACTCAAGGCAGAATTTAGAACATTTTAGGACCAGAGACAAGTCATTTAGCTGATGGAAGATTAAGGAAAATGCACTACTGACTATCTTGACCTTTGCTGAATGTCTCCTTGCTACATCCGATACTGGCCACCTCTGTGGGCAAGAGAACTGGCAGGGGTCAATAACACAAAGCATGCATTTTGCCTTTCATGAAAAGTTATACTGGAAATTGTTCTTTAGCAGCAAAATGCCCTACATGTGCCTGAAGTAACAGCAATAACACAGAGAGTTTTATGTGTTAGTAGATGAGTGAGCAATAAGTACCAGAAGGATTACAGGTGGAAGCCTAAACTTTAGTCATCTGCTTGAGACCTCAGAAGCGGGTATTATTAAATATTTTTTACTCCTTTTTTGTTTTCCACTGAGTGTGGCAAGTTGGAACTGAAATTTTCTAAGGTTCCAAGCCTTTTTTTGCCCTTTTACACTGTTGTATTAATTTTGCTGATGAATTTGTCTTGAATGCTACTGTTATGTTCCATCATTATTGCCCATATGCAGAGCTTGATGTGGAGTAGTAGGTCCCAGTGCACCCAGTTTTGGTAGGGAAACTTAGCATTATCTGTTTTCAAAGACTTGCCTTACACAGAACAGAAATACTAATTGAAATGGAAATGATTTTTTATTTCAATTGTCTGAAAGGTTTGATAATGACTTTTTTCTTTGTTAAAAATGGCATGCTACAAATTTTTCTTTGTTGGCAATTCAAGACCTTGTGCCCTCACTTAAGATTTCAAATCTTCAGGCGACTGACAAAACTATGGAGAATCAGGTTAACAATTGATTGGGGTAAGATAAAAAATTACACATTATGCTGAACCTAGTTTCCACTCACTAATTTCTAATATAGGTAAAAAAAACCCCTTTCAGAACATCTTCATTTATAATAAACCTGTTTTTTCCTTCCCCTGTGATTCTTCATTAAGAGGATATAACGCATGCAGTGCCTTAGTTCCTGATGTAAAAGTCACTAAAAGCCGATGGAGGTATATCCATGCATTTCACTAGGCTGTGGTTTGAAAGAATCCTGTACAAAGTGCATATTTTATGGCTCAGCAGCACAAATATCCTTTAATTTTAATGGAAGATTTGCTGGTCCATAGTAAGGTGTTTTTATTAGTGGGTAGCCTAATGCATTTTATTTATGAGAATACAATATGGCTGTCTGTTAAATCTAAAAAGTATATCTTGAAATGTAATAGGTAGCACTCTGGAGGTACAAGGGATCCTGTAGCAACAACACAACCTCTATTTGTTGCATGGCAATGCTATTTATTTTCATTTAAGATAATAAGCTTTCTAATAGAAAGCTATGGTTGCATCAACCATTTGAAAGTACTTAGGTATAGCCTTTTTTTTTCTCAAAGGAACTAACACAGTTGGGAAAACCAAGAACTAAACCCTAATGGCCCAGTCCTTCAAACACACGTGCCAGCAAAAGTAGTAGTAGTAGTAGTAGTAGTAGTTCCAGTGGATCAGGAGTACTGATTCCTTCCATTACATTACTGAGAAACATAGGCATGTCCAGGGCTGGCCCTTGCTGTTTAGTTTCTTCTTGCAATCCCAAGTACGAAAAGCAACTTAATGTGCCTTTTTGATTTTATTGTAGAAATAAGATTGGACATTCTTCATCTGGCACAAAAAGAGTGGCAAGATTCCTTGTTTCTTCTGATCTCTGCTTGTTTAAGTATAGAAATTTGAAATCAAGCCACACACACTATTGCTGGTTGTTTTAAGGCCAGCACACTTGTGCCCTTAAATGAAAACCTTTAAAAGAGTAATTTATAATTATGGACAACAGTCTTCTTATTTAATTACATCCCAGTGTAGCCTGCAAGTCGGAAGGTTTACAGGTAGTCTAAGAACTGAGAATTTAAATGTATTTAAAATGTGTACATTGTGGTGCTTCTGAATAATTCTTTGCTACGAGTCCGTGCCAGCTCAGAATTTCACACCCTTGAACAGATTGACTGGTTTGGCTTGTGTAATAGGTACCCTGCTATCCTGGACTACTTTGTGGGTGGGTGGAGATGGGTGCTTTTGAAAATGTCAATTGGTAACTAACCATAACAAGTCAGATTTGTGTGTGAGTGAAGGTAGAAGCATCTATATAAAGTAAAATGCATCTACTGACATTCCTAGGAGAGACCATGGAACTAGAAAGGATGCTTCCCAAATCAGCCAAGACTTGGTTTTGAGGCCATTGACAAGGTTTCTGGAAGTAGTTTTTGGGGAACAGATATGGGAATGCTTGAGAAAGTTGGCTAAATCTACAGGAAAAATCAGCTCTGCAGAAACACTGACTTAAGGGTCCACGTATTGCAAGGAAATCACTCTTCATAACAGTATTGAATTGCCTGTCATCCTTTTGCTTTCTAAACAGGAAATAAAGGTATATGGGAAGTTTAGGAAAAGGGAATTTTGATTCAAAGACTCAATATAACACCCCCCTTCTGTGTAATTACACATACTATACCTCATAGGATAAAATCTGGTGAACTTTTGTCTTTCCATTTGGAGAGAAAGCACAGACAGGTATCTTGTGTTATTTAAGCATCAACTTAGTTGAAGTTTGGGTCAGATTTTTGCTTTCCAAAAAGAGACAGCAGAACAAAATGCATTGATTTTTAATTAGCTTGTACATTGGAAACAGTGTTAATGGGACAGTTGTTGCAAACACCACCTTTGTCTTGGAGTTACCACAATATTTAGCAGTTGAAAGACTTAAACCAGGCTTTCCTGTCAGCTTAAAGAGCTGACTTCTGCCAAAGCCAGCTTAGCCCAGCAGGTCTGGTCAGAAATGTTTGCAGTCCTCTCTGGTCTGGAGGACAGGCTGCTTGAGATCCTATAGGGCACTGCTGGCAGGACACAGCACATTCCTGGGTTTACAGGCCCTACATGATATTTCAGGCAGCTCTTGTTTCTGCGGCTATGACCTGTTGCTGAGAGTCAAGACACTGTGTAAACATGAAGGACTTCAAACTCGCAGTGTGCTGCTTTTCAGAGCAAGTGGTCATTTGTTCCAGTTTCCCATGACCATATTACTGCTTGGGTTTGCTGCTCAGAAAAATATATCAATTTGCAGCATTAATGCTAGACAAGGAAGAGGGGTTGCATTGGAAATTTGGGCTGCATTAGTACATATTATTAAATGTGCCAAGAGGGTAATGTTACCTTATCCCCAGTTTCAACAGTTTAAAATGTTCTCATTAAAATGAAAAATGTTCAAACACTCAAAGTAGTATAGCCGAAATCCAACTTAGGAAATATATTATTTAGCTATTAGCAAGATGATATGACTTTTAAACTCCATCTATGACACCAATTTCTCCAATGATGCCATTCAAAATATTTTTTTTTTCATTGCATTTATAGCTCTATCCAGAAAGAGAAAGGAAAAGTAGTATCAGAGAGTGATTTACATTACGCTGGATTTTACTGCAGCTTGGCATTGCAAAGGAATCTTTGAAATAGTTGAAAACTACCTAAGGAATAAGTCCGTTTCTAATTTACAGAAGAAAATATTCTGAGGTAAGTGAGGTAACCAAAACATTGTGGCTTAAAAAGCATTCTGAGCAATTGCTGTTTCAGCTGTCCCGATCCACAAGACATTATTAAAACAGACTGGTAGTAAAAAACACTCACAGTCTTTTTTTTACCTGAGAATATTAACTCTCACTCAGGTGGCTGATGCACAGAATTAATGAATTTCCAGTCATGTGAATTAGTACAGATTTTGTTTGCAGAATCAGAGATTTGCATGTAGTAGTGTGCAGCAATAAAATAGAGACTGATTTGACATCTTCAATTCAAATGTAAATGCAAGACAGCTAGTCTGAAGTTAGTGAGGTTTGGTCAGATTTATATCACTGTTGCTAAAAATAGAACCTGATGGTCTATTTTTAGATAACCCAGAGCTGTTATAAGTTGGAACCTTGCAACTGTGTTACCTACTGCCTTCATGAAAAACCTCAAGCATATTTGAAAATACATGATTAATTTTAATACAGTTTGGAAAAATTCTTTACATGCAAATATGCCACAGCCCTCAGGAGACTGTTTCCTGTCACATTTTATGGCTGATGGATGAAGGTCCTTTCTCTCTGCAGAGCCTTTAAGACAAGCACTTTTTATGCCACAGAAATTATTTTCTTCAGACAACAATTGAAAAGCAGCTAAATATTTAATAGAGTTAATTTCTAAACTGATGGGAGATGTGTTGATTTTGTTGATTCTCTTTTGTCCCAGCTGTCTCAAAAGACAACAAAACCATTCCTTACCCAGAACTAAGAAAACCAGAAGTGTTAGCAACAAAGCTGATGGAATTATTTTTTTCGTTTCAATAGTTGTACAGCTTGAAGAAAGAAACAAGTGATTGTAGGAGAAGGACATGCTCCTATTCACGGGGAATCCCACTTGCATGAACCCATTTGAGTGTACCCAGAGACAGTGGGCAGGGCAACTAAGCTTCCCAGGCCTAGCAATTAAGTATAAAAAGCCTGTCTTTATCCGAACAAACCATCTGTATTCTGGAAATTTCCACCACACTTCCTTCTGAAGTCCTACTTTTCTTAAAGTGCAGAGCAGCATGATCAGCAATAGTTATGCTGGGATAGCAGTGGCTGTAAAGTCATCCATGCTGAAGAACTAGGGCAATCTATTAAGTCAACGTGAGTGATCCATGTCACTATCAATTTGTTTGCTCTTTTTAACAGTGGACGGGATTTTTTTAGTTTTCAGGGGGGTTTTTTGTGGTGGGTTCAGGTTTTTTTTTTCTGAATTCTCCAAATTTTCCGTTGCCTGTCAGAGATCAGCTGTTGTCAGTGAAAGTTTGATGTGAATGACAGTGGCTGTGGGTGGCACAGGCAGCATTTGGTCCTACCTCAGCGTTGCTTGTAATCTGAGGAGACTTGAGCTTTTAAGACATTGGTGCCTTTCGTTGGGTCTTTGGTCAGACATTCCAGGAACAGCAGGGAAGCTCCAGTGCTGGTCCTGGAAATGGGGCAGGCAGAGAGGGAGAGAAGGATAAAAGGGGGAAAATTAAAACAAAATCATAAAACCAGGCTGGAAACCAGTGAAATGTTATTAAATTAGCAGCACTGCAATCCCCAGTTTTTCAGAAATAGCTAGATTCTCAAATGTGAGATTGGCTTCAGAATAAAAAAACCCCAAATGACCAAATTAAAAAGAGATATAGAGAGAAACCTTATGATGTGCTAGTCAATGCCAGAAATGTCAGTGTCTCATTCCATCCATTCATCATTTTTTTTAATTTGTCTTCTGGTTTTTCTCTTGTTAGGACTCATGATTTTTTCAATAGTTATAAGGGGCTGAGACTTAAAGATACTGGTTCTAATTGTCTGAGGAAAAGAATGAGGTTTTTATGGAAACTACCTAATATCCAGAGACTGGTGATAAAATTCCAAGTGCTGTCAATACTGATAAGGTTAAACTTATTATTATATTAACTTAGTTACAATAATTCATTACATTCTTTTGTTTACTTTGATTAGTGTTGCACATAACTGGAAGGAGATTTTTTTATCCTCATTGTGATTCTCAGTCAAAGTCATCATTAGCAACTCTTGTATCATTCAAGCACTGAAGAGAGGGAAATACGAAGTTTTTAAATGATCCTACCTTCTACAGATGAAATAAAGGATCCAGAAATAAAAGGTATTACCTACAGCAGAATAAAATTAAACTGCTCAGTGTGTGTGGTAACTCTTTTGTGGTATCTATTAAAAATTTAATTTTTGAAATGTCTTATGCAGATGCTTGTCTTTATATCTTAAAGTAATCTCATTAAAACCACCTAAACTATAATATGTTGAGGAACATCTTCCAAACCTGAGACGTTTAGGACTTCAAATCTGGCAATCAAGCATGTGAGGTAAGGGAGACTTCACAATACACATGCCAAACCTGGGGTAAAAGGTGTTTTGGAAGACACAAGGTTTAATGTGGGCATTTTAAACAGTGTTTTCAGACATGGTTTTGTACTTCATGCATCTTGAAAGGAAAGTAAATGGGAAAAGGGGAAACAAAGGTCAGTCAATTGTATAGATTTTGGAAATCCATGTAAATAAAATGATATCCCAACTTTACACTCTTCAGGTAGTAAGTTTGCCTGCTGAAGTAGGTTTCCCTCCTTACAATGTACTTCTAGATAAGACATCTCCTACCAAATATGTTGGTTAAAAATTTGCAAGAGTTCTTGTGTTATTAACACGATAACATTCACTTCATAATTGGGCATTTCAATCACAGAAAAATTAGCTGATAGACATGAAAAGACAAGTTATCCCCTTTTGCAGCAGGCAACGGAAGGTGAGAGGGGATAAGAGGGGCTTAGCTCAATCTCTCTACCCTTTAGAGGTATGACTACACCAGAAAAAGCAGAAAAAACACAATTCTGCTCTGATTGTACCTGCCTGTTTTACAAAACAATTCTGTCTGCTGCCATATGAATCCTCTGAGGCAATCCCTGTGTTGCCTACCAAAATGGATCCCATTAGCACGCCTCGTCATGTACACCCACCTTCCCTATTCCCCTTCTGGTCCATCACTGCGTACTCGGAGATACTCATCACCTGAAAATCAAACAATTCTAGTATGCTTAAGAAAGAAGCAAAGCAAGACAACAATTGGGATAGACTCGGAACCCCATTATATTAGGAAAGACCAACATGTTTATTTGAATACTGTCTTAATAGAGCATTCAAAATGTCTCAAAAGGAGAAAAGTCGGCTGCTTTCAGCTAATCTCATCCTCTGTGTGGCAGTCATGCTTCTGGCAGTTTAGGGGAGCTAAATCCAGCAGCTGGACTCCAGCATGGTCTTGGTTTTGCCTTTGTGTTTGCATTGGTGATCCTCATGGAGTTGACCTGAATGTCCCATCACAGCTTGTTTCTGGAGGAAACACTGGCAGAACAAATAGGTATTAAGAGGAAAGAGGTGTGAAATATTGAACAGAGGAAGCAGATGAAATCATGAATAACAAAATTGATTTTTGTTTGTTTGGATAGAAATGTACCCCAAAGCTAACTTACTATGGAGTTTGTTTTCCTGGGTGATACCCTCAGCCTGTGGGTGGGAAGAAGGAAGAAGTGAGGGACACCAGCTGTGACAGCTCTGGGGGGCC
Organism: Amblyornis subalaris; assembly: GCA_018881555.1. Taxonomy (NCBI): domain Eukaryota; kingdom Metazoa; phylum Chordata; class Aves; order Passeriformes; family Ptilonorhynchidae; genus Amblyornis; species Amblyornis subalaris. The sequence continues at coordinate 206,036 of JACAXG010000072.1, forward strand.
AAAACTCATGGGACCAAACACTCCCCATCTTTCCTGAAGGCACAAGGCATGGGCTGCATCCCTCCATCTTAGTCCTGGCACTGTTCCTGGGACATGAAGCGGCTGGCTCATTCAGACCCAGGCTGAAGATCCAAAAAAACCAATGCTGGCCTGCTAGAATGGCTAAAAGCAACGAGCACCAAATATATCAAAGAATGTGGAAGACAATTCAGACTTCCAGAAGTTGGTCTATCCATTTTAATAATTTTACAGTGTGTCATTTGCACAGCATTGCCCTAAAGAAATGTAGCAATTTGTACTGTTTTTAACGGTCAGGTCTCCTAAGCTCTGCTAGTTTTCTAGGCCCGTATCACCACTGCATCTAGCTACTGTGAAAAACAAATCCTTCTTTTCCTCCTTTACACTGGCTTGGGATATGACAAAAAAACCCACAAACAACAAAAAACATACTGCTAGAAACTGTGGCCTACAATTGGAGCTGGTGCCAGGAGCTGAAAGCATGGTTTCTTTAAGTTATGAAATGCTTCACATAGCCTGATACCACAGCAGTGACCCTACTGTGTCTTTTCTGAACAAGTTAAAAAAAATAATAAAAGAAGGGAAAAAGTAGGGAAGAAACCCAATGTTTTAAGCATCAAATTACTAAATAATAGAAATGGTATTTTCTGTCTTAGATGTTTAAGAAATGTTCGTGAAAGAGATGAATATTAAGCCAAACATTTGGTTGGCTTTGCTGCAGCTGGCTGCAGGAATGTAAACTTTTTTTTCAATGACTTCAGCTCCTAATTTAAAAGCTAGGATTTTTAGCAGTGAGCAAGAGACTATATTTGGCCAAAAAATTCTGCTGGCTTTACTTAGTTACCCGGCACATTCAAAACAATACTCCTTTATCAAAAAACAATAGTCTGGTTTATTCACAGCATATGTAGAACTTGGACCTTCCACCAAATTCCACTTTCTTCTCTTGCAATATGTCTGTTGCTGTCTAATGAGCTGCGACAGTGTCTGTACTTCATTTTCAGCAAATTAAATTTATGCCTCGCAGGAATTGTGGTCTGGTCGTGGCACAGCTCCTAGGTATGGGTGGGGTTTGTTTTTTCAACCAGCTCTTGGTTAGCCACATGGGTACGTGCTGTCGCACCACACAACAGAATCTTCTCTATAATAACTGGTTTAAGTAGCCATCCACCCCACAAAAGTGGATCCCATTTAATTTACTTTGTGTTTACCACGCTCCCTTTCAAACTGTATTGTTGGCACAGATGGGTATTTATACAACTTTTATTTTAAACTATTTATTTAGGGTTGGGACTTCGGTAACACTTGTTGTCAGATTTATAGTACATATTTAAAACCAAGGTTCTAAAAATGTAATATTTCAAAGAGGAGGAAGCAGACAATGAACTTATACACCCAGGAGTCTATTCTCTCCCTGAATCTGATGGGAACTGTGCATGCTGCTGATGAAGGAGCCAAGGCTGTGAGGTAGAGTGTATACATCTGTGTTTATGCAATTGTGCTTGATCAAAAACCACTGAGATCATCTGCAGTCTTCCTGCAAAAATCCACCAGGCTACTCAGGGAAGGTAGTCTTGGGATCTTGGATCACTCTGTTCCTGTGGTAGTGACAGATCTGATGGGATACTCTGTGGTCCGTGGGTAAGCTCAGGTCTTGCGCTGAACTCTGAGGAAAATAAAGAGAACAAAATGAGGTGCACAAGAGAAAAGAAAAAAAAGGCTCTTGCTCAGCCACCGAAGAGAGGGTTCATCCAAAAGTGGCTTTCAAAAAAATCTGCAAAACCAGCAGGAGAAAAAATATCTTCCACTTTCTAGTAAGAGCTTTCAAGCTTGTTGTAGGGCAGGAGGAAGAATTATTTTGTCAATAAATAAAAAGTCTTCCTATAAATGGATATTATGACCTGAGCTCTTGTTCTCAGTGCCCGTTTTCCATGGCTAGCAGAATGGATGGCAACATGTATGGAGCACACAGATTTCTTTATCTCTACAGGAAAAACAGCTACATTTTATGAAGGCAAAACTTGGCCTAAAAAATTTGGTTCATGTTTTGTACAAACCTATGTATTTTTTCTTGTCTTTCTCCCCTTGCAAAGGCAGTATTTAAAACTTCGGTTTAGAAAGCGACTGGTGTATATATCTCATCACTCCCTGCAATAATTAAACAATGTGGAAAAATAATGAAGGAAAAGTATTTGTTAAGGATTCGTTTTTTCAGGCTTCTTTAGAGTTACAACAACCACCATAAAATCACTTGGCAAACTCATACCCCTCTCTTTCTCTTGAGACTACAAAATTCACTTTTTACAATAGACTTGTGAAATAAGAGAGAAACGGGTGAAATGACATAACCACTCTTTACTCAGAAATTCAGTTAAGACATCAGCAGTAGATTTAAGCAGTCTTGATTCTCCATCCTGTGCTGTAGCTTCTTGGCCTCTGGCCTTTTAAAAGCTTATACTCCTAATGATATTTACTACAATCAATTCCGCATAAATTGGATTGGTTTTAGTGCAAGAACAGTTTACAACTTGAGGAAAAGTTGGAAGAAGAAAGTCAACCTCTTTTCTCTCTTCTCTGATACCAAATAGAAAATATTTAAAGAAAGAAATTTTGAAAGAAAGAAATAAATTTTAAAATAAGATAATAAAAAGTGATATAAAGTAAATGCTTACATGCCAACATACATATGTATATACAGGGGTAAAAATGACTGTTAGCCTTAAAACCTCATGATTCACCCCACTATGTTCTCCACATTCAAATAACTGTCCTTGAATTCTTTTCTTTATGCAAAGCAGTAGAAACTGCACACAAATAAACACAGCTAGTTAAAGCTGTCCTTTCAAAAGGTCCAATATTTTAGGCTGATGAGTAGGAAGAGGGAATGAGCTTGGAAAATGCAGTATGATCTTTATAGAACAGGCTATAGAGCTGGGTGGTCACACAGACAGTGTCAGTCCTTCTGAACCATGCAAAACACGCTGTAACACAATACTGTTTTATCCAGGCTGTGAGCATGCAGAGGGCTGGAGCAGGGCCTCTGTGATCTGCTCGGTATGTACCCCAACAACTGCGCCTGTTTTGGGGCAGTCAGTGGGGAGAATAGGTGCATTTTGTTCATGAAGAATATAATTACGTAATTACAAATGGCAGTGCAGTTGTCTTACTGCAAAGTTAGTGAAGGGAAAAGAGTGTGAAATAATTCATAACTCACAAGAAGGTTAAAATACTCATGGTGGTAATATAATCAATTGCTAATCATCTATATAGGACTTTTCATTACTTGTATTCCAGGTCTCTGTAGAGGAGGAAAGTAATATTATCCAAACCACAAATTATATACCTTTCAGGAGTTATTTACTGGATGTTCCTGTCTTGCTAGTGCTTGCCTCACTTGGATGCTACAAAGCCGTGCAGTTAAGTTTTGTTTTCAAGTGACTTTGAAAATACAAAGCCTTTACAGAAGTTCAAAACTTTTGTTTATTTATTATGAGATCTCCTCCTTCTGTGAGATTGCTGAACGTAAAATTATTGTCAGATGCAAAGACACAGAGAGTGTCATTTGGATGGTAGCTTCTTTTCCTTCAAATTATCTTTTCAGTCTAATTATTAACAGTAGCTACATTCATATCAATTTCCTTATGCTGCCTGTGAAGCTGTGCATTTATGAAACATCACCAGGGTGGGATCTCATTGCCAGAGGTGTGAGTAGAGTTTCAAGTGGTTGCAGACAAGTGCAGGTGGTCAGCACTAAAAAAGTGTCATTGTCAAGCATTTTACCTCATTTATAAGTGGTGCAAGAAAGCCATTACGGCAACAAATCACTCAGTGCTTACGACCACAAAGTGGGGAGGGCACTGCCAAGCAGGTTTGCAGGAAATTAATTGTGATCTGGCAGGCAATTCATTATGAGCTGTGTGGAAAGGGGTGGCTTTCCCTTTTTTTTTAACCTTTTTTTTTTTTTTTTTGTTTGGTTTGGTTTGGTTTGGGGTTTTTTGTTTTTAATAGGAACTATTTGAGCTACAGTGTTAATATAAACTGATTTGTAATAACAGTATAGGGATTTCTGCAAAGGTGTATGTGTCCATTGGTGTTATTTCCAGTTATTTTCCACTCAGTCTTCTTCAGGTGCTGTTAAACTGCATTTGTGAAATAATTGTGCCTGTGACAAACCCATATTCCTCATAATGGTTTCAGTGGTGACTATAGAGGACGTTTAGCTGGGCTGTCCTGCAGAAATGGGCCAGAGTTGGCTTGCACTCAAAAATAATAGGAAGCAGAATTTTCCGTTTTTGCTTGCATTGCACTGTGTGATACAGTACACAACTTAGGACGCTGGCATCTAAAAATAGACCTGGGCTTTTTCCAAGAGAGACAGAAAGTAGTACTGTTAAAATGCCTTTCTAGACCATAAAGTAAAGGTAAACATTCAAGTAGAGCTCTTTATAAAGAAATATTTTCTAGGAGAGTCTAAAGGATTTGGTTCTCATATTTACAAAAAAATATCCCCAAACAAAACCACCAAAACCAAACCGAAACAAAACGCAGGGATAGTAACAGTATAATTATTGCTTTGAATTTTATTTTTTGAGATTATTGTAAGTAAGATTTTTTTTTCTAAATTTGGTGTTTATTTAAAAGCCAGTAAAACCAGATAAGAGAATTAAAAGATACCATGATGCAATAAAAAACCCTAATTCCTATGTAGACTTTCTATCCTAAATTATTTTATGTCAAAAGCTGGAAAATGAAATGCTTCTAAATATAGTGCATCGGAATTTTCTTATCAGTTAATTTTTTAGAAGCTCTACACTTAAGAGCACCATAGTAACAGCTCTGCAAGCTGATTCTTCATTACAGTTAATCCACTGAGAGCTTCACTGAAGACATTTCCTCTGGGATCAGAGAGACTAGAAATCAATTCTGATAATATTAGAACAAATTTAAAGATCAAAACTCCCTAGAAAGTATGTGATGAATAAATAAAGAGATCGTTATTCCTTGTGTAATCTTTTTCACCTCTTTTCTACTTTGTTGTGCTGTAAACAAATATTTTTGTCTTGCAAATGTTAATACCTTGAAAGATTTTGTAAAACTGTGGCTGAAATAGTTCACTCTGAATTATGTGCGTATTTAAGCTACTACTATTTGCAAAGTAGATTGTGAGAAGGCCAAAGTAATTGATGATATTGAGATATTGATGGCATCTTTGCCAGTCATTTGTGGTTTAAGCATATGTGTCTAGGGTGCATCAAATCTGTGTTGAGGGTTGAATCTGAATATCATTTATTCCCCCCAAAATAAGCCCAAAGGTTATAACGATGAAGGGAGCACACTAAGTGCAAGACCAGCCATAGTTTCAGCCCTGTGGTTTACTGAGGAAGGATTTTGTTTTACACGGTTGATGCCACCTCACCTTGCACCCTCCTTCTCCAACACCAGCAAAGCCCACTCAAGTGTTTTGATTTAATATACTGCAGTCTTTAAACAATGCTTAGGTTGCCCTAATTATATGCTAGCAACAATTAAGAAGCCTATCATGTGTCTCAGACAGCCTCAGTGTTCGTGGAGGGGGACCAGCAGAGGTGTCACACACCACCTTGTCATCAGCTGCAGTTGTCCTTTAACAGTACAAGCAGCACCTGTGGTAGATGAAATAATCTGAATTCTCACGTGCACTTTTCCTTTAGAAAACAACTCAAACAGAATAGCATCTCTGGCACTGGGCACTGCTACACCTGAATGCAGTCATGCCAGAAGAAAAAAAATAATTAAATGTTTTATAAAAATTAAAGATGGCAAGTCAATATTTTATAAAATTAAAACATTGACTCACCATCTTTTGTGTTATTAGGATGTGTCCTTCCATCTTCCTATGTACACTTATTCCAGAGGGATGGCCAGAAAAGGCCTATCAGCTTCAAAGTTGTCTGGGGGATGCTCAGTAACACATCTCAGCCTGTGTGCACCTCCCATACCCTGGACACAACATCAGTGGTGGTGTCAGCACTTCTGGTGCCAGGTCTGCAAAAACAGGGAGAGAATGGTTGTCACTTATCTCACTCTCTCTAAATTTTTTTTTAACACTATTTTGCCTGAAGGGAGAACAAGATATGGTCTTCTTGATGAACTCTGGTTAATAATGAGGATCAAGATGTGGGAAGTAGAGCCATGAGAAGCTCTGCTGGGATGGGGCACCACTGAGCAGGGAAGCACGGAGGATGTGACTTCCTAACTGCTTGGGGCCAACTCACTGAAATCCCAGTGCTGTAGTTCCTGAAAGTGCAATTGGCTTCAGAAGGAGAGCAACTGAGCCTTTTGTGTCCCCATGTGTGATATCCATGTGTCTGCTCTTGCCATGGGCCATGGCTAGGTGGGATAGCTGGGAAGCTACAGGGGCCGGCTCTGAGGCCTCACTTTTTTCCAAAAATTGTTTGCAGGTTAACTTTGCAAGCCTAAGTGTCAACTGCCAAAACACTCTACACTCTGCCAAAGCAGGTAGTATCTTTTCTGAAACTCACCTAATTCTGGCATAAAGAAATAAGAATGTATGTGGGGTGAGTGCACAAGGAGTACAGGAGAGGTAGGAAGGAACAGCAGAAAGGCACTTTTGGGAGGAAAAAGGCAGAAAAAAGGAAGATAGTTAGAAAAAGTGGGTTGCCTTGTCCCCTACAAGGGGTGGAGAGTTAATCTGAAAGATGAGAAAATCTTTAGAACTAGTCGTGAGATTTTAAAATGGGTGTATGCAAAAGTTAGAAGCTAGCAAAACACCTTAAAGGAGAGTTATAGACGTCATACACAATTTTATTTTAATGCTGTTTTATCTTGGTTGGATCAGAGACCATCTAAATTTTAAACCTTGTTGTAGCTTAGTCTCTGTATAATCTCCTGAATAGAAAGGGCTATTAATATCTAACATTTTTTTACTTGAAGATATAAGCTATATGTGGTGAGATACTGCCATAATTAAGCAAAATTCACAATGCATAACAGTTATACCAGCAGTTCAAGCCCAGAACGGCCTCTAAATGATACAATAGTAATACCTTCCAATAATTAAGTATGACATTTCAAGACATCCTTTTAATGTCCCTTTCATCTGAAAATCTAAAAACTTTCAAGTTGTATTAATAAGGAATGAACAAGGATTCATAACTTTACCAGGATAGACTGCAGTAAATACTGTCAAGCAAATTTATGGAAATGACAAAAAAGAAATAATAGCAAGATTTGGAACCTCCCAAAATCACATTTCTTTGCTGTTAATTCCATTTTTAGACCTGGCCACAAATAAAGGTGTTGTAATACCTCATGTGAGCTCAGAGAGAGCATTAAGTAATGTTTTTTTCACATCTTCAGCACATATAAATAAGTACCCTGTGCAATTTCCAGAATTGTACACAGAGAATTAGTAATTTCTGGGCAGCAAAATCTTACCAGGGGCAGGACGATGTCAGCACTTTCACCACAAAATCATCATTGTCCAGCAGACAGAGAAAATGTTTGAGTCATTTGATTCCGAGGGAGTGGTGACCATACAAGAAGGAAAAAAAGAAAAATATCAACCATTTTCTTGGTTAGAAGCATTAGCACCAAAGAAAAGAGAAATTTGCCACTTTGACGACTCATCCCACGACCTTAAAAGCCTTGAAAAGAAAACACAGCCTTGGTTATATTGATACTCCCAGACTATAGAAGAGAAAGCTGAGTGCTGCTCTATCATGATGTGAAAATGAGTTAACAGTGGGTTATGGCCCATGACAAAAAGCTTTTGGAGCAGGTGACAGAAGGACAAGCAGGAGAGGATTGAGTCAGGGCAGCATGTTTCACCTGGGGCTGGAGCACCTCTAACCAAGCACTCGCTCTTCATATTTATGTTTAGGCGAATTCTGAAGCTGAACATTGCTGGCTGGTGTGACCCAAAGCCATGACATTGTTTTAGGACTCTTCGTACCACTGTGGACTGGCTATGTTCTCATCTGCAGGCAGGATTTTGGGCGGGCTTTCTACTCTGAAGTCAGTTGTGAGCCAGATCTCACCTCCAAGAGCAGTGGAAAATGTGTCATTTGCTCCTTCTCGGTTGTCTTTGTGGGCTTGGCACACAGAAGGACACTACACCGTGTGTGGTTGTGTGGGATCACCACGCCCTGTTGGAAGAAGCAGGAGATTGCAGTGTTATGTGGTGAGGCAGTATGGCTGAGCAGCACATGCCTCTCCACGGAACAAAGCTGGTTTAAACGGCTAGAAGATAAAATCTACCAAATCCCTTCTAAATAAAGGTGTTGAGCTATGACAGTACTAAACATCACATGCAAAAAAAAAAATCTCAATAAACATGTATGTCCAGAAGACAAACGTGATGCCTGTCATGGGCTGCAGATGAAGGTTCAGATGCTGTATTTCTATATTTTGGTTGGGGTTCCCCCATGAACTGAGTTATACTGTGCCACAACGATTAGCTTACTGTCCCCATTTAGCTCTCCAATGAGGTGTGAATAGTTTAACTCTGATGCACAATCCATTTTCACTGGTGTTTCATCTGCATTTCATCATGCTGGGAGAAATGAGTCTTTGGGCATTTCTGAGGACTGCTGTGAAGAGGATAGGCATGTTTCCTCATTGTTTTGTCATGATGTGTGATGGGGTTCCTCTTTCATGCAGGGTCAACCCAATTTGTGGTAGTCTTGGAGTAAGTATTAAAGAGGTTTGCAGCATTCTTCTTGTTTAGAGGTTTCTTCCTGTCTCTGGCACTGCCAGGGATATATGAGTCTGAGTGGAGTTATATAATGGGTGCACAGAAGCAGTCAAGTAATTTAGGAAGTAAAAACCCTTCCACGATTTTTCTTTTCACACATGCTGAAAGAAAAGGAGACAGATTTATCTCTCACACTACATTTACACTGTACTGGTATCAATACAGTGAACTCCAGAGAGGAATATCGGAGGTAACTGTCATTAGCAGATATCAGCTTGACAGGACAAACACAGCTTTACAGACCTTTCCATGGTTAAAAAATTGCTGTTCCTGGATACCTGGGTATTGCAAAACTAGACTATTGTGAGCCATGAGTACATCACAAGTTCCCATAGTAAATCTACTGCAACAGAACAGTAAGTATCACTATGTACCTCTTCACTGATTACCACTGGTTTTTACATGAACAAATATGGATGTTGTATGGGCTGCAAATGTACATTATTCAAACTTCTTACAGTCCTTGGCTAATCCAGTTAGAGTGACTTGGGTACTGTCTGCTGGGGCCCAGCAGATCTCCTGGCAGGTGATGTGGCTCTGTTTTCCCTTACAAATTCCACAGAAACACGTGCTGTGTAATGCAATACTGCACTGTTCCCTTTCTGAGCCTACAAATTTCTGTTGTGAGGAAAAGAAAAAAGTTGCTGTTAATAGAGTGTAATGCTACTCAGCTTATTAGTTAGTGTTTAATTTATTTACTTACTGGCTTAAAAGGGGAGACATACTATTTCAATGGAAATCAGTTCCGGTCTGATAAATGAAGGCACTCTCCCATTCCCAGCTTGCATGAATAATCTCATACACATCTCTCTTAAAATTACAGAGATTTCAAGAGTTGTGGTGTGTATCCAAAGCCATTGACATAAGGAAGGTTAGCCTTAGGGTGAGACTTGAATCTAAGAGGAATGGAAATCTTTAACCATTGCTTATGTCATGGAAAAAGATCAAGCTTCCAGCTCTCAGATATCTGTCCCTGTGTGCACAACAACTGCATACCTCCTAAGCCTCTGTCCCCTCCCCCTGCCCCAAGCTAGAGCAGTGCAGGCAGTTCCCAGCCCTTGATTTCTGATATGCCAACATATGTTGGCAGAGCTTCACTTTGCACAAATTTAAATTTCTCTTGGGAGCAGGTTTCACTGGTCTGAGAAAGTAACAGACTGTTCTCTACTTCCCTCTTCTACATCTGAGTATATACCCCTTCTGTACCCTGTACATTGGCTCTGATATCTACATATATATGTATATATATGAGCTGAAGCCAAATTTCAGAGCCACCCTTTGTCCAAATACCCATAGAATTGTAGTGTCATGTTTGACTCTAAGCTTTGGAACAGGAATCATAAAAAACCTAAAAGTAGCAAAAATGTTCATGTGGATATTTGTGCCTGAATCTTTGGGAACTCCGGCAGTGTGTTAGGGTTTTGCTTTTCTGGGTTTGTAAAACTGTGCTTCCTTATGTGCATTAACAGGAAATAACATATGTACAATAGCTACAAGATCAGTGTAAGATGTGGTCAGGGCTCACTTCCTGGTCAGTGCTCACCTCCAGTTGATCCTGTCCTTATCCTAAGACCAGCCCTTACACTATACAAGGAAGAGTAGACAAAGGTTAAGTGCTAGCTTTTTCAGGAATGCCTTCCTCCTCTCAGCTGTTGATGTTCTGTCATGGTCAATCTCCTTAGGCCTTCCATCTCTTTAAAGTATATTAAGGAAGCATTTCATTTAAATGCTGCTATTTCTTTGTGGCAATTTGCTTTCAAAAGGAATTTAAGAATAGTTGGGTTGGGTTTTACTGCTTCTGGAGACTCTGCCTAAAGGCAGTCCATCCCTAACCTGTATGTCCACATACTTCAGCATCGCTTTATTCAAGATCAAGTCCATTATATGTCCACAATAATGACATAGTTTAATAGATAGCTGGAAAAGGGGAGCTGGATTAGAGCACAGTACTCTCTGGAAAATACCTCTGTGCACCGTGGCAATGTTGTATAGCATGATGCAAAGGTGAAGTTCACATCCATGTCACAGTTATAGGAGAAGAGAGTAGGTTACAAAAGAGAGGGCTACAATTAGGAAAAAGTGCAGTGTCACGTGCTCTTGGAAAATTTACAGCTGCCTCAAATGAAAGGTTCAGTTATGCCAATGGAGTTAGATTCTGAAAAATGTAGATTAAGTGGCTTCACAAATTTGGGTAGTTAAAATAAGACATGAGGAAAAGCTTCATGCCAGTTTCAAAGGTTTTGTGTCCAGTCACAGATCAGTCAATTCTTAAAAAGTGAATGAGGAAGGCAGAAAGGGAAGAGACTGCTCTGAAAACTTGAGCAGAACTCCAAGCCCTGACAAGCAGCTCCCATGTCCTGCCGGCATTTTGCTTAGGCTGTATGAGATTCATTTGGTGCAATCCCTGATGCTTCCTCTTGTACTTTGAGGACATGAAGGAAGGTGCAGGTAAGGGAAAACGTTGCCAGATAAAATCTTGCAGGATTGGAGCTGGGAGAGGAGCTTGACTCTGTGTGCCACGTGGCCTCGATTCTGCACAGCCAGCAGCTGAAATTGTCAACCCCTGTGTGTGCTCAGGGCTTGGATCAAGTACAGTATTTGTACTTCAGTACTGCACAGACCATGGTGGACAGCTTTTGTTTTGGTTTAGTTTTGTTTGTTTGTTTGTTTTGGGTTTGTTCTTTTGTTTGTTTAATACTAGAGGTAAATTAGTTTCTCCAATATTTTGTTAGAGCTAGAATATCAGCAAACAGGTGCCCACTTAGATCCTGAGGAGCAACCAAATGTATCCCCAAAATGGTATATCAATTCTTCTTGCTTTGTGTTTTTTATGAGGGTGTGTAAAATGTTGATATTTGCAAAGTTAACTCAAGACAGTTAAAAAGCAAGAGCTGTGTTATCAACTTCACTAGTCTTTTTGGTTTACAATTTCCTGAATCAAATTCATTATTGGGAATAGTTTCATTGATTTCGGTTAGTCTGAGTCTGTCACAAGTGTTTAGATTTCACAAGCATATTTGAATCTGGTCCATGATGACTCCACCTTTTCTGTAGATCATCCTGGTAGGGAGACTTTGTACACTTCTAGCTTTACCAAGCACTTCCAGCATCCCTGGATATACTGCAAAGAAACTGTTCAGGCATTTTTTGTTATAGCATCCTTTTTTCCCCAAGAGAAATTTGATATGTTGTAATATATTTCCCCTTCCCCCTCCATGTAAATAGATGTAGTTTATAACTTATGGCAGGAATAAGAAAGCAAAAATAAAAAGACTCCTCACAATTCTTGGCGAGATGAATCTTCCATGGTTTGATCCCTCGGCAGAGCTTTGTGGTTTGGCTTTCTCTCTTCTCTTACTATTGTGTGTGTGCCTCATTTTCTTTGATTTCACAGCACTACTTAAGTTTATCTGCTAGCTTCCTTCTCAGTTGCCAGTTTCTTTTCCTTTACAAGATACTTTATCTACTTGACTATTAAATGCCCTCTTTTCTCCACATTTTGGCTACCTCATTTCCTCAGTGTCCATTCCTCAGGGCCAGACTTTGTGCAAGGCACCTCTGCCATTTTGTCTGTCTTTTCTGTCTCTCTCTTCCCTAATTTCCGTTTTTTCCCATGTAACTCTGTCACTCTTCTCTTCTAATGCTGTATTTTGGAAAGCTGTACTTCTCCAAGTAAACCTGTCTATTCTTTACTATTTTTTTCCCCTCTTTTCTTATACCTTTTGCTCTTATTAGTATTATAATTATTGTGGTTTACTTTTGTGTTCCCATAACAAATACCAACACTTGATTTCATTAGACATTTTGGAATCCATGCCAAAATCAAAACTGTCTTCTCAAATTACTGCTAGTTTAGAGGACACTTACAGATTTTTTAAATGGAAATGGAAGCAGCAGCAACACATCTCAGGGTATTTTCTCCAGCTAAATGAAGCAAACATTTTCAGTTAAAGAGTTTTGTCACAGAAGAAGAAATTTTGGACAAAAAGAGACAATTTGCTGTGTTTTGACAGTAGCTAAGTTATAACACAACTTCCCAGTGTTATGTTATCTGTAGAGTGAGTCCTTTTGGGCTTACTATGGTTTCCTCTGAATTCATCTATTGATCTCTCACTGATTGAATGGGAGCAGTGCTGGGTCCACTGTGTAGGAAAACAGTTTTCAATAACAGGACCTGTAAGATTTAAAAAAACCCCATAAGAGTTCATACCTGCAAGAACCTGTGCTGCTGGCCTGTCAACTGGGGCTGCTTTGTGAATCTTGGAGTTGCTTGATTCCCAGCCCAACTGATTTTGGAGTGCGGATGGAACAGATAGCCAAGGACACTAATCTTATCAGCCTTCCTCATTTAAGCTGTTCCTGCTCATCGTTACTTAGCTCCTAGCAGAAAACAAAAAAATGTCGGCTAGTAACAGCAGTGTCTATCCATGGAAGGGCAAGTAATTTAGTGGTGAGCTGCTTTTGCAGATGGGAACCTGGAGTTTCAAGACTAATTAATTTTATGCTCTCCAAAGAGCATTGGAAATGTTACTCAGACATTGTTCTAAAAGAAATTTTGTCAAATATAGTGGATTTAATAGAGTCTAGTGGAAATGGTTAAACATATATTTATTTTAATTACTGAAAATTCAAAGCAACATCTTAAACTCTAATTTGATGTTCTGCCAATTTGAGCAAAGATGAATGAGGCATATCAAAAATGAAAACGGTTCTTATTTTTATTGGTTGTATAGCCCCCTTTCTCACTACATACATCAGTTAGTAAAGTCTGCTTTCAGCAGTGGAAATTTCATTATCACTTCTAATTCAGGTTTTGTAGTGCATTAAAGTTTCCAACAGTTAATGACTCTGGTTTCTTTCTGTGCAGGTTTACCTTACATGAAAGAACATGGAAGAGGAAAGAAATGACAGTAAGACTGAATTATGAACTCCCAAAAGCTGAGGACAAGAACTGCTTGTATTGCGGAAGCTGAATTCACTGCTCCTGATTAACCTGGACAACAGTGATCACATACATGGGTTTGCTGAAGCAGATGTAGCTGGTGTATTACTCATTCCAATTTTTCAGTTTAATATTTTAAGAGTAGCACAAACAGCACTGTAAAAATCTGTCAGTTGTTTGAAAACTGGTGTCAGAAGTTCCCTACTTTCCACTCTTGGATAGAGATCATCATCCTCCAGACTGCTTTACCAATATTGAATTTTCTTCTCAGCTCTGTGCACTCGTGGCCCTTGGACGGGGTCTCAGCAGTGCTGTCACTGTGTCCCTATGCTGTCCATGCCATTGTTACCCTTACATCTAGTGGTTGCAGAAGTCAAAATACCTCAGTTACTTTTCAGGTACTTACCTGAGCAGCTTAGTATCTCTGTGAGGGTCACCCCAGTGTGGAATGACTGCAATCGTATCTCACAGAGGTGTCGCAGCTCTTAATTACATCTTCTCCAAAGTGCTTGGAGGTTCTCTGACAAAAGTGGTTTCAGTATGCAAAATACTGCAGCAAAATAAAATAATCTAGATAGCAGAGGTCAGTCCTGTCTGTCTACATTAACCTAATAGCCTGTGCTTTTCCTCTTTCCTTCACCATTTGCCAAAACAGATACGGTTTGTTTTTCCTTTGATCCCATGGAGTTGACAGTGAAAGATTACTCTCAGTTTGTCATCCTGAACCTTCCCACTTTCCTGGTGATGTGACCCATGACATGAGGGAGATCTGCAAACACGGACAGATGCCTTTCTGAGGAATGTCTAGATACCACAGGAGAGTTGGAAGAGGACCACACAGAAACCAGTGACTGCCCAGAGCAGCCGCTGGGCCCTGGAGGTGGATGGTGAGAAATAACTCGGTGAGAAGCAAGGGTTTTTCAAAACCTGTGTATTAGAATTTTCACAAGGTAGCTCACTATTCTAAAGAGATTTATTTTCTCAGCAGAGTAAGGGTTTCAGGCTATTTTGAATATACATTTGAAATAAGACACCATCTTTAGTGGTGCTGTCCCTGTGTAACATGAACTCTGCTTCTGTGATATTTTCAAATCAGTTTGTGCTACTGTTCAATCTTCAAAAAACTGGAAAATTGCTGAAAATGGGTTTTGTCAGTGAAGAATAGGAATCACTCAGGATCCAGCAATGTTCTGTGCGTACATTAGAGGTACATAAACAAGACTAAAGGTAAAAACAGGCTCAACAACTGTCAAAATCAGCCCTGTTATTCTCCACATCTCAAAGCTCTTAGCATACTTTGCAGTAGAATAAAACCAAATTATATCTTTTAGAGACACAAAAGATGCAACATCAAAACAAATTAAACAAACGGGTCTCCTGTCTCACTTCCTTCTCAAAGTAGTGCCATCTTGAAGATTAGAAGGGGATCTTCCAGGATTTTTCCAAGCCTTTTTTAAAACCTCTGGGGCTGGATACCAGCCAGCCTGCCTCCCTGGACTGCCTACCCCACTGCCTGATGTCCTCATGGGGAACAAGTCTCTACCCGTATCCAGCCCAAACATTTCCTATTATCTCTTGTCCTCCCAGCATGTGCTATTCTGGAGGATCTGTCTCCATCTCCTAGATGGGCCCCTGGGTGCAATGGTCACCCTGATTTGGTGACAGCTGCAAAATTCATGGGAGTGTGTTCCAGCAACCCTTCCAAGACACCCATAAACATGGTTGGTAAACAGGACAGGTCCCACAGATATTTGAACTAGCAGTCACCATTGATACTAGTGGTGATATAACACCATGTTATTTGCTTTAAAGAGCAGAAGGAAACTCTAAGACCTCAGAGAGACTGGCAGACTAGAGATCTCACTAGAGAAAAACATAGTGATGTGCATGAGATATGGAGTGATTCTCCTCTAGTGACAGTTCATTCACTGAGATTCATTATGCAGACTTAATGGCTTCTCAACTTTTGCAGCTCTTGAAAGTTATTGTTTCAATCAGATCTTGACCACTAACATATCTGATTAAAAGCAAGGGACTAAATTTTGGCTTTTTTCAGCACTTTCATGTAAGAAATAATAACTAATTAATGGCATCGTACTTCTGAAAGAGTCCTCTGAACTCCTTTAGCAAATGTATGGAGAAATTAGGGTTGTTAGAAGCTACTCATAAAACCTGTGCTAAAGACTACTTTGATTGTATTATTGACATCTTAAGGACAGATGACACTGTCATCAGAGTGTTCTGTGAGACAGACTTGTCCAAAAACATTGTCAGCCATAAATAATACCAAGTTCCTGCACCTGAGCTCATAGATGCTGATGTTTGAAGGCCTTCCGGGAAAAACACAAGGAAGAGTATTTAACTCAGGTTTGACTGTGCTTTCTCTTGTTTTGCTTTGGTTAACTCAACCCCCACCATCACCAGGCTGTTTACATAGCCACATGGTCAGTTTGTGTAGTAGACTGGTTGTCCCAGCAAGGGTAATCCCTCATTGTTCCTGGTTGAACTTTGCAAAATGGCTAAAGGCTGGACATGCTGTGTAAATCACAAGATGATGTCAGCAAGTTCTAGGTTAATGCTTTCCTTTAAGCAAAGTAACATGTTCTGTTTTCCACTACTTTAAAATGTACAGAAAGTACAAAAATCTTGTAATATACAGGAAATTTTTTAAATGCAGGAACTGTCTGACTGTTCTGCAATGGAAAACTTGCTAATATACAAAAAGAACTTGTCTTTCTTGTAGAAATATCCTCTTATTGCAACACCCAGAGTAACCTGTATTTTGACGAAGGCACACATGAAGAACAATTTCTGTTCAAAGTTTTGTAGATTGTTACACTTATTTTGGAAGAACATTTTGGAAACTTTCCTATTAATCTCTTAAAGGTCACTCCTAAAACAAGGTACTCAAACATACCCATAGGAATAGCATTGTCTGTGTCATCCTACAACTGTGTAGCACCAATTTAATTCTATTATATCTCTCTGCAGGTATGGTAAACCCACTCCTAGGAGGATTGCATTCCGTCCACACAGTTTTGTGCCTCTGAACTTCAGCTATTGCTGCAGCTCTGTTCCAGCCAGGCTGTCAGACATCCAGAAACCCCAGCTTCCAGACATTGTTGAAAAAAATTTTTTTCTCAGCTTTTGGGAGAGAGAATGAAATTAGTGGTAAGGAAACTTGGATGACATAATACAGCAAACATAGACTGACTCTTACTTCTATTGACCAATATCAAACCTGCACATGCACCTTCTAAATATGTTCAGATACATGTGAGGTAATTCACTAACTTCTAAAAACTGGAGTTAAGTTCTTTGTTATAAAAAAAACCAGCCTTCATATCTAGTCTTTGGGGTTTTTTGGTATTGTTAGAAAATAATCCAATGGATTGACTTGCAAGAGGAATAGTAACAAAACTGTAAATATATGCCTAAATATTTCCATCAAATAACAGCTAGTTCTTACCCACTATCAATATTATGGTGCTGTAATAAATTGCAGCATAGTCTCTATTATTAAAACGATATATTAAATAAGTGACTGGCTCTACATAAAGAATACAACTTTTAGATGCTCCCACAGAATAAAGCAACTAAAGCCTCTTTTTTCTGTGAAAACTGCAAAGACCCATCCTGCCTGCAGGAAAACCTCCACGTGGAAGAAATACTTGAGTGACTTTGCAAAAACAAACATTTAAATGTACCTTCTTAGAAGGCCAAGTATCGCTGTGACTGCCTACCTTGGAGGTTTTGTGTTTCCTCTGTCCTAGTGAGGCTTCTCTGCATAATTCCATTTTTTTTTTTTTTTTCCTAGTAGGCCAGTTTATGCTGACACTTTAAAGGTCAGACCCCTTTTCGTTTCCTTCCACTACTTAATTTGCTTTTCTATCACCGCATGCTGCACATACGAGGTGGAGCTGCCTTTTAACTTCAGAGACCAGCGCAATAGGAGGTCAGTGGAAATCAAACAAACCTTCAAAAATGCAAGGGCAGTAAGGCATCCACAAAACTAGCACTTGGATCCAAAACTAGATGGGTGGCCAGTTTTATCCCAGACAGTCCATCAACAGCCTAACCACAGGCCAGACCAACTCCAATGTTGCTCATGCTGTCCCCTGGCATTCACCAAGAAGCCATATATTTCTGCCCAAGGAATTTCCTCCACAGGGATTGCCTTTAAAGAGGGAGGGGAAAGTCAGTCTCCTATAGAAAATGCATATGTATGCCACCTAAGGAAAAATTTATTAAAAAAAAAGAGGTAAATCAAACCTTTGTTGTTGATTGCAGAAGCATGGGGAAATGGGAATTGGGTTTCCACCTCGTTTCACACGAGCCTGAGTTTTCCTAGACTTGAGGATAAAAAAAAAAGAAAAAAATGTTCATAACAATTTGTTTTTCTATGTGAATTCACTCAGGTGGGGTTCTGCTAATTCAGTCCCTGCCCATTCAGCTGCCAGTATAAGTATCCAAAACACTGCTTTTCTAGGCTTGCTTCCTGCAGTTGAACAACAGTTTATTGTTCTTCATTTCATATTGCTGGTGTAAGACAGATGATTCAGGTACTTTTCGCAATCAGTAAGATATATTATGTTTGTTTTGAATGAACATACTCTCAAGACAGGGAATTGCTTGAATCAAAATGATGGTTAAACAGAAAAAGAACACCTCAGCTCCAAAGTTCTTGCAGTCTGAGACAACAGACAATGCACCTGAGAATTTAACAGAAACTTTAGCGTAAGTTGTTTGATTCAATCTACTTAGACTCCAAAGATAATTTAGGCTCTGAAGACTGTTTTAAAAAGGTAACCAAAGGGCACCTGCTGAGACTCAGATGGGCAAATGAATCCATCCACATGTAAACAAGCATGGAAAAGCTTGAAGGTCTTCATGGCAAAGTTTGGATTCAACACCTCTTTTAGCTTTTAGCTATTGCCAAACTTCAGACTTAAGTGATTAAAAGTGAATTCCAGTAAAAAATCCAAAAAGCCCAAGCTAAATATACCTGGTTGCTTTCCCTTTTCCTTCAGCCTTCCTACCTACTTATGCTTCTGTCTGCTAAACAGAAATGACTGGGTTTATAATAAGAAAAAGTGTGATTTCCAGCTCTTGATCCAATTTCTTGTTAACAGAATTTTGACTATAAGACATACGCAGGAACTTGGACAAGGTAGAGTTTTAGGGAACTAGCACACACAAAAAAAGGTGCTAATAACCAAGATATTCAATTGTGTGTGTCTAAGGTGTGCAGGTAGGTTCCTTAGGATGAGCTATCTGGCGGGACACCAAGTAGAAAAATGATAAAACTATAAGGACTTGTGCCAGAAGTTCTGCCCTAAATTCTGCAGAGCAGATGAGGGGCAGGAGTACCTCACACTTTTTTTGTAATTAGCTTTCACTAAACTGTGCAGGAAAATCTTTGATTCACATATGTCTGCATTTTCCAATCAGCTAAGCTATGTGTTATGCTGTTGCAAAATATTTTTTCTACTTACTGAGTAGAACAAGGCAGGCATTAACTTTTTGCCACAGCACAAAGTGAAATTCTATATAATCCCCACGTTATGGCTCCTGTTCCCTCTAGTTTAATCTACAACACTGGGAATTTGTTATACAACAAGAAACACATTTTAAGAATTGTCACATTTTGTAATTCCTTTTTGTGTTTGGAGCCTCACAAGCATTGTGGCTCCAGTTCAAGCCAACTGCAGCCTGGAAAATGAAATATAATCTAAAAATACCATAAAAATGGAAATTTTTAGCGTTAATCTTGTGTAAGGTTTTTACATTCTGTAGTGAAGCTATCTGAACCCAAAAGAGACTCTGACTGAAACTGAGGGGCTTTGCAGCTATTTATAGTTCCTCTCATCCACCCTGGCTGTACCCGTGGGTCCTGCTCATGAGAGGATCTCTGCAAGGAGACCTCGTTCCACCCGGGGACCTCCTAAAATGCCTGCAGAAACTTTCATGACAGGATGGCTCTGTGCCGAAGGAAAGGGTGGTGGATTAGCGGCACCAAGGAGGATGAGGGCAAGAATGGCTCAATAGATAAAGGCGACGGTTTAAAATATGGGCAATCTGGGTTGTAGTTTCTCTCCTGCTGTTGGTTTCTGGTGAAGCCCTGGGCATATCTCTTACTCTGTGTTGCAGGTGGTTGACCACGTAATGGGGAGAACAGCCCTGAGGAGAACAACAGCAAGGATATTTGCAAAAAAAAGGAAGGAAGGACGTGGGATAAGACTATCCCATACCAGATAACAGGGTTTCCAGGGAGGGTTGGGATGATCGATGCTCCAGTTCCTCTCAGATCCGTCAGGAAAACTAGGCAGCTCCTGGATATGCCTCTTCAGGATGTCCACCAGCTTCTGGGGAGCCAAGACCTGGCAGGACATGCTTTGCTATTAGAGACTGGAGACTGGAGCCTGTGTGCCAGTGTCATGTATGCGAAGTGGAAGAACCAATGGGACTAACTCTCCCTCCCCTTTCAATTGTGCAAAATTCTATAATTTACACAGGTTGTATGTCAGGGCTGAATAGAGGCGTAGAAAGTTTGCAAATATGCAATAATAAATAATCATTCTGCCAAAATAATTTATATTTGTAACACATCTAATGCTCTTAAGCATTGCTGTGGGTGAACCTGAAAGACAGAAGTACTATTTTTATGCTAATATGCTATAAAATGTCTTAGCAAAATAAGCAAGTCCCTCTGCAGTGGGTGTTTATTTTCCTCGATATGATTTAGAAGATTCTCATGTGACAATCTTTTGTGTTGTATTTGTAAAATGATCTCTATGAGAATAGCACACTATTATAATACATTACAATCTGAAGTTGCTTGAGCAGCAGAAAGCCTCTGATACAGTGCTTCACAATGGAGCACTTAAACAGTTTAGAGTGCAGCTTTCATGTACAGTATTTTAAAGAACTGCTATGAGCCATGTTTGCAGTGCTTTTGGGAAAGCAGGGTAATATTGAGGAGACAACTCCTTACCAGTGAGCTTACTGTCAGTGAACGATCATGAAGTTGTTCCAGCAAATCCAGGTGGGAACATTTTCAAGGAAATGTTGAATACTTCTCCTTTTACCCAGAAACAGCATAGCTATTTTTAGGGATATTTTCCATTGGCCTGAAGCACATTTCAGTTGCTGTAGCTTGATGGAAAGTGGCATATTGTATGTTACGTTGAATTGAGAAAATGACTATGTTGCATCATGTCTGTGTTTGGCACTGGAGGATGCTGAGATGCTCATATTTCCCCATACTTGTGCCAATTTGTATGCAACAGAGATATATCATAAAAAAAATGTAGGGTATTGGATCCATTCTGCACTCATTTACCCTTGTGACACCTTGATAGCATTTGACTTCTCATGGGAGACTGGAATCAGTCCCAGTGTGCCCCAATCCTAGTCTGTTTATGGTACTTACACATAAGCACTGTTGGTGCTGTGCAAAGAGCTGCTACGGTAATGTATGCTTCATGGAAAATGTCAGGAATGCACCCCAAAATCCTCAGGGGTTCAGACTCTTAGGACAAACAGGCTGCCCAGTGGGGAGATACAGTTCCAAGTTCAGGAGGTGCCTTTGCCCTGAAGAGCAACACAATCGTATGGAGAGATCTGCACGCATTTCCCTTCATCCCCATCCCACTCTGCTGGGATGCGATCAGATTCTGTTGCTTCTATTCAGCTTGAGAGTAGATGGGCGGATGAGCTCCATGGCTAGGCCAAAATGGGATCCAGGGAATCTGCTGAAAAAATTTATTTTTGCTGTTTTCCTCCGCAAATCTTATATCACATCCGGGGAGAAAAAAAAAACCCCTCTCTTTTTATCCATATAACTAGTACAATTAGCGTAACATTAAGTCAGCTTTACATAATTGACTGAATTGTGTACAGTTAAACAATTGTCTCTGGAAACACAGAAATTGCAGTGATTTTCCAGAATGAAATTGCAGTGATTTTCCAGATCTGGTGTGTGAGCAAGAGGACTCTGCACTGAGTAGTGATCTATCTTGCCCTGCTTGATGCAAGCCACTAGGCTGAGTTTGCACAGGGATTGCATTACTATTAACCCTCAAGACAGACAGAGACAGAATAACAGGGACATCACGAGCTAATTTTGTAACTCTGCCATTAGAAACTGGAGATTTTATTTTTAAAATCTGCAATTATTTCAACCTTTTGGTACATGCATCTTTATTCCCTCAGAAAATGCCACATCTTTTATGTGCAGATCTCAGCAATAACCAAGAAAAAACTTTCTGACCTAAATGGGAATGATCAGCCACAGTCTGTTTGGCAAGCTGAATGGCATATTAAAGTCACCTTTGATTCAGTTATTTTAGGAGATCTGTCCCTACCCAGTTGTTTTCTCTAGCCCTTGACAAAGAGTTGAGGATGCACTCTGTTTTTGTACATTATTTAGCTAAAATAGCAAATCAAAATATTTCCAAAAGATCTTCTAAACTATTTTTCAAGTGAATGAGTTCATTTAGGCAGCTAAAATGTTTTAAATGGCTCTCAGAAACAGTTGTTTTGGGATAAATTGAAGTCCTGTCCACAGAAAGTTCCACAAATGCCAGCGAGGACTTTGCCACCAGTTCCAGGTTAGGATTTGAGTCAGGATGAAATATCAGTGTATTGATATTTAATCCTGTAGTCTCAGCTGGTGAATCAAGTAGCAGCTCATTAGGAATAATCTTTTCCTCCATGGAGTGAAGCTGCGATTGGTATTTCATGCCCTCGCACAGTTCCCATCACTGCCTGATATGTGATCTGATTCTGTACATATCCTAAAAAAATGAAGACACAAGCCACGTTTTTCTTTTTATTTCCTATCTGTTCAAACGCAGGCTGTAACATGCAGCGTTATCACTGCTCATAACTATCACACTTAATTACACTTCATACGTCGGATTTGGAATCTGAATGTCACTCAAGTGGTTCTTGCACACTTTATGATGTATATTTAATCCAGAAAACCTGAAGAAAACAGATCATTTAATTTTCTAATCAGTTTACCAGATACAGGCTGTGAGGCATGGAAATATTTTGAGCATCTTCTGTGTTTTTTAATGAAGTGTTACTACAATGAGAGGCGGATGTTACAGCCCAGCTGTTGCCATACTCAGCAGTGGCTGCTGTGCTCTGCTCAGAGCGTCACGCGCCGGCTCCCAGTGAAGCTCCAGGACTCCAGCCAAGGACACCCCAGCAGAAAGCTGGAGACTGTGATGTTTTTCCCTTTCTGTATTTTTTTTCCCCCCACAGTGGATAAACACCTGAAAAGTTTCAGAATTAAAAGTTTCAATATTACTAGAGAATGAAAAAAGGGACGCTGGGTGCTTTCTCCTTCTGCCTTTGCAGATGTATAGGCTGTGGGTTTGTGTCTCCCAGGAGCTCCACGAGTGAAGGGGACCTGCTGGAGTTTGTCTCCATCAGGGTGTGTTTACTTATTCACCATCCTAATCCTTGTGCTGATACCTCCTCCCTACAAGTTAATCCTCTCCAGTGATGATATTTTGCAGAGATGCAAGATTTACATGTTCCATGAGGATGCAGACCAAGTTTTTCCTTTCAGTGTGGAGCATCTAAAATTATGGGGAACATGCTATCACCAGTAAAACAAATGTGCGTCAGATCCCCAGGGGCTGGAATGCCATGTGTGCTCTGTTCCCTCCAAACATCTGAGAACCAGCAGTACTGTTCTTCAAGTGTTTCTGAAACAAAGGAAACAATAGGATGTGTCCACAAATCCTTGCTCATGAGCATGTGGTGCTGTAGTACTCAGACTTTATGTCTGAATGGTACCTGGCAGGGGTAAATGAAACTGGACTATTGGTGTCTTCACTTCCCAGACAATCCTTGTAAATGGAAAATCACACATTTTCCCGCTGAAAGAAATGTGCAGTTGTTGGTAATTTATTTGCTCGGTGTTTTTTTCCTCAATAATGAAATTACCATTAAAGGAACTCTGTGTGGCTGCAGAAACTTGAAAGTAAAATAAGTTCTCTATTGATCAGGGCCCTATACATGTCTTATTTTTTTAGGAGCAAGATACTTTTAAAAAGTTGCTACTGTCTGAACTGAAAACAGAGAAAATTCTGTAGGATGTCAGCATCCCAAGGCCTCTTAGACCTGGAGCCAGCTAGTAGGCAACATCAGACATTAGAAATTGATTTTGTTTTGAAGGAATTATTTCAAAGTGATTCAATAAAACAGAGAGGTGTGTTATAAAATAGCTGAGGTAAATGCTTCTTATCTTGGGAGAGAAGAGATATCTTTTGTTTGAACGGCAATGGCTCAATACTTAATGCTTTACTCCTATTATGATTATATGCATTTAAAGTCAGATGATAGATGTACAGCAGTAAAAAAAAAAAAAAGAGACATAAGTGAAAAGAAGGAAGCCTTGTATTCCCCAGGACATTGATTCATTTACATGATTAGGAGTCAGAGCTCATATATATTTATACTTTAAATCAATGCACAGTGAAGCAACCTACAACTAACTTGGTAAGAGGGAATCTGTGGTGTGAAGCTTCCCTGGGAGGTGCTGAGCGCTTTTGGCTTTTAGCAACATCTCTAGGAACTGACTGTGCCTTGTGGCTCATCCACATCGAGCCCTAGAGACTAAAGGAAGTTTTCTATCCTTTCCTAACTTTAGCCCTGCTTCCCCCATGGTCCTGTGTATGCACCACAGCCCCTCAGTGAGGGACAAACCACACATGATGTGGTTCAATTGTCCCAGGAGTTTGATGTTTCAGAGTCTGGAGCCATTTCCAACTTCCTGGTGTCTTATGATACCAGAAGTAGGATGTAAATAAGGAAAATGAACTTCTCCAGCTGTTGAATTTAAACTTAGAATTTTTAACTGACCCAGCATTCCCTGCCCTTTGTTTTGCACCTTGTAGTACCTCTGAAATAGCTGTCAGTTTGACCCTGCTTTGTAAAAATTACTGGTTTTGTCAGTAGTGTTTGAATTCTTAACTAGAACAAAATTATCATGGTAGCTTTTGGGAGCTCCTATTGTCTTTTTGTATGTATTTCTTTATTTTTAACAGAATGAATACTGGGAGTTCTTATAATTTTTCTGAAGATGAAACTCTGCTCTGGTAAGCTCATAGCTCACTCAGTGTTTGGCCTTTTGAAGCTGTGTCAGATAGATTTAAAATGGTAATTTTATCAAACTGTATCTTCTTTATCCAGCTAGATACTGGTACAGGAGTCCTCAATGGCACAGGTATTTGCTGTCCATGCTGAAAAATGTTATTACTTTATTAATATGGAAAAACTAAAAATAAGTACTTGAATTCTTTTATCCTGTGCTGAAATCGAGTCCAGTTACACACAATGTCAACTGTTTTCTAACTTGTATGTATTTGGAATTCAGCCAAGAAATTGTATTTTTGCTGCCAGAAGTAGAACACACCAAAAATATTCCAATACTCCACAGCATTCTCATTAAAAGAACAGAGCCCTTAACAAGTTTCACATTATTTTGTCTCTAATTCAAGTGTTATCTTAAGATCTGCATATATCTCGCATTCATTTAATGCAAACAGAGACTAATTGCATGACCAATTATTTTTAATCATTAACCAGCTTACATTGTAGCAGGCTTATTTGTTTTTAAGGCACTACTGAGTCTCTCTTTGCCAAATTTAGCCAGATACATTTGGACTGTTGCAAAGCAGTGATAGCCAATTGGACTCCATAGTTATCCATGAATAGGGATGTAAAACACCTCGGATACGGCTAATGCTCAGTAATTCTGTTGGCAAATGGCTCTTTGCAGTGGGATTCCATATCATGCCATGATCCATAATAACCAACCCTAATGTGAGATGGCTGCACAATTGCAGAGTTGTTATTTTCTCCTCATAAGGATTTCAAAATTAGTTTCCATTTTTCAAAGCTGAATACGCAAAAATCCTGGGCAATATGTTCACATTGGAATTGGTCACAGACTTTACTGGAAGCAGAGTGATATTCAGAACTTCAAATAATTCTGGTCTGGTGCTTCCAGAAAGCCCCTGTATACACAAACAAAATCTTTTTTCCGCTGAAATAGTGGGGAAATTGTTTCTCCTTTTTCTTTATTCTGTCAGAATCTCCAAGGATGTCTACTAATGTCTCAGGAAAAAAACCATACAATATCCAAAAGGCCTTAAATAAGGCTTTCAGAGCACCATACATAAAGAAAAAATCCACAGCATATATTTTCAAGTTTGGAAAAAAATAATAAGTTCATTTTACACAGCAGGAAACTGAGGCAAAAATTATAAAGCAGCTTGATCAAGCATTCAAAAATAGAAATTTTCAGGCTCGTTAATCCTTGGAATTCTATACCTTAGGTTGCGTCTCTAAAACCAATTTCCTAGTTTTTGGCTATCACAGTAAAATACACAGAAATAAATTTCTGAGTCCTTAGTATATGGTATTTTCAGGTTATGCACATCGTTAAATAATTTACTGATCCTTTATATGGTGTACTAAGAGCATTCAAAGCAGGTGAGAGCAGCTTATGGATGGTATTTAGTAAATTTCAATTCATGACCTTGTGATGCTGTAAGAAAACCATTTGGTGTTGTACACCAGATCCCTGCAAAAGTTCTTGGTAAAAAATGTAAAACAAGTAATGTAAAGCAAGCCAATTAATAGAACCAGGCTGTCCTCAAGAGGCACCTGTATTCACAAGAAACAGGTGAAAGGATAGCCACAGATTTGTTCTGATGTTATAGAAGTTGATTATGTCCACATCTGCTTACAGGAGTGTTATGTCCCAGTTTGCCTAGTGGGTTTAGGGGACGGTTTTTTGATTTACTCTGAGCAGTGCACAGGAGAAATAATGAAATTCTCAGGAGATTCAGCAACAAACTTTTACTTGCAAATTTTAGAACATTAAGGTAGAATAAGGTACTTGGCAAACTTTAAAAGGTAGTCATTTTGGTTCAAAATGCAATAATATAAAAGCTTAAAAATAACACTCAAGAAAACGTATAAGGGAAAGAAAGAAACAGAAAGGATAAGAGTAGAAAGATATCACCACCCGTGGATCAAGTGACATGATGCTGGTCGAAGTGATGGTCACAGTCTTGATCCATCTGGGGTAGAGGAAGCCCGTGAAATACAAAATTTGGTGGGTTAATATATGCTCAGGCTCTGCGGGAGTGCCCAGGTACATTCCCTGGGACAGGGGTTTTACACTGTTGGATCACGGTGTGCTCTGGGGTCATTGATGGTTCATGATCCCTTCTAAGACATGAGAACTGCCTCTCATGTCAGTGTATTTGAGCCAGTTTTCCCCCATCAGATATCCCCCATCAGATATCCCCCCATAAATACCCTCAGGCCCACCTTGAATGTACCAATGTGACCCCAGAGGGGAGTTTTCACACAGCCTGTGGAAGGGAAGACAGTGGCATAATGAAAAGCATTATACCATCTCTCAGGATCTGTTTCTTATCGGCCTCTTCCCTTACCTGGCTCAAAACCCAGCTTGTAGCCTTGGGGTGGGTAGGTGTGCACTCCCTCTGCATCTGAATGGTTACTTTGTGTACGGTCAGCAAATCACCCACTGCATTTGAAAATGCTGGACTGTTTTGAGTCATTAACTAGTGGCATTCCAGTCTCTCACTAGAAGGAAGGCAGTAACAGACATTCTCAGTGTTTATATTGCACAGTATGATTACAAAAAATCCTCCTGAAGGTGGGGGGGGGGGCGAAGAAGTGACTACTTCTGGCTCTGTAACATTCAATTCATTAAAAAATACATTGTGGCTATGATGATGTGAGTATACAGTAGTGGTAAACTCACAGAGCACAGTCAACACAGAGAAGTTCCTCAGAAGCTCAAATGCAGAAGTGGCATGTGGTTCTATGTGCATTTTCTAGATAAATAGTTAAATTAAATGTGAATTATCTTAGGAAGTTTGGGGTTTCTCAGTCTCAAACAATAGTTTAAGTATTCATGTGTTGTAAGGGCTTTAGGATCCGGGCTACTAGTTACTAGGATATAATCTTTGAATCACCAGCAGCTTGTACTTGAGGAAGCTTTGGCCATGTGCTACTTTCTGTAACCTGTTTGCAGACACCGATTTCCTATTACTACTGGAGAGCAGGTAAAAGGCTGGATATACATCTGCTCAGAGCCAGGGTGGCCTCTCCTGTAATCTGAAGTTCTTATGCTGGTATAAAATATATTAACCGCATGTTATTTGATTCCATTATTCTCCATGATTTCAACTTCTTCCCATAACACACAAGACTAATTTACAATATCCTTCAGGCACTCTAATATTTCTCACACACCCACAAGAATTTCTTGACTGTCTAGTGTCCCTGGTCTTCAGTTTTCAATCTAACGATTCAATGTATGGTGTGATCTCAGCATGGCTGTCATGCTGCCCTGTCTTATTGCTTAAGTACAACCCTGCTAAAATTACCACACCACCACTGGGGGAGAATGGATACAAGATAAGAAGTGCAGTGTGACAGTTTCAAAGGAAATGACATAGGGATTTAATTAGTCCCTCTGTGTGTGCCTCATTGATTCCTAGAGAGGTTTTCGTTCTAGTGGAAGCAGATGTGGATGGTAGTGTCAGAGTAAGGATTATTTCACATGTTTTTATTGATAACTCCAAAAAGACTAAAAGAGCAAGGCATTAGAGGACCAGACAGCAAACTGAGAGATGGGCTAGTTCAGGAATTAGCTGCATATTTTTTCGATTTTTTCTGATGTACAATATGTATAAACCCTGAGAAGCAGAATGCAGCTGCAAGGTTACCAAAGCTGTGTTTAGTCTCCGTTGGATGGCTTATCCAGCTATACTGAAGAATTTGTATAATCTTATCCAGTCATGACATGACCTGAACATCTTGAACATCCACAGCATCCAAAACAAAACATGATATCGTTGTTATTTACCATTTGAAGGAACATAAGGTGAAAGAACCCGAAGATCTACAGAACAAAAGTGAAAGTGTCCATAATCCAAGGCTGGTATTTAGAAAGCACGAAGAACTAGGTTTTTGCAGCTGCTGCAGCAGACTGGAGGGGAGAGGTGAATGAAGTCATAATGCAGCTCAGTGACGCTCCCAAGATGGAGCATACAAACCTAACTGTCAGTCACTCGTGAAAGGAAGTTCCTTATGCATCGGTGTCTTCAGCTGCAGCATACGTTGACAAGCAGGCAATAAACACAGATAATATAATTAATTATGGGTTTTTTTTCCCTAGGCTTTGGAAATACATAGAGAAGGACAGTCTGGAACTGCATGTCCATAGCACCCGAGACATTTCTGCTGGTGAGAAGGATAGGTTTCTCACCAAGAATGTTAACCAGTGTTGCTTATGGACCCCCTGGATGACTGGTGGAGTCAGGAATCATGGTCTCCTGGTTCTGTCCATAGAGAAACACTGGCATCCTTACTGGCACTGACTTAATGCGTGTTTCTGACACTTAAATACCATGTCAGAATAGAACGGCTGCCATAATGAAAGTGATTGCTGGTGGCCTGCACAAGAAACGATCTCTTGAAACTTCCAGATGCCACTTATTTTGAGCTCTTCTTTCAAAAGCAGACCGAGTTTTGACACATGTCTTTTGCGATATTCACATTCATTTTCTGCTCTGGCTGGAGTGTGGGACTGGGCTTGTTTTGCTGACTTATCTCTTTTTGGCTCCAGAGTAGGACATAATGATTCTTTTACAGTCTTTCATACCACTGACCATGAGTTGCTGCTGAAAAGTTTGAGAATAAAACTGAGTGGCAGGATGCATCATCCTTGCTAAATGCCCCAATTCCTGTGTGAAAGCCACAGTCGCTCACTTTCCACTTTATTGTGACGCTACACAGGAGCAGATAGCTGTTTCACCCTGGCTGTTTACTGTGCAAGACACTGTCCAAAAGGCATTAGCTGAAAGCATTAATTTACAATTAACAGGGATTGCACAGCTCTCTGCAGATCCACTCACCAAAATTTGGGTGAATTCAGCAATAGGTGATTGTCAAGCCCAAGCTTTGTATATCCTTGATGCACGTGCATAAATGAATATAATTCCTTCTTTTTTTTTTTCTTTTTCAGCAGATGGCCTCTGTGTACAAGTCCGAGAGAAATGATTCACATCAAAAGCTTTCCCTGGAACCCGTGCTATGCAGCAGGCCAGCCCATGACAGTGAAGTACAGTGAAAGTTTACACAGAGAGACTTCATGTGTGTGATACGTGTCTTGTATTTCCATCCTGTTCCTAACAGATCACCCTTTGATCTGCTCATTACTCTCCTTCATGCTGAAAGGTTTCAGCTTTCCTATACAGAAGCTGATAGAATGAGAGGTTTTATTGCCTCAGCATGTTAGATTTCCAGACTCTCACAAAGAGAATGGAGGAAGCAGACCAGATGCTCGGTCAGATACGACAGCTTCGGTATCTCCCTGCTTTTAATATAGCTGCCTTCTGGGGGCAAATAGTCGAACTCCATGCGCTGTTATCCACTTCATAGCTTTTCCCATCTTGCACTCCAGTTTTCTCTGTGATCGTGGAGTGTTGCGAAAAGTATTTTCTCCAAGGTCAGCAAGTCACATGTGTGTCACACGCCTAATGATAGTGCTAGAGGAGAAACAGTGGCTAGCAACTCATAGTGACCCCAGAATCAGTTGTTTTGCTCTGAGGCAAAGATTTTACTATCACAGGCTACTTTTTAAAGACAGACTGAATATATACTCTTGCCTGCAAATCATTACATGTATTCCCAATTTTATGAGGAGTCCTTACTGTGAAGATATTATAGCAGTTACAGTTGGTCAGAGGGTTATTTTGCTCCTTCGGAAAATGGTAGGAGATGGACAATTTCCTGTCAAAATCTGGCAAAACGTATTTTCTTTTTATTTCTATAACTTACCAGTGATCCTGCTATAATACAACTGCTTACATCTTTGCTCTCTTCTTGACTTCACATATGTTTAGATAATTTAAGAAGTTTTGACCAAGGCACTGAAAACTGAACAATTTTATAAAGAAATCAATATATTTGGTGGAAAATTTTCTGCTAACTCCATTTATGTACCTAGGCTTGGTATTTCAAGTTCTAGTTACCTAATAACTTTTTAAAATAAGAATGCCGTTATTTTCTCCTTTCCCAAGAAGACAAGCCTTCTTTTCTGTAAGAATTGTCTGAAAATAATGACGTTTGCTTTGCAACTACATCATCAAGCCATTCATCAAAAGCAGATACATTTACTTACTTTGATGGAGCTTGACTGCAAGTTTATATCATATCTTCATTCCATCAACCTCCAGAACAGAGAGCATCAACAAAGTAGTTTTGTGAATGTTTATTTTTTGGCATTCACTAACTAATATATAGAGTTGGAAATCTGTTAGGGCAAGACACTGATCTTATGAAGAATTGATCTGCCAAATCTCTGTAGAGTAGAGGAAACATCAGGAAAATTTAGACTGTTGAAAGCAATTTACCCAAGTAAAAGGATTTGAAAATTGTGAATGGAAAGGATCAATAGTAATATGCAGGAAAACAAAACAAAATAAACTTCTGTTTATTCGAGTACCACCTATCCAATGGTAGATTTTCTTACATGAAATGAAGTGGCGTGAGTTCAAATAAACTGTGAAAGAATTTCTCAAGTGTTTCTCAAGAAGTGAGTGCGCTATCTTTCATGCAGACTGCTTTTTCTTGAACTGATCAGAATTTGATTTCTCCACTTATATTCAGGGCCTGATTCAAAACATCTCCCTGGCTGTGGAAAATCTTTATTACCTTCAGACTCACAGAACATGTTAAAGGAGTGAACACTATTGTTTAAAAATATTGCTTTATTTTGGGACTTGGTCCATGCATTCAATCTGGAGACACAAGGATCTCTTGCTTCACTAAATTCTCATTAACAGCATTTAAATCCCACCCTAGTTCAAGCTGTCTACAAATTATACCCTTCCTTAACATTAAAGATCAGGAAATGCCCTGGGTTGTCTTATTTACTTGATGCTGGCCAGACGACGTTCCTGTCTCACTGCTGATAGGGACATACCTTTGCTTACCCTTCATGTAAGTTGGGTTCATGTAGGGTTTAACTACGGCATCCTTCTCCTTGTGCTGGGAAACTTTTAAGGAATAAAGCATCTGTGCTGCACCATTAAATATGAAATAATGGTAAATAATTAATTTCTGGCTGATGCAGAAGTAGGGAAAACTTCAAGGAAAGAGTGAAAAAAAATAAAGGTTTTCTATTTTTTTCTTATTGAAATTTTTTATTTATGGCTACTTTTACGAGCAGTTTGCTTTAATGTTAAATAGTTTAACATGCAGTAATTCTCCTTAGCCCTTTTTGAATTCACAATGAAACATATACCAATTTAAGGATGCCAGAACAAAACATGCTGGACTTTTGAAAAACAATATCTCTACGTTGAGAAGATGCTGAAATAATTTTTTTTGAAACTTCAACCTCTCATTTTTGACAGGCAATCCTGAATTTTTAGGCATTCAAATTTTTTTCAGTTACTTTTATTATAAATATTATAATTTTTTCCTTGTTCCATTGCCATGAAGGCAATGTTGAGCTGGATCAAAAAAAGAATGAACACAGACTTCTGATACGTTTACAAATCATATTTTTTCCCTCCCTTCCTGCAAATGGCTGAAGCCCACAATTAAATGTAAAGCTTTTGTGAAGTAAAAGTTTATTTTAGTTGCTGATGAGGCAAAAAGTTCACCAGGATGGCAGGACGAACATGATGTCAGCAGCAGTTCTTGACAAAGTTGCAGAACAGCATTGCTATTTTTGGGTTCCCATTCAGAAGTATGAATGATTGATTGCATTCTACATTGCTCTCCATTTTCATAAATTATTGTAAAATTATATATTAGAGGACTGAGATCTTTAAATTTAGAGGAAAGGGGAAGATGCAGTCTGTTTGAAAATCTAGATTCAGATAGTCTTTCAAGATCTGAATTTTCTGAAGGGCTGCTGATGCCAGTGACTGTTTTTGTGGCTGACCCATGTTCACCTCATTTGTTGCACCAGTCATCTCTGTGCAGATTGATGCACCTGTGCATTATTACCTTGACTAGATTAATTATCTCTGATTATGTTAGACCTTTAAAATATGTATTCTGCCAGTACTGTATAACAGAGAAAGTTAGAATTGTTACTGTTTGAAAAAAATTTTGCAGCCTGTTGACAGATACTAATTTTTTAAAGATTAGACTTAAATGAAGAAAAATTGTATTTTTTTTTTATTTGAAGTACATTTTTCCCCTCTATTAAGTAATATGATGGAAAATATGTTTAAAATACAATTTAGCCTTGCAAACTTCCTTATGAATAACAAACAGCTCATAGAATGGTGACATTTCAGATGCTTAGGAGCCTGAATGCCTATGCTCTTCTCCCAGAGCTCTATTTTTTTGTACTGCAGATGTGACAGGGGTGATGAGACATCTCTTACCATACCCAAAGAGTTGTTACAGGATTGTAGGTCAAAGATATATCCCATGAAGGAGACTGTGTCAGTTGAAGGGTTTCTTTGTAAAGATGTGGAGTTCACACAAATTATGAAGAACATGCTAGCTGGTGAGGTGCCCCGTGCACTCAGGTGGCCCGTGGAACTTCTGCCCTTCTCATCTTCATCTTGCACTGTGTAAAAGAAGGTGCTAGTTCAGGTACGCCAAATCTGAAGATCTCCACAAAGACAGACACCGTTGCATCAGTGGCCTTCCATTCATATTGGGAACCAAAACCCAGTATTTGTCAAGGGTGTTTTACTCTTTCCATTACATGGTATGAAAAAACTGCCTTTATCTGGCTGTTTCTCTATGCATAGGACTTTCTGCCCACGTTCTGTTGGTCTTCTTGATGTAGTTCTGCAAATGTTATCATTGACCAACAATGGCCCCAGGATACCTTTGCTGAATTTGCTGGACTGTTGTCTTCTCTAGGCAAACAAGAAGCCAACTATCAGGAAACCTTTTAAATGATCTTATGAACACTTTCTTGCAATTTTGAATCCCTCTCTTTAAAAAATGGCTCAATCCCCTCACTGATCCTGGGTCTGATCCTAGATTTAATATCGCTAGATTTTGTATCCCTCTCACCATCAAGTAAGGATGCTGCGTATTGCACATTCACCCTTACAGACCTCAAAGATTTGCTTGGAAGAAAACAGAAGGTGAAAAAGAATCAGACAAACAGGTCTTGTGAATGTCCCGATCACCAGGGCTTTCCTGCTGAGTGAACTTTAAGGTACCTCAAATCTCCTTCAAACAGTGCTGGAGCAATGTCTGTGAGGAGTTTGTCTTTATCAGGAAATGCAATCCTCTTCAAGGTATCCCATCCTCTCCTGTTCCTTGCGAGTGGAGGAGAATGTTTCTACTTACCAAGCCGATGGGTTATGCTGCTCAGCATTGCCTCCAAAAGTCCAAATAGAACAAAGCTGCTGATTTCAGCACTGCTATACATAGGTTACCTTATCGCAGAGTGAAATTACCTTCTCCCTTACCTGGAGGGGAACAGTGCCTGAAGAAACTATGCTGGAAAATGTCCAGAGCTCCTGCTTGCCAAAAAGAAAGGCTCAGTTCTGGCTCTGCATGGTTGCCAACAGGCAGGTAGTGCCGATAGTGCAGGTGTGGACTCAGTGACATCAATACATCTGCATATCTGAACAACCAAAGAACGGAGTACAAATTCCTCCACTTCTGAATCCTAAAGGCAAAACACAAAGCCAAATGAATTCTTGTCATAAGCCATCCTGAATGAAACAAGCACCATTCTCACCGGCTTGCTGGAGGTGGCCACCTAGATCATGGCAGCAGCAGTTTGCCTCTTGTGCAAGTGCAGGATGATGAAACATCTGGGGCATATTTGAGTGTTCACAGAGCACTTTCTTACCATGTACTTTATTGACTGCATTTACCAGAAGCATTTTAAGGAGTTTTCCAGATGTATAATGAAGTTACTAGAGGCTGGACTATGAAGCTTTGAAAATCAAGGTCATAATTGCAAAGGCTCATTGACTGAAGAGGAAATAAACTGCTTGACAAAGAACTTGGATCCTGCATATTTAAATATTCACAGCACCTACAAGTTTTGCTGCTACTCTGTGAAATACAGCTTCATTT
The DNA here is from genome assembly GCA_018881555.1 of Amblyornis subalaris. Taxonomy (NCBI): domain Eukaryota; kingdom Metazoa; phylum Chordata; class Aves; order Passeriformes; family Ptilonorhynchidae; genus Amblyornis; species Amblyornis subalaris. The sequence goes on from JACAXG010000072.1 coordinate 240,895, forward strand.
GCCAGTGAGTCAGGCTTATAAAAATGGTAATTGTGAAGTGCAGTTGCTAACTGTATCAAGAGAGAAGGGATTTTATGTGTAATGGAGATTCTTTTTAATGATAAATTATCTAGCTCCTGGCTACCATGTATGAGCTCGATTAACTGCCAATAAATTGTTCATCGTTAAATCTAGTTCACTCTTCTTAATTAGGCCAAGAGTTTTTTTTCTCTTTAAATCTTTTTCTTGCTTTAATTTGGAAATATATTTGAGATCCTAATGATCCTAACAGCTGCACCAGACACTACTGTAGAGTCACTTAAGGACTGATGTTACACAACTAAAGTCTGGAAAGATCTGAAAACCTATGCATTATACAAATCAGGGTTTAAAACACACAGTTAATAGAAGTGCCTGGTTATAGCTGCAGCAAAATTCTGAGCACTCCTACTATCCAGCTTAAAAAAACCCAACAGCACACCACAGCCTTGTAAGGTGTAGAAAAGATGGATACAGTTACCTGATTACTTGAAAAGAATTAAAAGGTATGCTGTGAAAAAAAAAAAAGTAGGAAAATATTAGGCCTATTAACTAACTGCTGCTTAGGGAGCACCTGGTGACCTCTGCACTGGAGCAAAATGTTGAGTATTCCAGAGAGACAGAAATTTATAGGAAGGTTGATGTTGGCTCTCTGAAAACTACTTTGTGGACCATTCCTAGAGGTGAAATAGATTCCGCCCAAAGTACAATGCTAACTTTAAATATTCGTTAACTTTCAATAGTCAGTGCATCACTACAGGGTTACAACATTAAGTACTAGCTTAGTCCAACATGTCTCCATGGTGTTTCACGAGCACGACTGTATTAATAGCTATTCTAAACAAGGACCTAAATAAGGCATTGTCTAGAAAAGGTAATTAAGATTTGGAGGCACTGGCTCTCCATTGCTAGAAACTTGTTTTTCCTTTCTACCTTCAGTTGTCCATCTGAAATAATAGGATAAATGTGCCTGCCTTTGATATATACATTACCACTCACTTTGCATTGCTAACTGGCTCTCTGGGCACCATTTAAGGTTCGAACTTAATCAGTCAGCAATTTTCATACTTCTGCAAGATGTGAATCTTTTCTTTAGGGCAGACAGAGCACTGGACTTGAGTGACAGGAGTTGTGAGTGCAGGGAATCCCAGTTGTCAGAGCTGGAGTTAAGTCAAACTCATATGACTTTTCCCGTGGGATATAGTTAGCAAATCTCCCTGACAGAGGCTGGAGGCAAGAAGAGATCAGTTGTGTTAGAGCTAAAATATGTTTGTGTGCACTGAAATATAGCTCTGCTCTATCTGCTGAGCAATTAGGAGCAGTTTAGACAGTTGTACTCCTGCCTCACACCCCTCCTGTGAGTGTCCTTTTCTGCAATTTAGCCTACTCTGGCACACTTCAGGCACTGAACATGTACTGTCCAGAGTGAGAGTGAGCAGTGGAAAGAAAAAAAAAGGACTGTAGATATTAAATATTATTAAAAATATCAGCTCCATGGTAACAAAGTTCTGTAGAAGAACAAACGCTTATTTTGATCTGAATAGGTTTTGAAAATTTTCAACCGCTACATCAAAAGACTTAATTTTAACTATTTGTTTTGATATCAGTGTTTTATGTCAATTTCTACAAACGCACCTCCTTCCAGAAAAAAAATACATTTCACAAAAGAAAGAAAAATTTTTACTCTTCACCAATTTTAGGGAGCATAAAGAGGGATGTATGAATTTGGGTTGATCAAAACAAGAAGTATTTTCTCCAACAAACCTCTTATAAATTTTTTTTTGGAGTGAAATATCTCAGTGTATTTTTTTCTCATCCAGTAGATATTTGTAGAAAATAATTCTTCAGATACAATGAAATTATTTCAAATTATTTATATTTATCATACAGTTACAAGACATTCACTCTCTGCACATTAGAGTTATTTATACTTGCTTTTCACCTTCCCTGCTCTCCCCAGATCTCTTTCACATTTCCTCCCAAAAAACCACGTTCAAAACATTGTTTTTAAGTGGTCAATTTAAATCAGATAGCAGCAGAAGTCGTGCTTTTCCTCTGTTCCCTGCAAAAGCCAGGTGCCCTCCAGCTCTTATTACTTCCCAGCAATGTTTTGTCTCAGTGGGTTACAGCATTACAGCAGACCCAATAATCAATAGCTGGCCTTCTCACTTCGAAAATATTCTCAGCTATATTAGATTGGATATGTTTATGGAATATTAGACATGTTGGAAAAGTGCCTACAAATCAGAGAGCAACTGGCTTGGGAGACAAATGCAGATTCTATCCTTTCTCTTACCTCCACTTTCTCTTACCATTCTCATGGTATTTATGTTCCTAGTTTCTTAGTACTCATAATATATATCAATTTAATAATCAAAATAGCACAAGTGGATGGTCAGTGATTGTTTAATTGACATTTAAGTTCAGAATTAAATATCAGCCCTAAAACCACGTCCAAATCGATGCTAGTCACTCAACAGGGCAAATCTAGCTCTGAAACAAGGTGTACACATCCTAAATGTGATCAACAGATTTACTGCTTTTCTGACCTCCCTCCAAGGTTTTGATAAGATGTAATCACTGGCACGCTTCAAATTAAGACACAATAAAGTACTTATTTTTTTTTCTCCACGTCTTTTGTAGCCAAAGATATGGTAAAGCATGGGCTTGAAAATTTGAATTTTGTCTCACCACTGAGCTCCCTCTTTCAGGCAGTAATACATGCAGCTGAATACTTGGTTAAGGGGAAATTATTGTGGGTTCAATGTAAAAAATTTTGCCAACTCAGGTTAAAAAAATTGGTTTAGTGTGTTTTTGGACTCTGATCTTTAGTGTAGTAAACAACTTCAAGTTCTTTCCAATCCAATAAATCCACAGGACATTCAGTTTTACTCATAATGTACTCAGCATCTTTCAGATTAGTTCCTTGAATTGTAACATAATTGTGTTTATTTTGTTTCTATTTCCTTCCTTCTTGCAGCAATGGATTGCTCTTCCAAAATATTTGTTATAGAGCTCATAAATAATTAAACCTCTACTTTTCAAGGATACAGTTGTGAGAGAAGGATAAAGTTTTAGATTTCCTGTTCATAAAATATGCTGTCAGCCTTTCATCTTTTAATTTAAATGTATCTAAGTGATGTCTCAGGACCTCTATGAATAATTAGTGCACAATATTAACTGACAAAGAAATCAGACTGAAGCTGCGCCTTGCTGTAATTAAATACTGTTGCATTAAATAGGTTCTGACCAATTTTTCCCCCCCCACAAAGCAGTTTTAAGCAGAAACAAAAACCAAGAACCAGGATGAGGAACAGTCCAGGCTTTCTCCCTTCCTGCTGTTCAGTCTGGAGAGGAGACCACATGCCAAATTCAACATCTCTAGCCCAACAAGTAATCTGCCATCCAGTTCTGCTAATTCCCTGTCTGTGCCTAGCATCTTCCTCTGAACAGCAAGACTCTCTCAGCTCATTGAAATGGGGCAAATAACGGAAAAAGAGAGCACTGAGCCCAGAAACTGGTCTGCATCTAGCAATGTCTGTGAGTTTATCGGTGAAAGCTGAGACAGAAATCTGAGATAGTGGTGTTTGGCTCTTGCCTTTCCAGCAGACCCTGCAAGCCCACATCTCACTGTCTGAACCAGAGCGTCCTTCAGGAAGGGTTTTTTTCTCTGCTGACATTTCTTGTTGAATTGCAGCGACACGATTCAGTGTTACTGAGATTCTGGATTCACCCAGGACTGATGAATGTCAGTGCGTGAACAGAGGGGGATGAAGAAGCTGATGAGTACTTACATGGGTATCTTGCAAGTCTACTTCATCATCTCTGCCTTTGGGTTAACACATGGTATTGAAACACAGACCTACAGAACAAAAACTGCTCTCATCCAACAAAGCAGGAGAAATTGACTGTCATTTGGCAGAATCTGTGTCTGAAATTAAGGTGTTGGAGACATGCAGTTAGTCCTCTGTGAAGGCAAATTTTTTGAAAAGGCACACTTAGAAATAGTAAAGAATGAAAAGTTTTGTTCTAGTTCTTATGAGAAAAAAACATAGTCATGGGTGGGGGGTGTGTGGAAAAAAAGCAATGTAAAAGTTATTTTTCACACTAGCTCTGCCTAGCCCTGTATAATGTCTTGCCATAAAATAATCTTAGCAAGTGTGGAAACTATTGACAGGTCTGCACTATAGAGCTGTGAATGCAGGAGAGCAGATGCCTATTAACTCCTCTCAGTCTGGAGGGAAAGAGAAAAAAGGAATTACAAGAAGGAAATAAAAATATGACTAGCCTGTAGAATACCTGGGACCACTCCCTCCCCTCACCCAACTCTTCCCCTTGTCTCCCGAATGAACTGTGAAAAGACCTGGAGCTATTATAGAGCTACAAAGAAATAAGGAACTGGTACCAGATGGGACCTCTTGTCTCCATCTCTCTCCAGCCCAAACAATCTGCTGCAGAATTTAGAAGAGAAGGGTGGAGAATCTAATAGTGTCTCAGAGTCGGAAAGATGGCTCTGGCTCGAGCACTGCCAGCCTGTTCTGGAGGAGGATTATTATTATTCTGTGTGCCAAAGGATATGGCTATTTTTCTCTCTCAGTCGCTCTTTGCAACAAACATTTGGCTACTATTAGCCAGCTGGCAAATGTAAATGAAACATCACGTACCACTTTAGTAGGGAGAGTGCCATCCGCGTTTTGCCAGTCGTGCAGCGGTCTGACTGCCAGTGCACAGCGCGGCGTGTGCCTCGCGTCTCCTCCTTTATCTGGAAGCATGGATGAGAGTGGCAGGGAAACTTGTTGGGCAGAGAGAAAGTCTGTGGCACAGTTACAAGACATCATACACGACAATCAGGCCAAAATCTGTCTAGTAAGATGGTGGACTGGCTATACGCTCCTAAAAATTCATTCCACATCGCTTGTTTATAGTAAACTTCCTTCTCCATGGTTACACAGAAGATAGTGCAGAAACTGCATGAGGAGAGGATGGTGTTTATACCTGACGTGGAAATAGATCCTTGGGAGTTGGTATAAACAAGCAGCAGATCGAGAAACATGCTCTGCTCTCAGTTACACCCATGCAGTTTCAGCCTGTGATGCTGCCTGGGTGTGACAGGGAGCAGGATCTGGCCTCATGCCATTGTTATCCTCCTCCTGCTCTCCAGCTTGCTGTTCTTACTGCCTGTCTTTTCATCTCTGTCTTTTTTTAAATCTCATTTTTATAAATGCTTAGTTTCTCTTTTTCACTGGTCATGTCAAAAACTGTTCAATTATTATTTTTCCTTTACATCTAATCTTTTCTTCTTAATTACCAAATAAGGTAACACCATACAATAGGAGACACCTTTATTTCATTATCAGGTGATATCCCAATGACCTGTATGTATGGTAGCCTGGCAAGCCAAGTATTTCAACACTCCTAATTGTCTCCTATCGGAGTTAACATTCAAGACTCGACTATTTGCTTTTGGAACAAACAATGCCATGTGGTATCATAAAATTGTTCCCAAAGATTTTACAGCAAAACTAAGTAGCTATTTACTTTAAATATGCCAATTAAGCATTACTAATGTACAGTACATTTCTAGGCTAAGGATGATTGATAGCAGCATGCAGTGAAATGTTCTAAAACTGCAGTTGGAAAACTGCAGTTGGAAAATGTAAATGTTCAAAATGAAAAAAAGAAACCTTCTACGAATGACAGCACTATTTGCACATTTCAAAACAGTACTTACAAATTGTTCTTTTATAGTTCTTTAAAGGTTTTTTTACCCTTTTTTTTGGTGGGTTTTTTGTGTGGGTTTTTTTTGGTTGTTGTTGTTGTTTTTGGGGTTTTTGTGTGTGTGGGTTTGTTTTTTTTTAACAAGATGGTAGCCAATGCAACCTTCTCAAAAGTTCTTTAAGGCTAGAATATAATTTATTATGTAATTCTGAAAGATCTCATTCCAAATGATGGAGAACAGGGGCTTGACAGAAAACCAGAACTTACATTGACCAAAAATGATGGGTTTCCAGGGTGGTGAATTTTTTCCTCTTTGTTTTTTTTTTTTCTTTTGTATGAAAGCAAAGCAATTTTAATGAGAGAGAAAGAGAGTGAATAAAGATACTTCTCAGATCCAGAATTGTCCAATAAACCCAAGAAACCACCATAAAAATTTTTGCCAGAGTTAATGTATTTTTTTATTTTCAAATTTGAGAGATATGTGATGTTATGTATTATTTCTCTGACGCTGGTGGAGAAAATGGTCTACTTTGATTGATTCTCAGCATAGAGAATACAAAAACAATAAAAACCACCAAAAAAGTATTACGTGACCTGGTCATAGTGGTATTGCACCATTCTAGGTGTAGTGGAAGCTTTTGGGCTAGCCTCTGCCTTAAGATGGAGCTTATGCTTTGGAGCGAAGTCCTTGTCTCTTGTTTCACCTCTGTTAATCTAGGAGGAATCCAGAGTGTGAACAGTTTGCCAAGAATCACAGTTATTCTCTTCCAAGCTGGAATAATCTGCAAGTCTCCAGAATTTTGACTAATTGCAATTGTGAAATGCTTTTATGTGAAAAAGCATAACTATTTTTTGGTTTTTTCTCAGAAAAGGATTAACCAAGATGCTGCTGACCATTTGAAGAGGAGATTTATCTTAAAGCAAATAGCAACTAATCCTCTTGCCAAATTAGGTAGGTTATTGAAAATATCAATTAGTATAATTTACTGTACTATTATTTGGATCAGAATCCATGTATGTTGCTTGGTGCTCTCCCTTTTTATTGGCTCCTGAGGCTGGATGGAAATCAAGGGGTGCATTTCTGCTGACTTTAATAAGCTTTAGATCATGCTGCAAGAAAACTCTCAGAAATAACAGACAGTGAAAGTCCAATCAAATCAAAGAATTCACTTAGCTGGGTGCCCATTTTACCTGATGTATTTATACTGAGCAATTTGACAGCAGTGGAGTGTGTGCAGTTGAGCCATACACTGTCATTTCTCACTAACAACACTCACTGACTTTGTGAGACGGTGTTAATAAGCACATTTCAGTTTCAAAGGCATCCCCTGCATTATTCTTTTGGATTCCAACAGGTACAGCAAATAGACTCTTGTTTGTGATGGAAAGGTCTTGACTTATAAATTGTTAATGCAAAGGTATCTTATTTGTAGAAAGGTCCCTTGTGACTTCTCTTATCAAAGTCCAGTAACCACATTTCTAGAATGAATATAAAGTTTTGAACTCAGTGGATGTCTTTCAAGGCAACAAAGGCACAAAATTTTCACATTCAAGATATTCTTTGTTACTTTTAAAGTATATATTTAAATCTTTTCTGATGTCCTCTTATACTAAAATCTGTAGTACTTGACAAATTCCATGTCAGTTAACAAAGAAAAGTTGCTCCAAAGCCTTCACTCTGTATTTTATTTGCCAGTAGTATTTAAAGTTTTGGGCAGGGAAGAGATTTTTTCTAGCTGAAAGCATCATGGTCAAAAAATCTGACATGTGGGAAAAGTGGTCTTCCCACCAGCATAATCCATTAGCTGTCACCTGTGACAGCAGCAGGCAAAAATTGTCAAGCCATCTACCACCAGGATTGTTTCCAGTGACAAAGAATAACCAGAAACATGTAACTTTCAAAGAACATTGGGTCTTTTGTTTGTTAAACAGTTTGAATTTCAGGAAAATCACATTATCCATTATAGTAGAGAGTGCAAATGACTATTCAAGAGACATGAACTCTCTTGTCTGAAATACTAGTGGTCCATTGTGGTTAGCAGCCTAGCACACCTGGGATACACTCATCCTCTCTGCTTAATTTGCTTCCTTCTTATCACACTGGTTTTTATGTCACTTTATTAAAAATGCTTTGTTGTTATAAACTTCTGAGCTAAAAATCCTTCCTGACCTTAGAGAACAGAAGCAGCCATTTTGGCAGTAAGTGGATGTTGAGTCAGAGTTTGGGCTGATTTTACTGTTTCTGTGCCTGTGCTCCAAATCAGTTCTGTGCAATGATCTGATTTAAAAAAAGACCTCAAAGAACCTCTTAGAACATGGCAAGACAAACAACTGAATCTTCTCTATTGAGACACATCAGAATCATTTTATCAAAGCTTAACCCAGGAAAAAGATGGAGGAAATACCCAGTCTCTGAGACTAGACTTGCAGATAAAAAGAATCACATTGTAGAAAAAAACCTGATGGTCCCTATCTCCCAAACTGTTACACTACCTTTTTGAAATGAGTAGTTGGCTTAATACAATATTTGCCCTGTCTGATATTTTTTATGCTTTCACAAAGCATTTGTCATTCTTCTCTCCCTATTGTATTGTAGCCATTGTTAAAAAACAGCTACAAAGGTTGTTAAATAACAAACTGAAGTAGATTGCCCCAAACATTACATTTTCTTTTGGTTTTAATGTGTGTCTAATTGTCAAAGTAATTTTTTTAACATTTAGTTACCCATAAAATAAAGGCAACCCTCACAAACCCAGTCCTGTATGCCCTCCTTTCACTAGTGCTTCTCTGTGGGGCACTGAAGACAGGCAAAGCCTCAGCAGCTGGTAAGGTTTGACGAAAACGCAGAAGAGTTCTGTTAAAGGTGCTGTTGAAGAACCTACCTCTCTTCACAGCCTAGGTGGAGAGGAAAAGTCTTTTGGCATCCCATGTTAGAAGAGGGACAGGCAGCTTGTGGAAGAATGTCCTCAGCATGTTAGAGAAACAGGGAAGCAGAGCAGTGACACAAAAGAGACAAATTTCTTAAAAGGAGAGAGATGTTTCTCTCCTTGTCACTTTTTCTCACTGTAGAGAGAATTCTCGGAATCCCACACCAGATTCAACCAAGGGCTCAGCAGTTGCGAGACACTAAAATGACATTACAAGTCTTATTTTTTTGGGAACTGGGCTGGAGACATTTGCTCTCTTAGGCAAGGAATTGCTCATCTTTTATTGCCTCAAGTTGGGCATCTGAAAAACGAAGTCCTTCAGATGATTGGTAAGTGTAGAAAAATTTGGCTCTGGTTCATACATATGCTTGCAAAGAGCAAACATCAGGCAGAGGTACTGCACCAAAGAGCACATGTTTTCATTCTTTCACCCACATGGGATATCTTTCACCCTATCTGAAAGTGTTTTAATTGCTCTGTCAATGACTTAGTTGAATACCAGAGTGTGTATGGACAGCAACATAAAAGAGACTAAGAATGAGGCAGGGACTTGATGTCACATGCCAAGATTGCATTCCTCATTAATGTTGCTGCAGGGAGGGAAATTTGTCTTGCTGGACAAAAGGTGGTGGCTACTACAGAAAATAATTCTATATTTGGAAATTTCTGGTGAACAGAATGATTGACAATTATGAGAGAAGGAAAAATAAATGTTGCTTTGGCTCTCTGTTTCGGATCTTTTGCTTGGGTCATACAGTTCAGAGTTCAAATAGTTGGCTTTTGAGAACTCCTTGTTCAATTTCCATCATTGTAGAGTAATGGAGAATATTTCAATGACTCACAGTCAATGTACAGTAGTAGCAGGAATCCTGGAAATCATAGGGTGAAGGCTTAAACTTTGGTCTACTTTTATTAATGCTATGGAAAAGTTGCTGATAGCCCAAATACCAAAATTCTTCAACAACTATTTTATTGTTATTCAAACATCTTTATAAAAATACGTTGTTACAAAACCTATAAAAAACGTGTCTGGGGAAAAAAAAAGCATCCCATTTTTTAATGCTAGTCTCACAGTGTCAGTGGCATAGGTTCTGGTATGAAACTGCAGATTTGGTGCACTGAGATGTCTTGGCAAACAGAAGCGGTTAAACAAAATTTAACTTTGTTAACTTTAGCTCTATTTGAAACATAAGGAGGAAAACCAAACAAAACATCAAACAAAACAACCTAAACCCCAGTGTTTTTCAGGTTGAAATGAAACTGACTGGCAAAATATATTTCATTAGCTGGTAGCAATCAAATGCAATGATCACAGCAGAGGCCTGAAATCTCAAGTGAATTCTGAATCTCTATGAGCCAGACATCACCATGAATGGATTGTCTGTCTGACTACCCTTACTACAGACAGGTATGAGTTTATGAAAACGCAAGATTTCACTCAAAAAACTGTCCATGTGGTTTTGCTGTTTGCCTTCATCCTTTGTAGAGAGACAGTGGCTGTTTTGAGCGACATTCAAATCCTTTGCTGATAAAATCCTTGCAGTCAAGAATTTATGTACAGAGAGGTATGTTAGCTCTGCAAAAATTAAAAGAAGGAAATTATCACCAGGTTTCTTAGAATGTTTAATACAAATTCAGGAAAAATATTATCATTGTGAAATTCCACTTAATACCTATTAGCTCTCTGTCACCTATGTCACTCTGTTTCCAGAGCTCTGTTCCTCATCCACACTCCTCCAATCCTGAAGTGAACAGATTGATCTCTTCTATAAGTTGCAGCCAATCATCCCAAGATTCACCGAAAATATGCCTTCCTCCACCAATTTGGAGAAGCCAGCCTGGTCTCTGGTAGCTGAACCATTCTTCCTACTGTGTTCTATGATTGCCATGTTTGGAGGTACATATCTACCTAGTTAAGGTGGTGATGAGTCTTTCTGCTTCGAGATTGTTTAAATTTTCCTGGACTGAGACATGATCTGCAAGGACTGGAAAGACCCAATGAGGTCTGAGTGTCCACCCCATTGTCTTGACAAGGGCTGTGGACATGGCAGTGTACGTCTTCTATTTGAAACATCAATGGATGCAGCAATGGATCTGAAAGAGAGAACAGCCTTCAAACAAGAGAAATGTATTCGGAGAGGCCAGGGATGATTTAAGATAAAAGCAGCTGTTTGTCATATAGCCGAGCTTCATCTTGCTATAGGTGAATGATATCATCATTTGTTTTAACAAAACAAACGTGAAAACATATGTGCAAAATGTGAGTGAACATTTTCCATGTGATGAAGCAGTGTAATGTTATGCACATTTTTTAGAGTGCAGTTTGTGGACTCTAGCTTAGAACCAATGTTTTTATTTATCTCCCACAAATATCAATTATTGCAGACATTATAGTCATAATATTTGTTGCCTTCACCATCACCTTGATGGTGGTTTACATATGTGTGGTCACAGTTTAGACTCTCAAAGATGAGCTCAGATGGTCACAGTGGATCATTTTTAGTTCAGAAAGTATGATTGTGGTCCAAATTATCAGGCAAAAGAAATCTTAGTAGTTTAATCGAGGTAGACAGTCACTTCATATTTACTTTTTGTGCAAAAGTTAGGTTTCCTAGTCTACTAGTCTCCATGCTGCCCCATTCCAATGTATTGGTGAAAGAAGAACAGAACACTGCCACTTGATGCATTCGTAGGAGTGACCAACATCAGAGGAGGTGTGTGAAATTCATTCTTTCAGATACTGCTGCTTTGAATAAAATACTATTAAAAAAATTGGTAGGACATTTTGACTAGTTGTGTTGGTTTTGCAGGGCCTGGTTTTTGGCAGAGGGATGGGCACAGAGGTGGTTTCTGTGAGAAGCTGCTGGAAGCTTCCACCATGTCCAGCAGAGTCAATCCCTGATGGCTCTGATGATGGATGTGCCGCTGGCCAAGGCTGGGCCAATTAGAGATGATGGTAATGCCTCTGTGATAACAGATTTAAGAAGAAATCATAATGAAGTTTGGGGCACAGTAGTTGTAATTTTCCAGCCAGAGAAGAGTAGGAGTGAGAATATGTGAGAGAAACAATGGAGGCACCAAGGTCAGTGCAGAAGGAGGGGGAGGAGGTGCTGCAGGCACTGGAGCCGAGATGTCCCTGCAGCCTGTGGTGAGGGCCATGGTGAGGCAGCTGTGCCCCTGCAGCCCATGGGGGCCCACGGGGGATGCAGAGATCCACCCGCAGCCTGTGGGGGAGGTGCCCACGGCGGAGCAGGTGGATACCAGAACACTGTGATCCAGGGGAAGTCCCAGCGGAGAGAGAGGCCTTGCTGCCAGGCTGGAGCAGCCTGTCCTTGGAGGACTGCACCCCCTGGCAGAGTGCCCCATGCCGCAGCAGGTTTGACGGGACTGTCTGCCCGTCAGATGGACTCACGCTGCAGCAGGTTTGGGAGTGCTGCTGCTCGTGAGAGTGGACCCACGCTGGAGGAGTTAATGGAGAACTGTCTCCCGTGGGAGAGACCCCACGGTGCTGCAGGGAAAAGGCTCCTCTCCCTGAGCAGCGAAAAGAAGGTCCTGGCTGATGAACTGACCAAAACCCCCACCCCGTTTCCTTGCGCTGTCGGTGGGAAGGCGGGAGGGGTTGGGGGGAGACAAAGGTGTCTGTAAGAGCTTATTTTACTTCTCATTCTCCTTGTCTGATCTTGTTAGCAATAAATTCACTTTATATCATTAAGTTGAGCCTGTTTTGCCCTTGAAGTGTTTTCTCCCAGTCCTTATCTCAACTCAGGAACCCTTTGTTAAATTTTCTCTCCTCTGTCCAGTTGCAGAGCAGAGGAGAGTGAGTGAGTGGGCTTTTTTGTGGGTGCACGGTGTTTGGCCAGTGTCAAACCAGAACACTAGTATACCAGAAGTCATATAAAAATTTACACCAGTTTATAAAAAGCAGTTTTAAGGTTTACATGCTGGAGCTGGGCACACTGTGAACTGAATGGATAGTGGTGCTAATGGAGAAGACATGTGATGGTTCTTTTAAGCCATGAGATCACAATATCTCGTGCTTTGGCAAAACTGTGAGATCTCACATACCATCCAGTGAGTGCTGATGACTGCAGGTAACTTTTTGAGGACTGGATCTGTCTGGTTATGACTGAGTGATGAGACACCTAATAAATACTTTCCGCAATCATACCACTGATCACCAGTTCCCATGTTGTCATTTCTTAAAATTATTTCTTTCCTTCATTGTTTGCAATGAGAAAAGTACAGGTAAAAATAATTATATTTTCAATGAGAGAGTGTGTGCAGTTTAAGCCAATAGATTCAAAAGGCAAGAGTGTTTTACTGAATTTTGAATTCTTATTTCCTTTGAATACAATGTGTGTTGACCATATGTGCTTTAGGTCCTACCTGCATCTCTTCTCATCCGTATATCATCAGTTTTAACACAGGATATAGCATGACTGGCAGACAATCTGGAATCAATCTGTTTATCTTTAAAATGCTGCTGAAAAGTTTTAGAAGTTGCAAGGTCCTGAACTGGAAAGAAAACCTTGGAAGTAACAACAAAGAAGTATTGGAAAGACTGACAATAACTTCAGAGTCTTCTATCTGGATCCCGTTGTGCAAAAACCATATATGCCATCTCTCAGAAAACCATTTCAGTGGAATAAAGTCTTCCTCATTTATTAATGCAGCCAGGAATCAACCAGGCAGTTTTTAATTAGCATTGTAATTTTCAAGAAGTGAAAGATGGTTGCTTTATAGACTTCATATGCAGCTCAGAAGGGGCTCCAAACACAGCTGCATTTGTTTATAATATACTGCTATTTTTTAAAAGGGTGCATCTGAGATACTGTATGTACTTGAAGACCTTGTGCTGCATAGCTAGAAAAATTTTATCAAAAGCCATGAATTCAATGTATTGCAATTTTGTTCTCTGATGCTTTTCTAAGCATTAGAAATCACAGGCTATAGATGGTTTGCAAATAACCACTCTAGGAGAAAGCTCCCACATGTATATTAATAAAAATAATATAAATATTCCACATATAGATGAATGCTCATTGAGGGGCAAATATAGGGCAAATCTTCTCTGTTTTGTTTGTTCTGCATTTCAGCCATATCTGACATTTAACTACAATATTTTGCATTCCTTTATCTCTGATACTCAAGGATCACACAAATGCTTTACCAACATCAGTGGGCTAAATCCCCAAATATTTCTGAAAGTAGGACTTATATGTGCCTATCATTTATTACTGCAGTGCATAACTTTCTTACCATTCATGTTATCCTACTGTTTTCAGAATGAAATATAATAATCTTAGCAGGGTTTCTAGTGGACCTTTCTGCTCTCATGTAGTAGATTCTGCTTGGAAATATATGTGTTTTTCATGTTTTACATATTTCATTGTTGACTAGAAGACAAATAATCTTGCTGCCTTTCATCAACAACAGCAAGATTATGGATTAGTGTCATCATTAGCAGCATCATCATAATATTGATAGAGAACAAAGATTCACAGAACAGCTCAAGTTGGAAGGAACCCATAAGGATCACTGAGTCCGCATCAGAATAGATTATATTTACAATACTAAGATAGTACTGTGGTGATTTTGGGAGCTGCAGAGTTCTTACTGATTTCTGGAGGAAAGACAGCATAACTGAGGGCTGAATTAGGCCACAGGCTCCCAAATTTATGAAATACTCCTTTCCAACTCATAGATACTGCACCTTTTATATGCTGAACACAAAAAAAGGAACACAGTTTTTAGTGACTGTGATGCCAGAGATTTTTTTGTTTTTATGCTTTTAGATTAGTAGTATTTTAGTTTTATACTTTTATATATTAGTACCCCTATAATCCTATAACCTCTATCCTGCAACCTTGTATCCCTTTCCTATAGACAAAACAGAACCAAGTTATCAGCCTTTAAGCATTCCAGAGTTAGACTCCATAAACTATTGAAGTTAGCAGAGAACCTCCAATAGAAATTTGCCACAAGGAATAGTGTGACAAAATTCTGCTTTTCATTGGAGAATATTTCAAAACTATGTTACCCCTATAATAGTAGAAACACGAACACCTTCACAGACTTTTTTTCCCTTTTTGTACCCTTTTTACCTTTGTATAACTTACACTTGCTGGACCCTGCTCGGCAGGATTGGGCCCAAAGCCTGCGCAGCGGGGGTCCCAGGGTTATCCCTGGGAAGGCTTTGCTTTCTCCAAATCCATTAATAAATTTTTACTTTTTACCCTCTTATTTCGGCCTCAGCCTTTATTTTCCAAAGGGATAAGGCATCAACTGCTTTGAAGACTTTACAGATAATATCTATCGAAATTTTGTTTTCCCCCCTAAGGTCCGTTTTTGGGAACATTTAATCCTTTTCTACTGCAATTTACAAAGTTTGAAAGGCTTAAGCTTATTAAAAAATCCATGGCCAAAGGGTACAAACAAACAAAGCTGTTGTAAGATGCAGATTGCCCCATTTTTTCCATCGATGCATGTTGACAATTTTACTGATGAACAGAATAACCAAAGGTTTCAGATTTGGCTCATATTCCTTAATTGTCCCTGATTATTCAGAGTATCTTAAAGTACTTGCGTAATCTAAGTTGGTGGCAACTGAAGGTGGACTCAGGGAAGGTTTCCAGGCTGATTTCCATGAATACTATAAATTCTCTTAATACTAAGCTCACAATAGGTTTAGCACTCAAGGTCTAATATCAAAGGTTTTGCTGTGGCTAACAACATGCAGCCAGCATTTCTGGCTAGATCTCTTGGCTGCCTCTTGTGTACTCTAAACATGTGGCTCACTCCTGTGAAGTACTACTGACTATTTTCTTCTCCCCTAGAAGTCAAATGGAAATTGTTTCAAGTGCCCAGCAGCTCTGAGGACCAAGCCCACAAAAATTGCTATTGTTTGGAGATTGAATTGTGGTAAGCCCGGCTTTTGTACCATGAGTTCATTGCTATATAAGTTCACATTTCCCCACAATTCCTGCTGAAACAGATTTTGAACAGCAAGACCCCATGTTCTATTTGTTCAATCTGGTGCTAGTTTAGAGATATTTTGTTTTGGTTAGGTTTTGTTCATCACCATGGAGTATGGCCTTACTTTCACTAGATACGAAAGTAAAGATGACTCCAGAATGCCATGCGTCAAAAATCAACTGAATCAGCTAAGAGTCTATTTCTAGCATCTGTCCCTAAAGAAGTGGACAAAAATTTTAAAAAGACATCATTTTGTATTTTCCAGCAAGATTCCTAATTTTTTATTTTCTTCCACTGTTATAATACTTGTAGGTTGTTTGCTGTCCACTAGCAATAGAGATCACTGCATCCCCTGCTTCAGTAGGGAATTTAAATACAAGCCTTCCTCTGAGCACATGGTAATTCCCCTTGCAGTCAGTGGGGCCACTTCTTAAAAGTTGAAATCCCTTCCTGAATGCTGGTCCAAAATCATCAGGACACTGGGAATATTTTTTCATTTATTTATCCAGTTTCCCTTGAAGGACAAGGAGGAAAATTTTATCTATTAAAAATAAAAAGTAAATTAATAGCATAAGAAGCCAAAATGATCTTTTTCTTCAAGAAGCAAACTTACAAAAACTTCCATGGAAGGTTATAAAACCTACACTGTTTGCCCAAGAGAATTTTCTAATCACTTAGGTAAACATGGGAGGTAGACTGGGTAAATACATATCCAGGATAGGCTAAATATTGAGGCATTTTAGAGGAATATTTATTGAGTTAAATATATTTATGTATACACACACATGCATACTGGTACCTGAAAAAAAATATATTTTGGTATACTACCTCAGAGCCATAGCAGCTCTTAAGCGAACATAGTTGGCAGTTGAAGGAATTAAATTTAAAAATCCAATTGAACAAATTATAAGAACAGCAACAACAAAACCAAATCCTCCAAAAAAAACCCAAAACTCCCTCATAAATTGGATGGAATCTCAAAATAATATTAACAACTTTTTCATTTGGATGATGCCAGCTTAGCAGTAAATTGGTATTATTTAATACCAATAAACAGTTGTTTCCTTTACGATGAGTTTATGATATAAACATTGCCTTAAAATCCAGAGGACACATAGAAGGCTGGCAAAATCTTACTTGCCACATACTTTGTTGGATGATAAATTTTAAGAAAGAAATCTTGAAAAAAATTTTAAACCAAATTATTTCTATTTAGAAAAAACCTAAAGTAGCTAAAAACGTGAAACTAATCCTGCGGGTGATCTTTAACATTTTCTGTTATGGACACTAGAAATCTACTATATGTTACTATTCATCCTGTTTAAAATACCTCTGTTGGCAGACAAACCTCAGGGAGCTTTGCAGGAAGATATTTTAATTTATGAACTCTAAAACAGAATGATTAAAGAACACTGAAGAAACACTAAATATATATTCTGACAAGTGCCATTGATCAGACAGCTTCTAAAGGAGTATCAAAAATCAAATTCAAATAAAGACGTAAAAAAAAAAAAGGTAAATATAGGACAGCAAGATCAATATTAAGCTGTCATTGATTACTGGCAAAAATGTCTTTCAGTTTTGAATTTCCATGTCTCTGGCAGGCAGTTCTATTAAATAAAGGTGTTACTGACAGCAGATTTTACTTATAATGAGTAAATTAAAATGTAGAGAAAGTGATCCCGTTGCCACTTCAGACAGCTGTGTATATGAGTGCAACTGGAGAGACAAGAGAGAAAGCAGATATCATATCTTTCCTGTTTAGAAGCAGAGAGATACTAATAGATTTTAATTATGATTTGTTGTTGCTTTTATCCCGCTAATATTTTTATTTTGTGTCTAGGTTCCCTGTTTCCATGTAAGCTTCTTCTGGGAGCACAAACTGCTGACTCCACACCTAGAGATAAATTCCACAATATAAATAAGGTTAATAGAAAAAAAAAAATTAAAATTGCATTTTGGTTGGGGCGTGCCACAGCAGATAAAAAGCCACTGTGCAGCTGCCTGGTTGAAAACCCTCTAGCTGAGCACTGATAAAATTTATCACAGAGACACACAGGAATGAGCAGCTTTGCAAAGCAGCCTGTGGTGAAACGTGCTAAATATCTAAAGGGATGCTGCAGCTTGACAATGAAATAGTGGCAAAAAGGGCTACATGGTAGGTAGGGTTTTCTGGTGGACTGTTGGGTTTATTTACTGAGATATTTTGAGCTGTTTTGTCCCCAGAGCCAGGGCAGAGGGTAGGGCACCATGTACTTGAACCCTCCGAAAGAGCTTGCCTTCTATCTGTGCTTGTGACACACCTTGAGCAGGAGTGGCAATGGAAGAGCAAGGCTGGTTCTAGCACTCAAAGCAATCTGATGCAGGACTTTTGAGCTTAAATGTTCAGCTCTTTCTTCCTGCTTTAATTATTTCTTTTTAAAGTGGTTTGGAACTTAAAAGAGGAAGATCTTTCGGAGTACATCTGAACCCAAAGTCAGAATGTCTCCAAAAACCCTGATCCTCTAAGGTCGTCAGGTGTTTCAATGAACTCAGAAAAGCTCTAGAATAAGCACAATGCAGCATAGCTTAGTTTGTTAAATGAAAATATATGTGTAAGGTTTCTCTTTCTATCTCCAGTTGCTCTTGTGCTGCTTGCTGCTTGAGAGGGTAAACACGACATGCGGATACCTGAGTCCATGTGGGTATTTTTAGCTCAGTTGTGCAAGGGTCTGGAAGCTGTAAAAAAAAAGAGTAAAAAAAAAAATCTCCAAAATCAAAGTGAAACATCCTCTCGTTTAAAGAAAAATCTGGATTAAAGGAGCCGTTGAGAACAATGAAGAGCTGGAGGGTTAAGCAATAGCATAAGAGGGTTTGTGAGAAATCAGGCATGGAATAGGGCTAATTGGTGACTCCCACAGACTTTGTTCATATGTATCTGACACTCCTGAAAGTCTGCTGATTCACTCAGTGAAGCACAGGTTCTGCTTTCTCCTTTGCTGACATTTACAAGCAGCATAAATGAAAATGGTAGTATTTTACACCTGTGTCACACATGTGTAAACGGCTGTAGGAAGAACACAACAGCTGCAAATCAGGTCCAGAGAGTTTAAATGAGAAGAAGCAGAAGGTTCATAAAAGAGCATAAGCTAAAGACTATTGCCAATGTGGACAAAGAAAAGAGAGAGAATAAGAGAGGAAAAGGTCAGAGGAAGTGAGAGAGAGCGAGAGATGCAAAAACTGGAACCAGGTTCACAACAAAGAAAAGGACAGGAGAAAAGTTGTGGGTTTTTTAACAAAACCATCCACAAGCAAAAAGCAGGGACTATTAACAAGGAAGAGGGACAAGAGCATGATAAACGGACAAGAATATTTTCCTTCCCTTCCCAGACAAGCAAATCCTAACCCCCACCCCAAACCATGCTCTTACAAGGGTTACAAGGAATTAAAAAAAAGAAATCAATTTAAAATGCACTTTTCAGGTGTACTATTGCAGGAAAGTTATACGAAGAGATTAGACAAAATGATTCCCAGAGTAAAAAAAATCACATTGGGACCATATCTCAGATTTTGCTCCACAGGTGAGCTGCATGCAGCAACACATTTTTGGAATCTTTGTCCTCTTTGTGCCTTTTCATGACCGTGCAGCCCTCCTTGGATTATATGGGGTATTTCTTTAGCATCCTCCGACCTGACGATGGGGAGCCAGGCTCTGTCCCAAGCAATTAGGGAGGCGTAAGAGTGGAAGCGCTGATTAACGTTGCAGGACTGGCATGTCATAATTAGCAGTGGGGGGACAGCTGCTTGCATGCCAATTCCGCATGGCACGCTGTCCTTTCTCTCCAGAGCAGTTCCCATCGCACTTCTAACGCGCAAAAGGAGAGATTATTCACCAGGGTGGTAGACACATTTCTGTTCTCAAGAACACCATGATATCATTAATCTTCTGTCAAGTCGGCAAGGGCGGGTTATATGGATGCAACTATTTTGCAAGGCTATAAATAAAATTTAAAGAGAGAAAGAGACAGAAGGAGAAGATGCTTTGTGGGGTTTCTGTTGCTACAATACAGACAATGTTAACATTGCAATCATTTACTTGTAAAAACACTTAAAAAATACCTCTTTTAATGTTTTTTTTTAAATGTCTGTCCAGATAAATGGAATATAAAATGGGATCCTTAGACTGTAATATAAATTTCTAATCCTGTCTATGAAACAGGTAGTTGATCAAATGAAATACAAAATGTAACTTGTGTCTGCAGTTGCTGTACTGTGCTGCTCACCTGGCTATTGCTACAGGCGTAAACGTCTAAAAGAAAGGGAAAGAAAGTGATAGCGGGTGCAATTTGAAGGTTTTTCAGAAAGAAGGTTTGATAGATAGCCACATTAGTCACAAGTAGCAAAGATATAATTGACTTATGCAGGTTATCTTGAAATATCCATACTATGTATTCTGCTTGGGCCTCATATATTTTATGTCTTTTCTCCTGTCCCAGCTGAGATACTGGGACAGAGAAGAAAACAGGAATACTGCTTTCTGACAGGGATTTCTGCCTTGGAAACCACCTTGATGTCTTAAGAAACTCCAACAAAATAGCTCAAACAGATCAGAAAATATAGTTCTAAGGTCTTGTGCCCTGCATCTCTCAAAAAGTATAAGTAAGACTGAATTATATTGAGACACCATGTTTCCCTTCCACAATGATGTAAAATACCTTTTTTTTAGCTATGCAAAGTTCTAATAAGTAAGATATTAAAACAGGAATTTTTTTTCAATATCAGTTAATAAGTATTGCCTGCTTTGAGGAAGAAAAATGGACATTTGAAAAGGGAAAGAAGCTGTTTATGACTTCTTCATATAATCAAAAAATGCTGTCTCTCTGAACTTGCTCTGTGATCAGGAGTAGTAGAAATAACTCCAATAAAGTTGAGAGGTCAAATTGGCGTGATAAGCCCCAAAATTATGTGATGCATGTTTCATATGGTTCTGCTGTTTATCAGAAAGCTTACTCAAAGCATTAATACTATTTGAGAGCCAGAGCATAGCTACCGTTTCTTTAATTTGTTCCAACAAGAGTCAGTTGCTTTTACACAATCTGCTTATATTATCACTTTACCCAGACAAGATAGAATTTTATTCTGCATAGTTTTCAAAATGTTACACAGTGATTGTTGATTTTATTTCAATTCTATAGACCTTTCTTATATTAATTAAACTAGGCATATTTTTCTCCCATATTTTGTCAGGGTCACATTTTTGTCCTACCTTGAGTAGCTGTAGAAAAGAAAACAAAGTTTGAATCATACTATCACTTCATCAAGAAAATTTAAATAAAGCACCCTTACATGATTGAAGGGTGTACTGTAGTAAGTGAGACTTGGAAAAGAAAAAAAATTATCATTTCCCATTTGTTTTTTTGACTCAGTTAAAGCCGAATTGAGTTTAGACTTTAGCTATAATTCCAGACTGTCAGGAAGTTCAATACACTTAGAAGAGGGGGAATATGGCTGGAAAATGAGTGGGTATTTGCTTGAGGAAGGAAACCAATGTGTTGTCTTTACTTCCCTTAGTAGATCGTGTAAGCTTTTTGTAAGTTTCTTGTAAATTTCTTGGAACCTGTAAGTTCCTGGAGGGCAGCTTCAGCCTTGTCTGCCCAGTGAAACATAACTGGATGCACCTGATTTGTCTGTGTGCTGCCAGTATATGCCTTAGCAAAGGTGTGAACCTCAGGTTTGTGATGGTGGGAGGGCTGGGTTGATGGTTCAATGCCCCGTTCACTGGGTTACAGCATTTACCCCTGTAGAAGTACTTCCTGAACCAATATATATGGTTAGGTCATGCAGCCACTTTTGGAGATGGGTGAAAATGTCTGTCTGGAAAGCAGCTGAGTTTTCAGACTTCTCTATTCCTACTGAAAGAGTTTGCAGAATCTCCTAATGGTTGAGAATACTCCTCTGGTTACAAGCACACACTTACTCATTGCAGTTTATACACATTGTTCTTGTGCCAACAATGTCCTTCTCTAGCAGTTGCTCATTATTACTTATGTATTTATAGACTGCAGTCATATCCCTCCTCAAGTTTTGCAAACTAAAAGAAGCCAGACCCTTTTCATTCCCACTCATGACCCAGGCTCCTGGTTTCTCTGTTTGCCCTAGCAGGCTGTCTCTGTCCACGTGCCAGCCCTGGTGAACCTTTCATCTTGTTGGTCATAACTGTGCATATTATTTCAAGTGTATTTTCATGGGTACTTTACACTCTGGAAAACATACTTGTGAGTTTTTACAGGAATACCTCACCTAGCATTTTTTTATTGCCACAGAATTGCTAACTCATAATCTTACAGTGTATAATTAGTCTACCAAAGTCTTTCTCCCGCTGCATTACTTCCAACTGATGAACTCCAGCTGATAGCAGAAATTCCTGCTATTAGCCCCCAAGTTCATGCTGCTGCACTTTGTACTATAAAATTTCATCACATTTCTTTATCTTCGCTCTTCAAGGTCATCCACTTCTTTCTCTAAATAATGCATCAGAAAAGTGCTGGCATACTGCACTACTTACTGTTAAAACAGGCAGGACCATGTTTTTTTCTCACAACAGGTTACAAGCTAAACCTCATCTGCTTGTCTCATAGCTCTGCAGCCTGGTAATATTCTGCTTCAGTTCACGCTCCATGAGCAGAATACTTCTGGGAACTGTACTACATTGTTTTCTCTGAGGAAACCCTTTTCATTTGCAGTTTTTGGTAGTTGGAGAACAAAAAATATCAGAGTGAGGGAGTGAGGGACAATCATTTTCAGGTGTAAAGACATCCTGGGGATTTTTTTTAAAGCCTCGTACCTTCCTACATGGATGTCAGTATCATGCAATCCAGATGTTGCTGGCTTCTGTTCAACACAGCCCTCCTCTAAAATGGAAGGTGTTAAATTGAAGTCAGGCTAAAAAGAGAGGGGAACAGGACTCTGGCAACCAAAACCAGAATCAGAGGCAGATCCAGCACCAGCACCAAGTTCCCATATTAGCAGGGGTCATGCTTCCTTCCTCAAAATTAACCCTATCCCACCTCCCTTACAGATGTCCTGAGGGGCGTGTCCTTGCTTGGATGAAGTCATGGATGCATTGGTGCTAATGGAGCTGAGGCAGCTTGCTTCAGCTGGGGACCTGAGGACCAGGACAATTGTTCCAGCTCCTTCTTCAGCTCCTGGCGTGAACTAAAAAACCATGTGTGAAGATAAACTGGGCTTTAGGATTTTTCTCATGGTCTCATTATGGTGGCAAGTTAAGGTCATTTGACTGACTTGGAACTGTATTTATCAGACTGTATTTATGTTATAGTACTAAGATTTCTTTTTGGAATAACCATGAGACTGAATTTACTGCATCTATAATTTCTGGCTTATGGATAACTATCACAACAGCTGTCTTCCTTTTGAATTACTGATATGTGCTTTATGTCTCAATCCATTTTAATATTGTTCCTTGGCCTCTGTGACTAAAACACCACTCCCCATTATGAATATAGATCTGTCAACACAGATTTTTAGCAGAGGGTGTTTGACAAAGAGGAGAGCTTGAATAAATTTTGATAAGTAATTGTTATGAAAATATATGTTCTAACCTTCCATAAAATGAGCTCCAATGAAATCTTTTTGAACCAGAGCTGAATTTGGTCCAAGTCCCTTGCTTCATTATTTCTACATTTGATTTCATATTTTCATGTTATAAGCTCAACATTTCTAAATGTTGTGCCATGGAATCAGTTTGGAAAATGCCATGTGTTCCCAGACAGGCATTTTGTAGTCTTTAATACTTTCTATCCTACTGTGCTTTCTTCCAGTGTAATATTATTTGCTGTGCAGGAGCTATGCCTTGGCTTCTGCAATAGTTTACCATTAACAGGGAAAAGCATGTAATAAATAAACCTCCAATATGTGCAATAATTAACTTTTAAGACTACCATTAAATCCTTTTAAAGCAGATTGATTAGGTTTCCATTTTGTACATTTCTTCAGATTTTCATCTAAACTGAAGTGTTTCTTTGGGCTATTCTGCAGCTGTGCTCACTTTTCCATACTGATAGTCATTCAAATCCATCTTGTGCTATTGTAACCTGCTGTTAGCCCATTAGTTGCAATCTGTGGGAGGAGAAGAAGACAAATTGTGTCACTATTCCTTATCAAGGGACCACACAGTTGTTTGCCACTTTGACTCTGTGATGGATAGTTATCTTGAGACGTGACAGGTGTGAGACTGGAAATTTAGAAGGAAACAATGCAGGAGCCCAGTAGCATTTTGTTATTGACACTTGCTAGATAACAACAGAGTGTTAATCAATCTTTTGTGTTGTTTTTAACCCCCTATTCTTTTTGTCTTCAAGATGCAGTTTTTCTCATTAGACTGACATGGCAGGAAAAAGGTTCAAGTAGACAGCAGACATTTTTCCTATACAGAGTACTGGACACCAAATGTCAAATTCCATGAAAAATACATATTTGTTTCCTTTGGCAACTTCTAAAAATTCTTTGAAAGTGGGTCAGGGGTTGGAAAAGTAGAGTTTAAATATCTGAAATTATCTCTTAGAACGAGAAACAGGCTTTTTTCAACTTTATTGTCAACAGGCTTTTTATCACTGTTTCCACAAATTAGCTTGCTGTAGCCCATCTCTTATTATTTCCTTTCTAGATTTAAGCTAAAGTGATGAAAATAATTAATACCTTGAAAGTTAAATGATCTCATTTACTCAGCTCTGCTCATGGTTTAAGGAAACGCAGTTCCAGGACAATTTATGCAGATATTTCAGATTAGATTTGGTTCCTTTATGACCTTCAGAAAACAGAATAATAGTACAAAATTCACAGTTTTAAAAACGGTTAAAAGTGGTGTTCAATATGTTTAGGAAGCACAAAAAGGATGACAGGTGTTTCTTGTGTGAGCTGAGGTGCATTTTAAATAAGGATATCTGGTAGGAGCTAGAATTTAGTTCAAAGAGACATCAATGAACATGGGAGTCCTGCTGTACTAGCATGAAATAAGAGGCTTGGGTCTGAAGAGTTCACAATTGAAATAACCAAGAGGAGGGATGAGGAGGATATTATTGTCATTTACTAAACTGGGTAAAATTATATAAACAATGGTTAGGGTCTTGAGGCCTCCAGGGAACTTGCAGGAACTGAAGACCAACCTCTGAAACCAAAAGCTTACATCTAATCTACAGGACATTGGTAAATCATCTTAGTTTTGGATGTATCTGTTTGCTTGATTTCTCTGTCCTGTCCTGTTACCTTGTATAAACCAAGTTTTTTAGGCAAATGTTCCTATTGATGGTAAAGCGAAAATTCTAAATGTACTAGCAAAGCTTTTGAGTGGTTCCACAGCAAAGGACCAGCTTGCTCTTGCTCTGTGTTTTATATTGGCAGTGTAGAAATTTGATGCATATTTGGTTGGTGAACTAAATAATGTGTTTTGTGACACAAAACAAAACAGAAAATATGCAATCATTCATTTTAGTAAGCCTGAGGATTGAGTGCCCTGCTCACAGGTTGTTCCAACAGCTGCAGAAACATCCATCAGAGCCTGCACACACGGGTTACTCAGCAGCCATCCTGAAATGTTTTCAGATGGGATCAAGGAGCTATATAGTAACTAGGATGTTCTGTGCTGCTCTTCAGCTCTTGCACTGTGACACAATAGGTTGGTGAGTTGGTGTAAAGGCACAATTGTTCGCTAATTCAGGTTTCCAAGGTCTAGCTGGAAGGAACAGACTCTGGATACATTTTACCCATCTTCTCACTTCTCTTCAGAAATTTACATCTGTTTTGTCACATACCTTCTGCAGGGCTATGCTTTGCAGGGCAGAGTTATGATGTACACCGTATCAGCTTCTTCTGTCTGACAGACGTTCACACAAGCTCCTTTCATCTCCACTGTGGGAAATGTTAGAGATGGCAAGTGATACACCACTACAGTTCTAAAATGTCTCTATCAAGTTTCCACATTAGCTTACTTTCACCACTTTCCCCTTGCCTTCTGAGTTTAAGTAGCTGCCAATGAAATCTCAGAAAGGTCTCATTAGATTTGAAACCCCTGTCAAGACAGAGCCGGAGGAATATTTATCATATGAGCTTCATATATGAGATTTGAGAAACTTGTTTCTGTCCATCTAAATCACATTCAGGTTCTGTGAAATGAACAGTAATCAATCAATGACAGTACTATAGGAAATAAAAAATTCTTATACACAAGCATTAACTATCAACTCCTCACAAAACACTTGCCCTTTAGCAACACCAGCTGACCACCCAGTTCAGCACAACATGTACCAGTGACATCTGTTCTCATGTCACTATGGCTTTCCTGAGCAGAAAGGTACTTTGTGTGCTTTATAGCTGCCACATGTCTGACGTTGTTATTCCATAACCTTATGGTCCTGTTCTTGCACCCATGCCCCTAAACCTTGGCTCTTGAATGCTTCTCTGCCTTCCACCCTAGCTCTGTAACAGCTGAAAGGCACAAGAGCCCAACAGCAGCTGGGATTCCTAAGAAAAAGCAGCAATAAAATAATATACCTTCAGGATGAAGGAGACTTGTAGGTTTCTGAATATTTGAGTGACAGGTTTTAGTCATCCATGATAGACAGAATTTGATATTTTACAAAGAATTACCTGGAGTTGGTCAAATAGAGGAGGTATATCAGGAAAATATTTAAGATGCTCCTGTCACTAGGACTGATGATCTCGGTTCACATCTAGTCTAGTTGGAGACTTTCTGTGAAATACTGTAACAGTGCAGCCCGGCTTCCTGAAGGTATTTGAAAACTACAGAAATCCAGCTGCTTTTCAGATGGAACAGACAAAAAATCTTTTCACTGAGTATGTCATTGTTCAAAACAGAGCAAAGGATTGCATTAAAGCAGAAATTACCAGGCTGCAGTATACATATTAATCATTATATCTGAAATACTTCCAAGTGATACCCAGCAACTGCTCTGGGTTGTCTTTGTGCCACATATTCACAGCCTGTGGCAAACAAAGGAAAGCCTGTGGACTCCAGCGTTAATACAGCTTCCTTGTGCAAAGAGAATTAAATACCTAAATATCATTAAAGACCTACACTTTACTATCCTACTTTTAAAATAGGGTTTATTTTATAACATTTCTGCTGGTTACTATTATATAAACGTCTAGAAAAAAGGAGTGTTTGATAATGTGCTGTGTTCAGTACATATTATGGTGGGCCTTGATTTTGACTGGGACTTGATGGCTACTGTAATACAAACAAATAATAATAATAGCTTAAGAATATCAAACAGAAAAGGAGGACAGAATACCTTTTATGCTTAGAAAAAGATTATGTCAATTGATCTAGATTTCAGAAAGCAGTAGATGAGAAGACAAGTGTAACTTGTTATTGTTAGAAGGTAGAAATCTGTTAGCTTTTGATTTACTGTAACACTGTTTAGCACACTGTTAGGTACAAAAAAAGTCAGGAGAACATAATATATCAGTGTAGTTGCTAATATTCTTTAGAAAAAGCTAGTAAGGAACAAAAAGAAAAGGCATGGGAGAATTTTTATCTAATACGATTCTTTGCTCAGTCTTGAGCAATGTTCTATCTAATAAAATTCTTATCTTCTTAGTTAATCAGAACAGGGTTCAGATGAAATAAAATAATTTGCAGATGAATTGCTAATATGTCCTGTCATGCATGCCCTCCTAACAGCATGTCTTTCTAGCCTGTTGAAATACTTATATCATATGGAGAGACCTGAAAAGTTTGAACATTTTGGTCCACTGCCAAGAAAAACTATTTATCAATGGCACATACTGTGCTGATATATACCACAAGAACAGATTTTTAACTAAGAGCGAACATTAGGACAAGACCCTTTCCCTTCCCCTAGCGCATTAAGACAGACTGGGATGCTGTGCTCTCTTCTCCAGAACCTTTGTGAAGAAACCTCAAATCTATCTTAGAAATGCAGTTCTGTTAAACAGAGTATCAGGGTGTTCATAATATTCAAAGTCATTAATCTCACAAGCCTCCTGAGAAGCAGTACCATGCTGTTCTCACATTTTATGGATGGAGAACTAAGGTGCAGGAAGTTTATGCGGATGGTGTGTAGGTGGCTGTAGGTGGTAGGATGCGCTTGCATGCCTGGAAGGGCAGGTGTCAGAGTGGCTGCATTATGTCATAGTCTTTCTCCATAAAATACAGCCCTGTGTATTTAACAAAAAGTGTCAGCTTTGCTGCAGGATAGCTGTTGTCTCTGAACCAACCCTTAACTCTCTCAGCACATTCACAGTAGACATATATTCCTCAAAGTAATTTCTGGAGTAAATACTTACTCATCAAATCAGGCTTGAGTTTTGAGAATGACGTTTTTCTCCATTGCACCTGCATGGAATCCTGTGTCATGAAAAAGACTTTATTTCCTTTGGCAGTCAAGCTAACACCATCAAAGAAGCTCAGAGAGAGAGAGCTCAAAGTTGCCATTAGAATTTCAGGCAGATCTTGCTTGAGCTGGAGAGGGTTGCTATCATTACATGTTGGTATGCCCCAAAGGTCAGCTAGATCAAAAGCTTTTCTCAGCAGCCAATTAATATATTGTTTAATATCGGGGGAAATAAGGGGGGAAAAAAAAAGAAACACAATTA
Organism: Amblyornis subalaris; assembly: GCA_018881555.1. Lineage (NCBI taxonomy): Eukaryota > Metazoa > Chordata > Aves > Passeriformes > Ptilonorhynchidae > Amblyornis > Amblyornis subalaris. The sequence goes on from JACAXG010000072.1 coordinate 269,169, forward strand.
AAATTTCAATAAAGAAAAAGCAAGTGACTGCAATGTAGTCTGCAAGTGCCACCCACGAGGGCTGGGATAATTTACAATGATAGGATTAAATTACAGTTCTCTTGCTTTTGGGGGGGTTTAAGTCTTCAACTTTAATATTTCTTTGGTGCATTATCTGCATTTGCATTTATCATTGGCTTGTACAATGGAATTTTCACAGGACTTGACATTTTGAAGTCCTAACTTAGCGCTTGGTCCAACTGCCTTTGAAGTCAACAAGAAGATTGCCACTAAGTTCAATGAGAAGTTGGATCAGGCTCTATAATCACTACAGACTCATTATAATCTCACAGCTGGTAACAACCGTTTAGAAGTGTAGTATAAAAACTGTGATACTGCTGGAATGAGTTCAGTGTGAAGTAGAATCCCTTCATATTTAACATAAGTTTAACAATTTAAACAGGCTTTAGAATTAGGTGCTCTCTTTGCACACTAGTATCGGATGACTCCTCCCAAAATTTACCAAGAAAAGAGTCTCTGTATTTGCTCTCTGAGCTGCCTGAATCCTTTCATATGCTTTTGTTTCTTTAACTTCAAATCAAAGAAAGAATGAAATTTCCCTCTCTCTGTCACCACAGAAAACAGTTTTCTGCAAAATGGTTGCTTTTTCAGTGCTTTGCTAAAATGGCTGCTGCTAGGATTAGGTCTAGAATCGTGGCAATTGCAAATGCTAACCCTTTTCCCATTACATTTCGCAGTTTGTATATGATCAGCAACACCATGTTCTCGCTGTGAAGATGCTCAGATTGCTGTGATGAACAAATTGAGGGCAGATCCTTTTGGAATGAATTGAGGCTTTGCAATTGTTTTGTGAACGACTATTTAGTATGATTATAAACTAGAGGGTGAATGTTTCTGCTGCAATTGAGAGGTCCCCAGGACTCAGGTGAGGCTGATGTTCTGCCTGACCCGACAACACAGGTTTATATTAACCTAAATGGGATGTATGTTGCTCACGTGCAATCATGTTCCTTTGTGTCCTTCAAGTAAACTTGAGTGCAAAGGGGTCTTAAAGCTGATTAAGGACAAAAGTTGAAGGTGGTTTCAAAAGTGTCTAGGTGACTCACAAGACTGACCATTTTACCCACTGAACTTGCACATGAGAAAATGACGCATGCTTGAAACTATGTTTATGTTTTTGCTTCCAAAGAGTATTATAAAATCCTTAAACATTCCATCCAGAACTGCTGTCTCCTCACAATGTGAGAGATTTCCCAAAAAAACACGATTCCCTCTTTGGACCAAATGCAAATGAAACTACATGGAGTATCAGTGTAGTTCCTTTTCATGGGTGAGGAAAAAGTTTTCAATCTTCCTTCTGCAAAAGGTGCCTGGCAGAAGTGTATGTCAGACATTGGGTATGCAGAGAAGACCACGAGAAAAAAGTGCTGTAATGACAGAACACTTTGTATTACCATTATAATTAGCTGGTTCTGCTTCTTTTGCAGTTGTTTGTCTCAGAGCTGCAGGAAAAATTGGAAAGGACTGTTTTCACTGATTTTTGCGAGTTCTTTGTGGAACAGCAGGTGTGCAGTGCACAACCCATAGCTTCCATCCAGTTCCCTCACGACATTGTAAAGATCCTTACCCTGTTATTTTTTGCCTTTTTTTCTTCTTTTTATTTTTTTTAATTTTTCTGCTGTCCTATATAACATATTATATACCATGCTGATGCTAAATACTGCTGGTATGGGGTAGACCTTTGTTTCCTATTGGCTTCTCTTCCAGGCTCAAATATGTAAAGCTTCAGAACCTATACATACTCTAACACAAATCTACATGGAGAAAGACAGAATAATTCTCCATGTCATGCTACAGTAGTAATCTATCTTAATGCAATCTTGGAGCATAGGCTAAGCCAGTGAACCATTTCTGCCTTACTGATGTAGTTTACATGAAACACAGAGCCCGGGGAGAGAATTTTAAGAGCCCTGTAATGCAGCAATTCATCCATTACTTTGTATATTGAACCAATCAATTGACCTGTTTATGACATGCCTTATGTTTGGAAAATCCAAAATTCTGATTCACTTTAAGTCCTTTTAATTGTAGTATATTCACTGAAAACAGATGCTTTTAATAATCAACTTGAGAGTTTTATAAGCTATGCAAATATTTTATTTGTGGTATTTTTCTGGTGCTCACAGCCAAAACTTGATAGGCAGTTTTTCAGAAGGCTATTTCATCTTATAGAACCCAGGGGAATTCATATTCCCAAAAGGTAATGTTTCATTAGCAGATTATACATTGTACTCCACCTTAATTTTTATGCTTTTAAAGTTTTCCCTAGTAAGGAAAGCAAGGTATCATATCAGTCTCTGATGTGTAAAAATACATAAATAAATTTTTGGTCAATTTGACTAAATGAAGGAATACAGTTATTAGGCAGTAGTTATATTGAGGTTCTTTTTTTTTGGCATTGTACAGGTAGGTTATCTGTGGAGAGGCTGGAAATTCTACCATAAAGCTTTTCTACTCGTGTACTGCATTCTGAGGAAGTGAATCCACTGCAATTTTCAAGGAGAAGCCCGTTGAAGGAAACCAGTTAAAGAAACAAACTGAGCAATGCTGAATTGCAAATATGGATACACCACTAGATATCAGAATTTTGACAATGATTCGTATTTTCTCTATAATATTCCTATAGAGAAACTCTAAAAATCAAACTAAGCACAAAAGTATTCATGCCAGAAAAACAGGAGTTGTCAAGAAAGGTTCACTCAGATGTTGGTAGAGGAAATGTTATTTCTGAACATCAGGCCCCCAAAAGAAATCCATCCCTAGCCCACAAAAAACAAACTCTCAGACCCATAGACATTAGAGACACCAATATCTATTAACACATCCAGTCCCTACCACTGCATTCTCAGTACTCTCTGTATGTCTACCACTGCTCATACCTCCTCTCTAATGTTTCAGAGCTGATGCATGGTTTCTGCCAAAACAGAAAACAAACCTAAAAAATCCCCTATGAAGCAACTTCTTGTGGCAAAAAGAGTCCAGAATATAGTAATTATGTAACAGGGTTTAAAAAAAAAAAAAAAAAGACCATTAATGTTTTCCATTGAGAAAAACAGTAGGATGAAAATACAATCAAGTATAAACCCTTTAATGTGCACATCCTAAAAAGCTGAGAGTCCTTTTGTTGGAATGCTGTTTTCCTGAGCTCTGGTTGTGTCTTCATTATTCTCAGGGCCAAGCTGTCCTAGTTGTAATCCATGCAAAGGTACCTTGGATATAGATCCTCAGCAGTCAATGGCAGTCCCTACCTTCTTCTTTGCCCCATACTACTGCCTTCCATTGCTCTTTTTCCTGTCTCACTCAGTCGTGTCTCAACACATTTTTCCCATATCTTAGTTTGCAAGGCAACTGTGAGCTATTCCCTATCCCGACCTCCTAATCCCCTTATCACTTTCCTTACCTAATAGGTGTTTGTGTCTCTCAGATGACAGCTGGAGGGGGGGGGGTATGGTGCTGAACCTCACTGCCCTGCTGTGGTCAATAGACAATGAAATCACAGAGCTCTTTACGACCCTTTCTTAGGTAATCAATTTACCACCAAAGCCATGGGCAATCTTTCTGATCCATGAACGCTACCAAATTCACGAGCAGTTTCTAGTGACAGGTTCCACAATCATATCATAGACCAGAACTGTTGAATCATCAAGGTTCAAAAAAAGTCCTCCAAGATCATCAAATCCAAACTTTAAACAAATAGCACCATGCCCACTAAATCATACCACAAAGTGTCACATCTACTCATTTTTTGAACACTTCCAGGGATGGTGACTTCACCACTTCCATGGGGAGCATGTTCCAATGTTTAACCACCACTTCAGCAAAGAAATTTTTCCATATCCAACGTGAATATCCCCTGGTGCAACTTGATTACATTTCCTCTTGTCCTATTGCCAGCTGTCTGGGAGAAGAGGCTGACCCCCACCTGGCCACAATCTCTTTTCATACAGTTGTAGAAAGGAAACAGGCGTCCCCTAAGCCTTCTTTTCTCCAGACTAGACACCCCCAGCTCCCTCAGTTGCTCCTCATCAAACTTGTCCTCCATGCCTTTGCTCAGCTCTACTGCCTTTGTCTGGGCAGCTATTCCTCTTTCCACAGAGACTGAATGCAGAGCAGATCTCCTTTCTTTTTCTTTAGTTTCTCTTACTTTTCTGAATAAAAATATGTTGCAAAAATAATACATAATTTGGTGTTTTCTTCATCTGCTGGTCTTTTAGGTACCACTGATTTCCACTTTTTACTTTCATGATGAATAGTACAAACACACACACACACACACACAGACACGTACGGACATACAGACACAAACTGGTGTTTGCAAGTTGTACCTCCTTTTCCTGGATATTCTAAGTCTTCCAACTCAGGCATTAGCACTTAGGTACGTGCTGAAATGCTTTCCTGAATCAGAGCCCAAGCATTTAACAACGTGAAGTAAAATGGATGGACATTTTAATGTTTCCTCTTGTATGTGAAGTACTCTTTCATCTCTGTATATTAGGAACATATTTTTGGGATCATTTTGAAATAATGCTCTCTTGTTTAACCTCAAACCAGAAACACACATCTTGAATCACCCAGTGTGCTTTTCATTCGGAGATGGAGGAGTGGGCACTGGCTATGCTCTTGAAGCAGTTTTGTATGGTTGTGGGTGCTTGATTTGCAAGATTGCACCCACAACTCAGCATGCCATGGTCAGCAGCAAGGACACATTTCAGAACATTATGAGTGAGGCTTAACTCCTTTCTCCTAAGCACCTTTGTTCCTGCTTGATAGAGAAAAATGTCATTTCTCAGAAGACACTCGGCAGAAGGTCATTGAGCTCAGAATTGTCACAATTTTTCTTCTCCTTCTTTACAGCTCTACAGTAACAACCTCACACACTATTGCTGGAAATTGGCCAGCAGAGTTCTTTTAAAGCTTGTTTTTATGATTTGGCTAAATTTCTGACAAAAAAAACCCAAACAACATGAAAAAAAGGAACCTGCTAAGTCATAGGTCATCACTTCATGAGTCTACAACAAAATTGTATGCAATAAAAATAGATTGCACCCATTCCTACTGTTAAACAGCATGAAAGAAACAACAGTATTTATAGTACGTCGAAAGGAAAATGCCTTCTCCCACCCATAATAAAAAGTGTGAGTTCAGGGTCACTTCCTAATAGGTGTTACTTCCTCTATTTTAATAAAGGTATTTTAACACCTGTATTCCATGCCAGACAGTATTGTCATTTTTTCCACTGATTGGCTTAATGAAATGCTGGAGCAGGGGGCACGAGCACTCCCCAAACACTGCTGCTTCACGCCAAACACAACTAACGTGCAGCAGGAGGAAGCCAGAGAAAGCAGCAACCACCCCTAATTACAGACAGACGACTTCCAGTCCAGAGAGGAATGGGGAGGCTTTCAGGATGGAAAAAGGTCAGGAAGCCCATCTAGGTCAGCCAGTCTCTGGCTTTGAATTGGCACTTGTACTACCCTCACCCACCCCCACAGCTTCACACACAGACTATTTTTGTTCTCCAAATAGTTGCCCAATGTGTGCTGAAAACTATTTATACTCATTGGGATTGCCTCTGTCCTTAGTGCTTTTTGCCATACAGACTGGTTATCTTTGCTAAGTTAGAGACCAAACCTCCTGTGAACAGGGAGATCTGTCACTGCTATACAAGTCAGCAAGAGGCTCTGAAAAAAATGAAACTCCTATTGCAAGTGAATTATGTATTCCATGGATACTTTTTTTCTGGTTTGCTGGAGTATTTTCTTCATAAAACATCATTGCACCCTCTTCTCATGGATGAGCAACAAAACAGAAAAACTGATGTAAAGCAGAGATACTGCACTCCTGTCACCCACTTTCTTGGGCAGATCTGACAAGCTGGAGTGTCCTGGGTTGCATATGAATGATTTCCTCAATGCCAGTCCATTTTGCATCCGTACTGATTTTCACACTGAATCTCAGATCCAGCTGGGCTGGGAACATGAAGCTAACCAAATGAAGGCATGAATTTCTTACAGATTTGTCCAAAGACAAGCAGCAGACCCATGGTCACATGGAGCAGAGCACAGACTCATTTTATAAAGCCTTAGTGGTTCTTGCAGCTTCACTCTTTGTTGCTCTAAGAAGATGAAACTGCATATGTTCCCTGTGATTTGGGGTTTGGCAGCAAATGCATTGCACAGGATGATGAATGTATGTAGCCTTTGTATATATTTCTAAGCATTTGCTTAGAACTAGAAGGTTATTTTGCTCAGGCAAATTAAAAATCCTCTAGAAGGGAAAAGGGAATGCTTGTGGTCTCTATCAGATATCTTAGCAAATTGCACTGTAAATACATTTTTTTTCTTTGCATATTTCCTGTGTTTGACAACTAGAATTTGAAACTTCACTGTGTCAATACGATCGAAGGCCAGAAGATCAAACAATAATTATCCATAGTGCTGAAAAGGCAGGAAAAAAATGCTCTCTGATCTTTGCAATAGCACAGACAAATTTGCCAAGTTTACATAAGCTCTGAACTCTAATATTCTTCTGCATAGTGTAATTTGCATGAACCTTTGTTCTGCATGATGAGAGTGGTGGCCAAAAGGAGTCATTAGTGCAACCACAACTTATTAGTCATATTTGACTGTGTTTGTTGCAGGAGTTACTGGGGAATGCTCCACAACCTGCAGCTTGCCGAAGGTCAGACCGTTTGACCATAATGGCCTGTCCTGGTTTTAAAATGAATTAATCAAGGTTCTCACAGTACTTAGGCAATATGGATAACAGCAGCCAGATTGCCAAAGGCTAGCATTAACTTCACAGCAGAACCAGAACAGTTTTCCCACAAAACACTACACAAATCAAAGATTATCTATCTATCTATCTATCTATCTATAAATAAATATAGGAGATAAGCACAACAAAAGGCCTGTGGTTAGTTTCATACTAAAAATTCTCTCTCCATTTATAAAAAGCTCTGGAAGGAAGGCAAAAGTATTTTAAGCATCAAAGAGACTAATGAATAGGGATGCCAGCATATTCACTTAGAGATTGTATTGTCAGGAGTTGTTTTCTGGGCTATGATACTAAAGATAGTAGGAACCAGCAAAGAAAAGAACACTGTAAAAATGCAAATCTGTTAAATGTTGAATCTATTAATCCATAGCACACTTTTTTCTGAATCATACTTACTCAGATATACAGGGAACAAAAATTATCTATAATATTTGCATAATTTCAAACACAAAGCTCATAAATTATTTATTGGTTGTGGTCAAATGACTGTTGGTGCTTTCGTAATTATCTTTTGTGTGAAAGGTTGCACAGTTTACAGCGACATTTCGATAGCAACTGAAGATCTGTGGGTTCCTTTAATATTACAGAGAAGAAATGGCAGCTAATTGTAGAGCTGCTATATATTTGCTCTTGAAAAGTGGCAAAGCTAAAAGGATTATATTAAATTTTAATTTATTTTAAAAAGAATACTTATTTTCTGCAAAGTCGTAGTAACTTACATAGGTCCTCTGTGCTGGGCATTCAGGAATAGCAAAAAAAACCCAAACAATAAGAAGAAGCCTGCAAAAGTAATTTTTATAACATTACAGACCTGTCAGAAGTTTTCCAGTGAAAAGGAGGCCATATGTTTGTCATGCTCTGTAATATTACCAATTATTTGGGCTGGATTCTAAATAACTGAAATATTTTCTACAGAAAGACTACCATTGTGCAATCTTTAACATCCTCAAGCAGGGCTCCTTTTCCTTGGAGTCTGTCCCTAAAGATTCGATAGACTTGGCATAAAGTGCAAGCAGGTAACTGCTAATGGGCACCAGAGCTACAGGGCTGGTGGATGCCTCCAAAGTCGCTGTTGGGATTTACCGTCTCATAGACATGCATGAAGTGGTCACACTTCTATGCTACTGGTAATTGCCAATTTAGGTGAATGTGTGGATATTACACCAGCTGATGCTTTAAACACTTATTTCCAATTACAAATACATAGAAAAGCATAAACTTTAGAGACTTAGTTTCTTGTTTTCCTTCAAGTGCATGCTGGAACTTTGATTTACTCCAATGTGGCAAATGTTGAGATCTTTGACATATATCTTAATCTCCCTTTAATTCTGAAAGGAGGAAAGATTGAAAAAAAAAAACAAAGAGAGAATTTCCTGAAATTTGCTAGCAACATGGAATAAAAGTTATTAATTTAATAGTCTAATTAATAACAATCACACTAGGAGAGACTCTTTCTCTCATATAGAAGCCTCATAGCATGTAAAGAAATCATAATTGAAAAGGAGGTAGAAAAAAGAGTTAGTTTCATGGTAGGGTGAATGGAAATATAAAGCTAAAATCACCATACATGGCTAATGAACAGGCAACAGTAAAGTTCAGGTATGAGACTTTCATTAAAAATAGTGCTCAAATCCTCCATAAACCTTCACACTGCTGCAAGTCAAAGAGGAAGGAGAGAATGTGATGACCACCTGGGGAGCCTTCCAGCCTGAAACATAGCCCAATTCTCATTTTGGCTAGCTGATGGAATTCAGTGGGAGTAAGACTCTAGTTGTGTTGCCTTTTGAAATAATACTTCCAGATGCCAGTGAGCTCTCAAAGAAAGTGGCCTTGAAGCCAATATGCAAGCATAAAATATAAAGTAGAACAGAAATCTGAATTAGGTATATGAATTCCTGTATGTAGAGAGGGAATATGCTTTTCCGCTTCAGATTTTATGGAGAATTTCCTAACTGCATCAGATTCGTAGAGCTGACTCATAACATCATGTGCCATGGTAAGTGAGACGCAGTTACCTTACAGTAACAGAGCTCACTTGCTGCCAGACTATAATTTGTTGAGTTGAGCCTCTAAGTCTAAGAGGCAAACTCTGCTTGCAGTTAAATGGCACAATTTTTAAAAACTTTGTTTAACAAGATTATAAAAATTCTTGGTTAAAGAGCTTGACTTCTCTGAAAAAGTTCAAAATCCATATATATATATAATTTCTTGGAAACAATTCAAAATACTTTGAAAATACATTTAGTATCAGAATACATGTGCCATGTGTCCTTTTATGTGCAATAGATTTAATGTACTTTACACCAATTGTGCAATTAATTTGGACACATCTGGTGGGAAATAAGTTTTTGTATGTATGGGAATTGATTAAGTAATGCAATGAATGTGGCAGTTCAGTCAGACCTTTGTAAATGAATTAGGAAGGTTCCCTCTACTTTCTTTCAGGAGAAAGAAAAGTTGTTTAATGTTTTATGAGTGTGAGTGTTTTAAACAGTTTGGAATGGTAAAACCACTCCTCAGAGTCTGTGTGAACATTGTGGTGCATCACAGCAATGGATTTGCTGTCAAATGGGAATCGAACAGAAGTTTTTCTTTGCTACCACTTGCTCTTAAGAGTGTAATGACTCATGCAACTGACTTAACCAGATTTGTAAATCTTCATGGATGGAAAGATTCTGGAACATGTATTTCGCAAAATCACAGAATCACAGAATATGCTGAGTTGGAAGGGACCCAAAAGGATCGAGTTCAACTCCTGGCCCTGCACAGCACAATCCCCAAGAGTCATCCTATGGGCCTGAGAACATTGTCCAAATTCTGCCTAAATTCTGTCAGGTTTAGGACTGTGACCACTGCCCTGGGGAGCCTGTTCCAGTGCCCAGCCATCCTCTGGGTGAAGAACATTTTTCCGATATCCAACCTAAACATCCCCTGACTCAACTTCATGCCATTCACTCAAGTCTGGTCACTGGCCACCACAGAGAAGAGATCAGCATCTGCCCCTACTCTTCCCCTCACGAGGACATTGTAGACCACAATGAGTTCTCCCCTCAGTCTCCTCTTCTCCAGGCTTAACAGACCAACTGACCTCGGCTGCTCCTCATATGGCTTCCCCTCAAGAGCCTTCATCGTCCTCATGGCCCTCCTTTCGACACTCTCTAATAGCTCAATGTCTTTCTTATATTGCAGTGATGAAAACTGCACACAATAAGCAAGGTGAGGCCCTACCAGTGCACAGCAGACCAGGACAATCATTTCCACATCAATATGTGCTTTCCTTACGTTTGGGTAGCTCTGTTAACTAGGAGTTTCTACAAGATTTGAGAAAGATTTTTGTCTTCACTTTTCCCTGGCTGAAAATGTCAGGAGGTGAGTGAATAGAAGTCAACAGTTTTCCATACCTGAAAGGTTCTCTCTAAAGGGAATTCCACTGGCATCTGAGAAAAAGGCATCTTGGTGATGACATGGAGAGAGCAAAGTTGGAAAAATTCTGTGGAATCAGATGAATTCTGATTAAGATTTCATTCTCAGTGACTGAACAGGATATTCTCATTAATGGAGCTAAATAAAAGGAATCATCTAGGCCAAAGAGATGGAAAATAATTTCCTATGGGAAAAAACCCTGTATTATTCAAAATTCCTTTTCCTAGGTCATTTTGCAGAAATAAAACTTTCAAATAAGGAGGAGCAATGGGAGATATTAAGCACAATAGAATAGGTGTGGAGGGTATCTGGATATGGAGAAGCCAAGGAAGGAAACACTACAGTCTTAGAATAGCCACCAAATACTCTGTTCCCTGGATTGTTTGAGAAAACAATCAGATTGACCATCTGCACCATTCAATCGAAGGCACTAGAATTTTAAAAATTAAAACAGAAAAAATATTTTAGAGTTTTCCAGATTTTTTTTTTTGAGGAAAGAGGTGGCTTGTCTTTTAGAATGGAATAAAAATTTCCTAAGAATGTGCAAAACTTTAACATAGGGAAAAAAAATCTGTGCCCATAAGTACTTTCAAAATGTTTTTCATGTTTGTCCAAATATCTTGGAATGAAACCTAGAAATGTTGCTCAGCTTCATTCTACACTGCTGTGCAAATGCTACCACCCGTTTTTACTTGGCATTTTCCCAACAAAAGACACATACTCCTCTGAACACATTTGACTGAAAATGGAGAGGAAGCTGTAGTTCAAAGCTAATTACATCTTGCTAGATCTTCTTTTCTCAGTTATTCATTTCTGCTCACACATGCTACTGCTTAGCAGTCCTCACTGTTCTCGGCCTTCAGCAGAACCATCCACATCTCTTCCTGCCGTTAGCTCACACCATAAAAATACACACAAGCAGAAAACAGCAGTTAACAACTTTAAGCTTTCTTTACTGCACAAATCAATCAGTAATGGCTGGCATGACTGGCAGCATAAAATATGTTTTTCATTCCAGCCTTTGAAATGAAAACTCTTTTCTTCAGAAATTTCCAGCTTTAGGGGACTAGTTTAGAGAGGCCAAACTGATTAAAGAGTGCAAAAGTCTAGTTCAGATTCAATGTATGCTTCCTCCAGACTGGTCCAGATTGGTTTAGGTGGTTGATCTGGCAGTCAGCATACCGTAGCTCTGGAAGAAAACCATGTGTTTGTGGGTGATTGCATTTTTCGGTTGTAGTTTGAAAGTTGTATTGACTTACGTTTCCAGTAAACCACACCAGCTTCTGAGTTTGGAATAACACGGTACCATTGTATGTAATTCAGTTACTACCCACATTACAGTCTCTATGTGGGGGAGGTAGGGAATACTAAGGATAATGTGGCCCAGTTACTGAATGGAGGGGGACCCTGGTGAGAGAGGACACAGAGAAGGCAGAGTTGCTGAACACGTTCTTTGCATCAGTATTCATTGACAAGAATAGCCCTCAGAGCTCTCTCACCCAGGAGGCCAGGACAAAAGAGTGTTGGAAGGAAGTGTTGTTGCCTTGGTCAAGCAGGATTGGGTTTGAGAACACCCAGGCAAACCTGACATCCACAAGTCCATGGGCCCTGATGGGATGCATCCATCCGTGCTGATAGAGCTGAGGGGCACCATAACCAGGCACCTCACAATCGTCTTTGAATGCTCATGTTGATCAGGAGAAGTGCCTGAGGACTGGAAGAAAACAAATGCAACCCCAGTTTTCAAAAAGGACAAGAAGGAGGACCCAGGGGACTGCTGACAGTCACTCTCACCTCAATCCCTGGAGTACTTCCTTTGGAAGGCCATTTCTATCCACATGGATGACAAGGTGATCAGAGGCAGGCAGCATGGATTCACTGAAGGTAAATCATGTTTGACCAACCTGATTGCCTTCTACAATGAGACAACTACCTGGATGGATGAGGGGAGAGCAGTGGATATTGTCTACTCTGACTTTAGCAAGATTTTCAACACTCTCTCTCGCAACATCCTTATAGGCACACTCAGGAAATGTGAACAGGATTAGTGGACAGTGGGGTGAAATGACCTGAATGGCAGATTCCTGAGGGTCATAATCAGTGGCACAGGGTCTAGTTCGAGGTTTCTCATTAGTGGTGCCCCTCAGTGTTCGATATTGGAGCCTGTATTGTTTAACTTATTCATCAGTGACTTGGAGAAAGGTGCGGATGCCTCCTCTGCAAGTTCACTGACGACACAAAGCTGGGATGAGAGGCTGATACCCCAGGGAGCTGTGCAGCCCTTCAGAAGGACCTTGACAGGTTGAATAGACGAGCAGAGAGGAACTGTCTGAAGTTCAACAAAGGTAAATGCAGGGTCCTGCACCTGGGGAAGAATAACCCCATGTGACAACAGAGGCTGGGGCCTGACCTGTTGGGAAGCAAAATGACCTGGGGAAGCAGAGAACCTGGGGGTGCTGGTGGACAACAAACTCTTAGCCAACAATGTGTTCTTGTCATCAAGAAGGCCAAAGGAATCTTGGGTTGTATTAGGAAGAGCATTGCCAGCAGGTTGAGAGAGGTGATCCTGCCCCTCTAATCAGCCCTGGTGAAGCCACATTTGGAGTACTGTGAGCCATTCTGGGCTCCTTAGTAAAAGAGAGATTTGGAGCTCCTGGAGCAGGTCCAGTGGAGGGCTATAAGGATGACTGCGGGACAGAAGCATCTTTCCTACAAGGAAAGGCTGAGGAAACCGGACCTGTTCAGCCTCAAGAAGAAACAACTGAGAGGGAACTCACCAATGTCTATAAGTTACTGAAGGGAGGATATCAAAAGGATGGAGCCAGGCTCTGCTTGGTGGTGTCAAACAATAGGACAAGAGACAATAGGCAGAAACTGATGCCCAGGAAATTCCACCTGCGTATAAGGAAGACCTTCTTTTCTGTGCAGGTGACCACACACTGGAACAGATTACCCAGAGAGGATGTGGAGTCTCCCTCAGTGGAGACATTAAAGAACCATATGGACACAATTCTGTGCCATGTGCTCTGGGATAGCCCTGCGTGAGCAGGGAGTTTGGACCAGGTGACCCACTGTGGTCCCTTTCAACCTGACCAATTCTGTGATTCTGTGATTCAGTGACTCTGAATTTTCTTTGCTCTGTAACCCGTGCAGTGCTTATCAATGGTTTGGAGTTAAGACGTCAGGTGTATTCAAACTACCCACAACAGGGTGTGCAATACAGGCTTATGTAAACGTGTGTACATTTTATCTGTGCACATTTCATGTGTGCTTTCAGCTTGCTTTGGTGTATCTGATTGCTAGTTACTGAGGAGGCACCATACTTCTCATGCCAGCTTAATCACTTGATATATGTGAATGTTTCTGAGGCGTCTCTTTTCTTCGTAATTAATTAAGATGCAGACTCTCAGTTACTGTGCAGCAGATCTCCAAACCTTTCTGTAACACTGCTGTATTGCCATGGCTTTGAGTGTCAGGTAGTCAAGACCTACAATTCTATATCACTATGGATGCTGAGCTTATAAATTCATGGTATTTTTTCACTGTTTGTAGCTTCTCTCCTTGTTTGTAAAACTGAAACGCTCATAGAATCACAGGTTAAATAGTATACTCCTTTAACATTATGTTACAATACATGTGGGGCAAGAATAGCTGGTATTTGAACACCACATCAAAGATGTACACTTATGGGCATATGTTATTCACCAAATGAGTATTTGATGAAGATAGTAAAATGAGGAAAGCTGACTGTGAAATTAGAAGGCTGTAAATTATTATGGATATACCTACTCTTGTCTTTCTCCTGTTTAATGGGTTTGGGGCCAAGTCCTTGGTTAAGTAAGAGAAGATAGAGATGAATTTAAGCAAAGGTGCGCTCATCTGCATATCAGATGAACTGCAAGAAAATTGTTTCATTCTTACAATTATTTTTTTTTTCCATAAATCTCCATTTTCTTCTAATTCCTTTGGTCCACTGAGATACTACTTTAATTATTCTGCCCTTGGCCATTACTGATCCATTAAAGAGTGCCTAACCAGCCTTAAAGATGATGGAAGCTTGTGACTTAAGTAGGATATACGACAGCCTAATTCAAAAGTCAATGATACTGAAGAGAAAGACTCCAGTTACCTTCAATGAAGATAGAACGGGGCACTTGACAGGAAATAAAAGCTGACTTGAATATCTTCAGTGTGATCTTCACACTATGCTATGCTTTCTAGGCTCTAACTAAGAATTTAAATTTCAGATTGTAAGATCCCTGTCAGGGGTCAGGGAACTCTTTGCAGTAGCCAGTCCTCAACCTTCACCTTGTTCTTTGGAAGGAAAAAGGTTCATTATGAGACCCTCTGAACCCACAAAGTGCAAGTTTGAGCAGCAAAATGGGTTCAGAGAACAAATGCCTTGCAACCAATTCCCCTACAACAGCCATATGCACATTCCTCACTGAACCTGTTTCATAAGGACTTGTGTTTTTGCAGCAAAATATTTTGAGTCAACAGTTTCTTGCACTGAACAGCAATCCACCTTTTGACTGTGCACATTTATTCTTGCACCAAAGCTGTCTTCTCATCACAGCCTCTTCTGTGTATAAGAAACTGAAAATATTGTGGTCTAAAATACTGACAGTCCAGCAGCCTCAGTAGACTGTTTAATATTAAACAGCTTATTTTCTTAAGCAATACAAAATAAACATTTGCTCTTATTTGGTCACTTTAATTTGAACTGTGACCTTGAATGCAGCTTTCCTATTCTCCTGGCTTCTTTGCTGATACCTGTGTTTCAGGCAAAATACCTGAGTGTTTGAAACAAGAGAACTGATTATTATGTGCTAACTCTAATTTTTGTATGGGTATATTTTTTACTCCTTTTCAGAGTCCCATTAATGGCTTTTGAAGAGTTGGTCTGGCAAACATACTGAGAACTTTGACTATTCAAGATGCCATTATTGTAAATGAACACTTGTAACTTTGACTAGTCCAAATTATTCTTTTACCTTCCTGTGTCCCAGCTGCAGCTGGACTCCCATCATGCTCTGTGTCAAGTAGGAATGGCATTTTTTACTCTAGAGGAATAAAAAGAGGGAGAAAGCTGTAAGCAGTGAATATCAGGAAATGAATATGTTTCCATTTGTAAGTGCACACAGCCGAAGCCTTTTAACTGAACTGACCCACAAAAAAGAAAGGATGAAATGTTGGTTTTATCGAAGCTGATAGCTCAGTCCTTCAAAAGTCAATGACCAGTGCAGTTCATAGCATTTCTATGTTAATATGAGAATGCAGATAGTAAGTGTGCATTTGGGTATCCGCGTAGGCTCCTGCTGTTCACTTCCCCATTAGCAACTACCTAGTTCCAGCCTGAGCCCTCTTCCAACTGGAGATGCTCTCATGCTCTTTGGCATATATAGGCATACAAATGTACATCCACAAGAATAAAATAATGCCACCGGAAATCATGTCAACATCCCTAAACTTGTGCTTGAATTAACAGCAGTGTAGCCATGGTGACATGGAACTCTCTTTAAATTTTCCGTCTGAGGATTTACCCAGCATCTCAGGCAAGCTTTGAAGTTGACCTTCCTGTTGCCACCCAGTACACCATGACCCTGCATTTACCTGCACAACCTGCACAACCTGCTCGTGTGGTTAGGAATACAGTGTTAAAATATTCCACCTCTTTTAACATAGAAACAGAGGAGGAAGGATGAGATCTATTCCTAAGTGAAGCACACACAGGTATTGTGTTGGTGGTTTTATCTCCGGAGAACTGTAAATCTGGAATCCACTTAGTATGGCATAGAAATCTTTCCAATGACAAGCCAACTATTCATGCTTTCCATATAAACAGTTGAAGCTTATAGGTGGAAAATGTTGGGATTCATATTTCTCAGCAAAGAGGGCACAGTCTTGTAAGTGCTGAAAACATAACCTGGATCACTGGTCTGCAAGCTGTCAACTCCAACTCAAGTAAGAAGTTCCCAGGCCTTATCACTGTATGGAAGAAGACTTGTGTCAAGAAAGCCTCAATCTACGAGAGCAAATGGCATTCCTTGGCTGTGCTGGCTGCCCTCAAAATCTTGTGTGTGAGAATTAAAGTCCTACTTGAAGTGACACCCCTCCGAAGAGGTTGGGATGATAGATCATCACTTCAGCAAAGATAATCACAAACAGTACTGTAACTAGTTTGGGATGTAATTTTTTTAGAATGAATTACATTGGCATCCAACGTAGGGACACCTGGAGTTTTAGACCATGTTCTGTTTTCAGGACATTCACAACAGTTAAATAATTCCCTTATTTTTTTGCACAGATTCCATACTGGCAAGTTCTGTGAGAACAGAAACAACAAATTTCTTGGCTCTAAAAATCATGCTGCATGAAAATCAAAATCCCAGGGCCAGAGGTTCACTTTACTGTAAATAGCTGATGAGCACCCGAAATGTAGAGGATTTCAAATAATTATTTGGGATTAGTGCAGGAATTACTGGCTAGAGTTCTCTTACATGAGTTACAGTCAAACAAGATAATCATAATAGTCCATTCTTGACTTTAAAATTATAGACCATAAAGATATCTATGGACCAGTATCAGGCAGATAGGCAAGTACAAATTCAAAGTACATCTCTGTTAATGCTCAGCTTAAGACCCTGTTGTTCTGTTGGGTTATAGGTCTCCAGACTCACTCTTCCTCACCCTGTAGCTAATAACAATTTTCCCAAGACATGTAAGGTCAAGAAAGGGGGTCAGTCAACTGAGTGATGTTTTCACATTTCCTGTAAAATGCATGCAGTTAGAATAACATTGTTGAAAATATCTTGTGTCTGTTTTAGCAGATTTTCTAAGCCCCTCAAATGTTCAGATTACGTATTTTAGACTTCACAATTCTGAAACTGATGTGCTGCCTTTAAAATGTAGTTAAGAGACCTGCAGTTTAATGCTTGCACTGTCCATAATGCCTGACTGTTTTAAGCACAGAACTCAGTCCCTAATTTCTTAGACATCTGTATTCAGACACTGAACAGTCTGAGCGTTGTTTCTACAGGCTATGAGGAAAATTATTCAGAATTTTAAATTTTTTTACTCTAAAAATGAACTTCTTGCAAGTATAACATTCAGCAATGTAGATATTTAAGGTTTTGATTAAACTGCATCAAAGGTAGCTCCTTTTCCTACAACTGATTTGGTCTCTCAGTCCTTACCTATGCAGAGTGACAGAGAAATCAAAGCTAGCATTTTCATCATTCTGTTGTCTTTTATGAAGCTACGTTTTGTTCCCAACTGTCCCATATCACCCTAAAAAGCTAGGAGCATTAGAAGTGATAGGCTGTGCATGTAAAAAAACCACAACAAAGAACAGCATGGAATAACAGATAAGGTGGTGTCAACAGCAAAGATGGGTTTCAAGAGCTTGGATTTGGTGTTCAGCTTCAATCTCATCTCTAGTCATTAACAAGTGATTCAATATCTGAAACGGCTGTAGACTCTGAAAACATTTTGAGATATAATTCATAGTTTAATGATTTCACAAAAAATTGACGATTTTTTTTTCTTGTAGTGTATTACTATAAGTAGTAGCAGCAGTTTTAGTAGTCATACAATACATTATGTTTTGCATTAAAAATTCTAAAATCATTCTCAGATCAACCTCAGAAAGGCTTCAACCAAACAGTATAAATGGTTGTAGGTCTCAAATTTTACTTTGATTTTCTTCTATACATCAGATAATATAAATCGTTAAGTGTACAGAAGGCTGAACACAAAATAGCATGCATTCTTGAAAGGCATGGACCTGACTGAAACTTTTGATGTTCATACTTTACTTGTGAACTTTCGAAATTAAGAAGTCAAATAAATCTGCATTACTGTATTTTCCCTCATAGCCAGTATTGGGGAAGGTGAGAATGGCATGAAGTATGTAAAAGTTCTTATGCGACTTTTACCTGTAATTTCTTTGAAATACAAAGATAGAGCTAAGGAAGGTATAATTTAAAATCAATGATGGCTTCTTTTACAAGAGCAAAAAATAATTTGTTGCCTTCCTAGATGTGTCAGAACATGATGCTGTGCCTTGGCAGCAGAAAAAAGAAGGGAAAGCCAAATAGAAGAAAAAATAGAAGTTCTAGAATAAAAACAAACCCCAGAATAAATTTCTAGAAAAATAATTAATTTGGAACAGAGCAGTCTGAGGTCTGCTCTGACTCATGTTATCTGAGTTGTATCCCCTGACTTGAGATCCTGAAGCACAGTACCAATTTCTTTCTGTCCCAACTTAACCTGAACAAGCCTGTGGTCAATAGGAGCCCCAGGTTATGTTGCTGTTCTCTCTGCAGGCCCCAAATTAGCATAATTTCTGCAATCCCAGATTTCGCACGGTGATTACTCTTGATAACAAAATGGGTATAATGGATTGACATCCTCATTTTTGCTCTTATACATCTCTCTACTAACCGTGATAAACAGCAGGGAGATTTTAAATATTAAGCACTCTTTAGTAAGTAGAATATTAAATGATTCTAATCATACTCTTTGCATGTGATTATTTTCCCTAATTCCTCTTTTTTTCCCCCCCTAAGTCTACTAATTTTCTGATTTAAAATGATTCTGTGCCAGACCCGAATTATTTAAAGTATTTGCTACAACATTCATGGGTTTTTTTGCTTTTTTTCTTAAAATTTACTATTGATGTCATTTTCATGTATAGTTATTTTAAAAATGCAATCTTTTAAATGTCTTGTGTCTCTCAGCTATATTGTATTGCTGGGTAGTGGCAGTGCAGTGGCTGCCTCAAACAGTGAGGTCAACTTCAGATCAACAGAAATAACTACAACAGCTTTAGTTGGCCTCAGACAAACTCTCTGACTTCTCCTACATAAAGTTCTAGATAAAGCATAAGGTGAAAAAATTATCTTTCCTCACTTTTTCCTTCTGTCCTTTGTCAAGATTGACAAAGATAACACTAACTCTTCTAGCATTGTGAAACAACATATTGTTTTAAAGCGAAAAACTCCCCCCTGCACAATCAATATGTCTTTACTCTTATTATTTATTTTTTTAAGACATATGAGCTTTCATTGAATTCCTTTGTATAACCCAAACTTTCCACTGCCTTCAGTAGGAGGTGCAGGTATTATTTTGGTGGTAAGGAATGATACTTGATTCATTGATGAAGGATTTGTGTTGATGCAGATGTGCTCCAATGTTACTTGGACTGTACAGACAGTTTTTTGGGATATCAGAAATGTTTCAGATCCTCATTAAGTACTTCCTTGGACTTGACATGGCGAGTTCGCTATGTTTTCATAACTGCTAACCAACCAACCAGCCAACCAAACCACCAATGTGCAAGCACATAAACAGCAAGTCTGAAGAGCAGATGGCAAGAAGAAAATGCCCGTTTCTGTCTTCATGGTTAACACTTTCAGCAGTCTGGGCTTCATTGCTTCTTGCAGCCTGCATAATGGTGGCGTTTGGGAGAATAAACTTTTGGGGTGGCATTTGGGGCAATAAACTAAGTTTGTCTCTTGTCTATTTTTTTAAAAATAATTTTGATGATTTCACAAGAAACACGGTACCCGGAGTGTCCAGTAAATACCAAAACTTCATGTGTAAACATTGGGGTTTATTAAAGAATTCACAATACAAGAAATATTTCACAAACACCAGCTCTTTCTGCTAATGGTTTAATGTAACATCCTTCACTAATTATCTCTTTAATGTGACAGATGAATGGCAAGTGATTTGATGCATATTCATAACTCCTTGAAATACATTGGTTAGTTGTAATCGGCAAGTAAATCTCATGGCATGGTTCCTGTTCCTGACTGGGTAAAGACATTTGTTATTAAGTATTTTTGAAAACAACTTTGATGCTCAGATTGCACAGTCATATTCACCTGACTTTAAACAACTTTTTTCTGGAATAAATTTGACTACCATATAGCATACACTCAAAGGAGGAAAGCCCTATGTTAAAAGGGTATTCTCTACCATTTACTTGTTCTTGTGTAATGCAAAGTACACTTCTGGATGGGCTTATCCAAAGCCCATCAAATCACTAGAATTCACCGAGTTAACTGCAGATTCACTGTTTGGGAAACCATTGCTCTCTGTTATCTGCAAGATCAAGGTATAGTCATATTCGAGTAACTTTTCTGATACCACTTCTACCACAACAGTGGCAAGTCTACTAAGCTTTTTTTAGAAAATAGGGTAAAATTATGTGATCAGACAAATGTTGCATTTTAGCTGAGGGCAACATGGTGGTTCCATCCCAATCTGGTAAGACCATGCACAGCTGTTTGTTTTATTAGTGCAATTTACGATTCATTCATAAACATTGAAGTTGCTTATTGCACAGATAACAATAATGTTTACCAAAGTCTCCTTCATCGCTTTCCAGCTAAATTAAAATTCTTATTTTAAAGTTTCGTGCTACTTGATCTATAGTAACTGGTTTAGAATAAGGTTTCCATTAGAGAAAAATTTAAACACGATGTTTAGTTTTATGTAAAGTTAAATTATGTTTTTACTGCATTACTATATATGGAAAAAGCATACATTACATCTGGCTATAACATCTTCTGCCAGGTTTTTTTTCCTTACATTTCCTGTCAGTACTGTGTCTAATATAAATATGAAATAGATAGATAGATAGATAGATAGATAGACAGACAGATACACAGAAGGTTGAATCAATAGACAAAGGGATTATGGTGAATGAAATTTGGACTTCAATTTTTCTGGAGAAAAAGAGGATTTCTGCAAATTTAAGATCGGCATTTCCTCCATATATCAAGGACAACAGTTTTGGGTGGATTTTTTTGGGGGAAAGGGTTGTGTACATAATTTTGTGTAACATAAACAAAATATTATCTGTACAATGCACAAATGCAGAAAGGGCAAAATCCCATGAAATATCAATCTGCTGGAGAACAGAAACAGAAAAAAAAAAGAAAAATAAAAAAGAGGAATTTTACACAACTTAGAATATTCCTTAGGATTTTAATAAACTGTTCAGAGTTTTAAAGAAGAAGGTGTTGCAGAGGTGTAGTCAACCGGGAGCAAGATAGGCTGAGATCGCTCTTCACCCTGATAAACTAAGAGTGAGATGATTGTGGTGGAATTACCCAAAGACAGCTACCTGGTTCCTAAACTGGAAATTCTTTTGCGTTATTTATTCTGTTTCAGGCATTCATTAAAAAATATAAAATACTGATAAAGAGTTATTTCTCATGAAAGTGATTTAACAATAAGAAACAGTTGAAAATTAAAAATCCCTTTAGGAACAGTGATAAGCAGCCCCATTTTATCTTCGTTTTTCTTTGTTTGTTTATTTTTCTTTTCTTTTGCTTTTAAATTTTGTCTTTAAAACAGATCATGGGCTAGTCTTTGCTAAGAATAAAAGGTGTATCCAAATTCCCCAAAGTAAAATGTTGATTAAATCTTCCTGATGATTAGTGGCTTTGTTGTCCCCCATCATCTGTGCTGTAAATTCAGTGAGCCTTTGGGATAGCAAATAATAAGCTTTCTTTAGCAACCCATGCAAAACAACAGGACAAAAAGGCAATTAAATCCCTAGTTCCATATTTTGCTTAGACTACCAGATAATGTCTGGACTTCTTAGCACATGATAAAAAGAATTAGTCTTTCTTGGGTATGCAAGCAAAGAACTAAAGAAGACCCTAGAAATATACACTGTCACTAAATTCTCACATGTCATTTGGCCACAAAACAACTAAATGAGCTAAAATGGAAAACAGTACAGCTAATAAAACACATGAAGAAAAATGTCACAAATTCTGCAGTACTCTGCATTTGATATTCATCAAAATATAGCACCATATTGGGGAAGAGAAGATGCTTTCTTTTATTCCTCCTGTCATGGAAGTAGAAGGCTAGATAAAAAAGAATAGTCTGCTTTTAAGGGGAAAAAATTAAGGTTTTTCCTTTAAAAGGCAAACGGACTCAGCAGTCAGTATGTCCTTTGGAAAGCAGAGGAGAAAGTCGTCTTGTTGTAGCTGTTTAAACTCAAGAGTCAGATGACTGATAGAGTGCATTGTCTGGAGACTTTCACAGTTCAGGTTAATGCCATCAAACCCTTTAATTACACCAATATACAGCTGATAAGAGGCCCTAATGGCCCTTTCGTATCTGTATGGTAACTAGGACATGCACCATATATGGGTGTAAGATTGATACCTATACGACTTTGTTCTGATAACTTGACTTCCTGTCAAATGATGCATTGCAGAAGCTTCTTCAAGCTTCTCACCTCTTTTCCTTTAGTGTTTCACACTGCTGAGAAAAGTTCCAGATATCTAGTCTATAAGCATGAAAATATAACAAAGATCTGCATGGAATTCAGGGAAAAACATGGCTTACTGAAGCATGATTTTCAGCAACATATTAATCCTTAATCCTCTGTCAGCATACCTGCTAGATTGCCTAGTCTTTTGTTTCATTTTTTTTCAATTAGTTCCTAACTGCGGTACAGAAACTAATATTTCTAACACTTTTATCAGACGCAAGTCACGACTGCAATACTGTAGCATTAACTTTGCCGCTTACTCTGGTCATGCAATTCCTCAGTGAAGGGAACTGTCCCTACATATATATATTTAATTATTTTTGTCAGTTATCTTGCTGTTTAGGTTCATTTTCCAACCTTAGGAAAGCAGTGGAAAGAATATGTGTTGGACTACAATATGAACATAAAGCTTACATAAATGTAATCTCCCATTTAGATGTTCAACTGGCGAGCAGGAGTGCTGCACCCCACTGGGAATACTCTTATTGGGTTGGAGACAAGTTATATATTCCAGTGGAGGAGGGTGTTTCACTCATAAAGAGAACAAAATGTGTGTTTTGAGAAATGGAGATGCTTCTCTGAATGTCATATATGCCACTTGCAGGTATGTGCTTCTGGAAGAGAAGAAAATCAGTTCTATGGGAAACAGTAGTGACACTTCCCATTGCACCTCACTCACAAAACCAGAGTGAACAGGGCATGTTCTGCAGCTTCTGATTTCATTCCCTCAAAGCAGGCTTCAATGGAGCTGCTTTTGTTACTTTAATGAGCAATACCATTGTCCTTGAAGTTTGCACAGTGTAAATGCAGATCTGGCACACTGAGTTGTTGTCATTGTGCAAAATGAATCATTTAGAGGAAATATCCCTGTAAAGATATGTGAAATGGAAGATCTCATCTCCTGCTGAACGATTGTAAGGTTTCTCACTGGTTGGGGAAGTAGCATGCAAAGTTGCTGGCATCCACATGTAAAATGAATTATTATTGTATTAAAAACTACTTTCCCCAAAACATTTGTTTCTCATCTGGCATCAAATAGAGTTTAATTGCAAGTTGTTTTATGTCATTTTCAAAAAGATGCACAGGAGGTTCCTAAACTTCCCATGTATACACATCTCATTATATCTCAGTAGGGTTCATGTTTGTACCACCTGCTCACAATTGGGAACACTTACCCTAATGTCTCTGCAACAAATTTTAGCACTGGGGTCCTTCTGACAATGCAGTTGCAATCTTCATTACAATCTTCTTTGTAAGCCATTTCCAGAGGGTTCTGTTAAGAGAATAAACATGTGACTTTCAATATTTTCTTTGATTTAAGAAGATAGGGCCTGACAATTTTGCTATTTTTATCTAATAAGAAAGAGAAGTAATGTTCTCAGGTTAAAATCTGAATTACAGTTGGTCACCAGCTGTTTACAAAACTGAACAGCAGAAGCATAAATACCAGATTATTTATATGGCTAAAATATCAGCTTTCATGGACTGGCTGCCTCCTTCACAAGTATTTTCTAGTGCTGATAGGAGACAGGTATAGACTTTGTATTTTTAGGACAGTTTTGGATACTATACATGTTAATAATTCCAGGATTTACGTGTGTTTAGCCCATTTACAATGTATTGCCAGCATTTCTTATTTGTCTGTGGGCCAAAATAGTGAGTTAAACTCCACATCAGGATTTGGGCTCAGATCCAAAGCTAATATTGCAGTGTAATACTAGGAGAGCTGCACTGCTAGAAGAGCTGTGCCTTGGCTAAGGTGTTGAATGAAGGTATCTCCTGCTTTGCTCTGGTGGTCAACCAAGTGGCAGTTAAGGACTTCCAAGCCCTTCGCTGGAGAACAGTGAGATGTTTCTCTGGATCCATGGACACTCAATGCATCAGACTGACAGGACCCCCTGAAATATTAATTCTGTTTCATACATATCTGGTAGAAAAATATAACATTACAGTACAACCAAAGACTATGTTATAATGCACATGCATATATTGAGGATGAACATGACACTTTTCTTTCTCTCTATTCCAGTTTCTCACCATAGGGAACCTGCCTAGGATCTTTACCTCCTTTCCCCTTCCCAAAGCCAGAGGAGTGGCAGCAGTATAGACAGGTGAACACCGAATCCAAATCCTGTTGTTGAATGTGTTTACACAGAGCACACAATGTGTGCCTACTCTCCAGTTGAGTGTCCAAAGCAGAGTCTAAGCCACTCTAGACATGTTTCCATTTGTTTTCTCACCCCAGCTAGAACACCCAGGCCATATCTGTGCTTTACTCTTGCAGCATGTAGTGCTGCTGCTACTGCTCTGGCGGTGGCAGAGGTCTGGGCTTTAATGAGCATATTCATGTGCAGTTATTCTTTTGACAGGGTGCCCAAATTTTCTTGAGGAAGACAAACCACGACAGATATTTATGTCTCAGATATTTATATCTGAGACAAAGGCTCTTCTCCAGCCCAGACACTTCCTACTTGCCAAACTCCAAATGCTTGTTTCCAAAAGAGGTGTTAAAACTTCTCAAACTTTTCAAGAAAGCTCACAAGTATCTTTCATAATGAGAAGAATTAAAAAAAAAACAAAGTGCAGGATCTGGGACTAGCTGCCCCAATAGCAATCCCATTAGTCACCAGCTCGTCCCAGACAGAGTGCTCCCCAGTCTCCCAGAAAAAAAACTTCTATGGAAAATCTTCAAAATTCTTGTGGAAGACAAATGCAGCCTGTTCATACAGCTTGGAGAAACCAAAATAAAAAGCAGGGTAACACTAGATTTTCTTTATCTTGTAGGAGTTGCAATTCCTTGAGTTTCCTTTGTAGATGCCTCAACTATTTTTTTGTATAAGAACCATGTTTTTGAGACAGGATTGCGTCCTGGAGCAGCTGCCTTGAAGGACACTCCTGCAGCTGTTGCCATCCACTGGGATTGCCATGGCAGTTACTGAATTGTTTGCACTGAATCAGGAGTATTTGTGCAGTTTTGATGAGTTTTCAGCACATTGTAGCCATTCAAAATGACAGCTTCCAGTCCAGCTTTCTCCCCACAGCCATGAACTGCTTCATGAGCTGATTTACAAGCTGATTCTGTGTCCAGAAGGCACCACAAAACCCTCTCTAGCAACTTCTGCTAATCTTACCTTTTCCGCAACTTGCTGGATGATCCTATCTTTAATGTAAATTTATAGTCCCACAAAGAGATGATGTATCATCACTATTAGAGAAAAAAAAATTGCCAAGGTTCTCTGAAAATAGTTTATTCTTCTCTGTGTCACATTATCAGTACCCCTTATTACTGTCACCAGTGTTATCTACATGGGCCATGAGTTTGTTTTTTTCTCTCCCTCCCACCTACTTGATACCGAAGCTGTTACCCATCACCCTTCCTCAAGTGAGGAGTAAGTGGCTGCTGCTCTGTGACCAGCTGGCAGGGATCAGAGGAGAAATGCAATAGTCTTCTGGGTGGAAACTATTTGGGTCATCCCACCTCAGAGGTGATGTTTGAATTAAAGTTCTATATTTGCCGTCATGTGTAAAAATTCTTGGTGGCATAAGAGAAACATATTGTTAATTAATTGCAGTCTGAAACACATGTCAATCAAATGTGTTTGCGGCTAGTAATCTTCATGCTAATCACTTTCTCAAACAACACCCTGGTCCATCTGAATTATGTCTAAATTAATCTAAGCAAATCTGTACATCTTCTTTTAACATAAAGTAGTAGTAGCTTGTGTTCGTTTACACACAGAAAAATAGATTGTCTTAGACAACTAAAGAATCATTTGAGATTTTTCTCTAACTAAATTAAAGTTTTCAGCTTTCAAAAATTTTTAATAACTTCTTTACCATTTATCCTTTTTTAAAAAATTTCAAGTATATTTGTACCTACCTAGAAGACAAAATATACTAAATTAATATTACATGGTGTGATCTTTATAGCACCCCTCATCTGAAAAGGCTTTTGGAGAGCTTTCAAAATAATGAAATTTATTGTTCTGTGAGCTCTGACGTATTTCAGCATAGAAATACTGGACTTTCAAAAGTCTTCTTCTGGCTATTAATGATTCACCCGTTACTAACCCTTTGGACCCAAAATGAACTGTGAATGAGCCACTGTCCAAAGTGCAAGTTGTTAGCTAGACTTTACTAATGCCAAAAAAACCTGTTGAATGCTGGGCTTAGCCCCAAAATAATTGATTATTGCAAGAGCACCAACTTGGTGATATGCCAAGAAACATCTATAGTTAAATGACCTTGACATCAGTCCTAGCACTAATTTAAGTAAATAAATGTTGTACTTTCTGAAGAAAAGTTTTTCTGTAGAGGTGACCCATACCCTGTGATGCATCCTTTTAAACCCTCTTTTTTACTGGAATTGTCTCCTATGCAATGAAGTTCCTACAGTGCTACTGAAAAGTGACCTCTGCATCTATAAAAAGTAAAACTAATCAAATCAGATCTTTTTAAAAATAATGAACACAGGCAAGGAGACCACAGCAATTTGGGCAGAGCTCTCTTCAGCTTTTCAATTATAACTATGATCAAGTCCAGTCAGCCTAGGATGTGGTCTCGTCTCATGGTCTAGACAGACTTGTGGGTTTACAAGTTGGTCTCTGAAGACACCAGGCTCAGCATTCACCTGAAGTTAAATGTTCTTTACTTGAGGATCTAGTTTGTCTGAACTAGAAAGACAAATTGTATTTGACTTCAGGATCAATATGGCAGAAATCCCAGAGCTCTCCACCCATATGGTAGGAACATATGTGTTCACTCCAGCTACACTCCCTTATTCCAACTGCACTCGGAAAAAACTCCCTTTTCCCCACTTGCTCTCTCCAGGATTAAGCCAAAGTCTATTAAAGTCTTTAAAAATGTTTTCACTGATTTCAGCAAGCTCTGGATGGTACGTTCCAGCTTCCAGTCATTTCTGTCATCATTGCTATAATGACCAGCAGCAGCTTGATATTCCTCCCATTGACATCTGCAGGAGATGGCTATTCCAGCTTGTCCAGACCCCAAAAATGGATTTCTAGAACGTTTTTCAACTTACAAACCTTGCTTACAGTATCAAATCCTGGAGGTGGGTTAATTTGTTTGAAAATTCACATGTAATTTTGTCTTAGCTCCTTTCCTGTATGCATTGAGTGATTCAAACAGGGGAAGGCTCTCTGCTGTTTTGGATGGATGATGCTTTGTCTGGGCTGCCAGTGTCTGTGCATTGTAACACACCACACTGTGCAGCACTGGTACCATAGTTTCAGGCTCCCTCCATGCCTATATGCAGCAGGAGCATTGCTACGAGACAGGTTGGGTCCTGTAATAGCTCTAAACCCCTTTCCCTCCCTCCCTCAAATTTGCTGAGTGAAGATGGCTAAACCACAGCTTTTGTTCACCATGTCCACCATGTCCACCAGTTTCTGCAGCTGGAAGAAAACTTTTAAAGTACACTTCCTCCTGATCTTTTAGACCTAAGTTACAGGTTCAACATCAAGAGCTTCTGCAGAAACACAGCAGCCTTGATAGTCTGTACAGGACTATGCTTAGTGCTTAGTCTTCCTTTGCCCACAGAGTATTTCATCCATACTTTATAATGAGACTATGTATAAATATGCTTTGATAAGTTAGTAGATGGAACATTTCACTAAACTATGTACTTAACAAAATCTCTTTTTTTTTTGTTTAAACAGGTGATTCCAGTGAGTCATCCTCCACAGTCCTTTCCCATGTTGTAGTGCTTCTTCCCAACACAAAAGTAAAATGAGAAATTTCATCTTTTTCTATAAATTTCTTCCTGACATAACAATGACTTCTGTAAAAGTTGCCTCTTCCTCCAGAAAAAATGTCCAAATTTTCCAGTTTACCTTTTTAGAGAAATCTTGCTGTATGAAGAATTTGAGTGGCAGCTGCATGGCAAGTGATGGTTAGCAATGCAGTTACTGAGGCAGCTCACAAAACCACACTGCAACAAGAGGAAATAACCCTATATCATGTACAGAAATGTTATTAGAGTGGTAGAATGCTATTGAGTGGAAACAGAATTTCCAGAGGAGAAGGGACAGAATCTGAAAATGTGATTAAAAATATTTTTTCCATGGTGTATGTTTTAAAGATGCCATACCTGGGCTTTGGATTTCTCTCTCCCCCTTTTTTTTTTTTTTTTTTTTTTTTTTGTTAGATAAAAAGCATAATATTTCACATTTGGAATAATTCCTGGATTTTGGAAACACATTATTAAAACTGAGCATATGGAGGTCTTAAAGTAAAACCTTATGGAAAGGGGGAGAAAAAAACCAGTCGATCAAGGCTATTCTGTAGCATCTTAAACCAAAATAAAATATTGCAAAATCCTGAAGAAATAAGATTTTTTTTCTGTGGGGTTCTTTTCCATTCTACATTTTCAAGTTTATTTCATTAAATAAGTGAAGATTACTTGGAACTAAATTCTTCCACCTGCAAACAAAGATTTTTATGCCATTTGCAACTTTTTGTGTGTTTTTTCTGTACCTTTAGAACATGAAATATTTAGCTAGTTTGTGAGTTGTTCAGAGAAGTCTATAATGATAGTTGTATATAAATTTATTTTATCTATCTTACCTTCCTGTAAGACTGAACTTAGAGTGTTGAATTTTAATAGTCAAATAACTCTGTGTGGACTTCATGTCTGCCCGTAACAGACATTAATTTTAAGTGCTGTGAGCTTGGATTATGTACTATGCCTCGGGTCCATGTCCTCAAGCTATTTGGGCATGCTCAGGTCCCAGTGTGCTTTATGGATAACTGCACTACAAATGGTTCCTCTAACCATGTTTGCTATTTTTATATCTTGCAAGGTATGAACATCCACTGATCAAATGCTGTGTGATAGTATTGATATTACTTAAGTACTTAAGGCAAAGAAACAGCAGTCTCCAAGGTCTGAATAAACACCCTCCTCTCCCCCAGCCTCCCTGCACTGATTCGGTCTGAGCCTTCTATGTAAATGTTAATTGGTTTCATTACAGGTTTTTCTACTCCAAGTCACCAACTGAAAATCAACCATTAACTTCTTAACACAGCTTGTTCTGCCTGTATTTCAGTAGGATCATGTATGATTTACTAAGCATGAGCAGTGGTTGCAATGAAAAAGTTTCTTATGAAAAAAGGGCTAGGTAAATGGGCAAAAGGTTAACAAACTTTGGCATTTAAAGTCTCATTTTTCATCCACATGCAGATTCTTAGATGATGCAACATGTATCACATTTAAACCTTTTAGCACGTGCTCTATCAGTGGTTCTGATTTATGATGGAAAGCTTTGTGCTGAACTGCTATTATCAGGCTACTGTGGCAAAATGATCCTGTAAGAGAGAGAAATGCTGCGGGCTCTGTATTATGTGTGACTGACTTCCTCGTGAGAGGAAGAGGAGGGGCAGACACTGATCTCTTCTCTGTGATGACCAGTGACAGGACCTGAAGGAATGGCCTGAAGTTGAGTCAGGGGAGCTTTAGGTTGGATATTAAAAAAAAGTTTTTCACCCAGAGGGTGGCTGGGCACTGGAACAGGCTTGCCATGGAGGTGGTCACAGCACCAAGCCTGACGCAGTTAAAAAAACTTTTGGACAATGCTCTCAAGCACATGGGGTGATTCCTGGGGGGGTCCAGTGCAGGGCCAGGAGTTGGATTTGACCATCCTTGTGGTCCCTTCCCACTGAGCTTATTCTGTGATTCTGTGATTCATTGGATCTAGAGAAACTTGGATAAACAGAATACCCAGATGAAGTTTCTAGAAAACCTCTATATCCTGTTAGAGAGGGGAGAGTCCTGAATTCTTTGTTCACTCTAATTCCTGTGTGAAGTTCTTCTCCATTTAAAGACTACAGGGACAGCTTTCCGACATGTGCTTTAAGTAAGCATTTATTTTGTTCTATCAATGACAGTTACAACAGTGTTC
This sequence comes from Amblyornis subalaris, assembly GCA_018881555.1. Lineage (NCBI taxonomy): Eukaryota > Metazoa > Chordata > Aves > Passeriformes > Ptilonorhynchidae > Amblyornis > Amblyornis subalaris. The sequence continues at coordinate 299,652 of JACAXG010000072.1, forward strand.
TAGTCATGTATTTCCCATTTCTTTAACGAAAAAGGTTTGTATGAAAGAAAGAAGCTGGCAGATCAGTGTGTCAGTATTTCATTATTCACCTATGCTCATTTAGGTAACTGAGTCAAGTCTTTGCAGCATTTTTAAGGGTTTGGTTGTCAGTTACACAACTGTCAGTTTGCAAGCCTTAGTTAAATTTACGTTATGAATTTGTAATCCTGTGAAAAATCAGATGTGCACATACGTTTGTGTTGTAGGACATAAATGCAATTCTTTCCCCTCCCCAACAGTTCTTTGTGACATCTTTCCAATTTTAATTGATATCACGGAAATCAAAGAAAGACCACAGTGAATCAGCAGTGTTGACAATGTGCCAGGGTGTTTAGAAAATAGGCATAGCTAGGGAAGAAGAACATGTCAAAATACATTTTGAACATATTGGAATATGTTATGAAATAAAATGTGTTTACCTTTTTGAATGACGGTGTTGGGTAGTGCTGGCGACGCTTAGGAGGAGGAGGGGGTGGGTGACGGAGCCCTAGAATGGACCACATTCCCGTTTTTTATGCAAGATACAAATACTCAGAGAAGGAATATGACACGATATGACAAATCACTTCTCTAATTCATTGGACTTGTCAAACAAATTAACTTCTCTGGTGGTAGCGGTGGTGGGAACATTAGTACGATCAAAATGCTGGTGGCTGCTTAAGTTCTGCTATCACATAGTTTAACCAGGCTTAGACAAGTTTAGACATCTGAGTGCTAAAAATACTGGAAGATAGTAACATCTGTTATGAAGCAAAACATGTGATGATGTTACCACTGGTAGCAGTGAACTAAGACATTTGGCGTGGTGAGCAAAAAGACATCTAAGGCACACATTTACACATCTGAATGAGAGGCAAAGGAAGCTCCCCAGCTCTCCATCTCCCTGCCACCCCCCAAAAAACCCCAACAAACAAACAAAGGAAATATTGCAGAAACTGGTGAAATGAATTACAGCCTGAAATGCTTCCCATAGAAATGCCATTACAACATTTACAACCAGGTTACAACATTTTTTCTCCACTCGTAAAGTGTCATTAAAAGCACCAGAGCTACTACAGCAATAAAGGATGTTGCTTGATTTTAGGAATTCTCCTTTGACGTGAGCCACTTGTTATATTTGCTTCCCATCTACATCAATATTTGATACTTACCACCAGAGAAAGAAGAGGACAAAGTTCATAAAATCTTTGTGTTTCAGGCTGTCATTAAATAGCCATCAACGCCAGCCATTTTATAACTCAGTTAGCCTTTTCCTACATTGTGTAAGCATTAAAAATCTCTGTTAAACTTTTTTTTCTTCAATTTTCCTGCAGCTTCCTTGTGCCTTCATTGGCATAATTTGTTTACACTGAATCTGGTTTTAACAGCTCTTAGCTTTTTAATAAATTTTTGTCCTGTTATTGTCCTATCTCCCTAATCCATCATCTGTCATATTCTGTAATCTGATCCACGATTTGGAGACATGAGGACATTGGAATACATACACTGGTTGAAAATAAATATGCTAAGTAAAACCCATTATTTCTGTAAACACTGATATGTAATATTACTTGTTACTGTCTCTTTCTCACAGCTATGTTACATCCATTGCAATTTTTGCTTTGTTGTTCTAGTTATATATGGATAATAGAAATTAGTATATTTTAAAAGATTTTGACATTTACACCAATTTCAGTTATTTTTCACATGATTTTCTCCTGCATCTTGATCCTAATAGGGTGTTGTGGGGTTTGGCAAGACACAGATCAGTCATAACCGTATGCCCATTTCTGAACATCAAAAAGGTACAGAGCTGCTAAATACTGTTTTATTGCGCACCTCTATGACCTCAAAAGTCATACTTGGATGTCACTAGCTTCTCTCATCCCAGCTGGGAACATAGAAGGTGAATCTCACTCTTGCAGCATCAGACATAGCATATACCAACTGTTGTTTTTTCTGGGAACAAAAACTGAGCGAACACCTTCTCGCAGACTTAAATACAAATCTCTTTGTGAACAATGAAAGCAAAAGATATTGATTTGCTCTGAGAACAGACCAAGACAGGGATGAAAAGGTGGCTCAGATGCAGGCAGTGGAGAAATAGATGAGTGAACCCATTTTCAGAATTAGAATAGGGGAAGGACCACAAAATTTTGTACTGCACTTTCTAGAATCCCAAGTTTATTTAATTGAATTTGTTTCACTGAATTTAAATTTGGGGACAAACAACTAAAATCTGGGACTAAATGGGGCAGTGGGGGGATTATCAGTTCTGATCATCACAGCCAGCTCTCTCTGCCTCTGACAAACCACTCAGGGCATTTAAATACTGGAGTACAAATAACCAAAATAAGTAATGGTATAATTATTTTAGACAAATTAAAAATGTTGCTTTCCTCCTTAGAGCAGCCTGAAAATAGGACGATTCATTGGTTAAATTTTAATGGAACAATCAAAGAGCAGTTAATTCCCCAGCATGGGGTACCCTCAGTGGGCAATTACAGGGTTAGGAATGCTTCGTCTCTGCTTTGACCTGATTGGTGTAAAGTCCCTCGATGGTTTGCAATGTTTGTTAAATTGGCGACAGTCTGTACTTGGATATACTCTATTAGCCAAAAATAATAGACAGTTTGGTTGCCAGTTTTAATGTTCATATGTTGCAGTCAGCAGGGTTTTTTTTCCTTTTTATATCAGTGTTTCAAAGGTTAATCTCTGTTATCATCATCTTTAACTCACTCTTATTCTTATCAGTTATATTTAGTGGCAGATTGCAAGCTTTACTTATTATCTTGTTAAATCAGTAGGTGAAAGCCTTTCAAGGCATTTCTTTTTAAACATCTTTTATTAATGTTAATATGCCAGATGGGACAAATTAAAATGGTTCTGTTCTTCATGCTGCCACTACCCACAATTTTACCACATCATTTGCTGGTTAAGGAAGCATATGAAAATGATAGGTACAGAACTTCTATAATAAAAGTTCAGAAAATGATACTATAACCTCTCCAGAAAAGTGTTTTGGTTTTTTTTGAGTTAAATTCATACATAAAAAAAATGTCAATTCTGTGCGTGCAGCTGGTTTGATCTAATTATAGCTGAATTCAAGGCTGTCTTGATCAGAACAGTGTGGCAATATACCTTTTCTGCACTCATATTGGGGGTCAAGGGAAAACTTCGGTACCTTTATCATCACAATACCTTTATCATCAGCTGTTATTGGTGCTATTGCCCTGGTGATCTCTGTGGCATCATGTATTAATGCTGGCAGTCCCACAGAGCACACAGAAGATTAACCTCTGCATGGTCCCCTGGGTTGGGTCCCCAAGAGAGACACAAGTAAAATCGTCTTTGGAAGTCACCAGTGTGTTATTGGATGTTCCTTACAGGGCAGCCTCATCTAATTTTGCTGACTGGTAAGGCACTTTCAGGACAAAACTCTTTGTTATGTGGGGGATTTTTAGTATGCAGCCATGGACGAAAGACAGAAATAATAGTACTTTTAGTAACAGCAACAGTTAAACTATAAAAACAGAATCAAATAATTGATAGGCAGATGTCTCTTTTTTTCAGTCGTGCTAAAATGTCCTTATGGGATAAATGGCTCCCTTCTCTGATTTCAGTGAGATTAGAATTTTTTCACCAGGGATCTTTTATCCCAACAGCAGAACAGCAGAGTCTGTACATTTGTGCTTTTCCCTATTGTGACTTTATTCAATTCTTTTTATGATGCAATGTCCAGAACAGTGGGGCTTCCTTAGTTTGCATGGAGAGCACAAGAATTGCTTTACACACTCCAATGGTAACATCTGCTATTAAACTGCAAAATTGGGCCCGGATATAGTCAAATCTGTATGATACAGATGTTTGGGTGTTCCCTGTCAATAGTCAATTCATGATATTTCCTGCACTGGATCAAATTTCACTTAGACAGAGACTGATAAGTTGAGAAGACTGCACATTAAATGAATGTAGTCAAAGGCTGTAGAGAAAGGAGTTCTTTCTTTGAGGGAGTGTGGATAGTGTCTAGGGATTAGCCCGTCATCTAATTTTACCATAAATCTACTTCTAATATTAAAACCAACTCAGTGGCTTTATCTCTCAGTACCAGCTAGAAGGATTTTAGTTTTCTCTAGCCACTGCTACTTCAGCCTGCATACTGAATCTGATGTGCATGAAAATCACTTAGCATGAATACAATAGAAAATTAAAGTAGTGCTGAAATATACTTAGCTGTTAGAATTCAAGTAGGCAATGTTAGGATTTGCCCATTTAAAACATACCCACATATTATAAATTGCTGTAAACAATTTGTATTTTTGTAACAAAACATAGTGTTGTTTAACTTATGTTCTGGCAATTTCAAGGCTGTTTTTCCCCGTAGCCTTCTTTGTGAGCAACAGTAGGAAAAAACCCCTCAAAACTGCTATACTTGTTATCACTGGAGATAAATGATGAATATACAAATGTGTATGTCTATATGATATATAAATATATATATGTTTGTGTGTGTTTATGTGCATGTGTGCACATATAACCATATATATTGTGTCTAGTTATGTGCATCATCTTTCGGATGGTAAGGATTGCAACTAAACTTACAGTGCAAATCAAGGTTGAAGGAAGCCACAATAATAATAGGATGACTGGAGTTTTAAATAGCAGAGATGGTAATTGTGCAAGATTCTGTGCAGGATTTGCGTTTGCCACATGCTTCAGGACTACAGATGGAAGCATGAAGAGCAGACGAAGAGCAAAAAGTCCAACCCTAAAAATACCTACCATACTTTCTAAGATGCCATTAGCCACAGGACATTGTGGCTTTCCCTGTCTGGCATGTTCTTCTTAATGGAAGAAGAAGAGCTAAAGGGGAAATATGCATTTATATGGTTCCTCTCAGGGAATTTTTCAGAGTCTGTACTATTAATGAATAAGTGAACAGACTATTAGAGCTGCTCTGAATGAAATAAAAATGTATTTCTTTAGTATTCTCCAAAAAAATAATTTTGCCCAAAATGTTTGGTTTAATAGTCAGGAAAAGCTTTCTTTCTTAATCTATTTCTACTTTTTTCATTCTATATTTATTTGTTTCCATTAGAAACAGGAGAGTAGGAGAGTAGAAACTAGCAAAGTATCACAAAATTATTTTTTTATAGTGGAGCTACCTGCAAAAGTTTAGAAATATCAACAATTACATGGTAGTTCCTGTCAAACTACACCAGTTCTCATTAATCTTGGAGCATTTATCTGAGGAAATGGAATTTATAGAACCTGTGAAATTTACTTGCCAGATCCAGGTAAACAATTTTAGATGTAACTCTAGTTTATGTTCTGCTGCAGAAGTCTATGGACATGTGACCATAAACTTCAAAAAATAAGATAAAATATAAAACTTTTATTAGGCTGCTGTTATCATGAACATGTAATATATGGAGACTTAATTAACATAATTTAAGTTACCTGTTTCATCATTAGAAACCCCAAAATTATCTTGAATGATGAGCTATCAACTGTTTTTCTACATATTATACTATCTAGATTATATATAAAATATGAAAATGTTTCAGATTGAGAACAGACCACTTCTTCAGGTATCAAAGTGTTTTTATGGTAAATATACATTACATCTGACACTGAAAATGGACATGGATGCATAACAATTTCAGTTAGAGAAGACTGCAAAGACCATCTTATCTTCCTGGAGGTGATGGTGTTTCACCACAGAAACCATTCCCAAAACACACAACAGAGATGGTGAATATCTTTAAAATAGATCCATTTTGACTCAGAAACATCATATGACAATGACCATTTCATGTTTTGTACCTACAATTAAATAACTAGAAAAGTAAATGCGTCTTCTGCTCTGAACAGATTTTGGTAACAGGCGTCCTGTCATGTCTTTGCTAGATTGAAAAGCCCTTCCTGACATTTTTTTGTATGGACTTTGCTCCTTAACCTTCTGTTTGTTAAGATGGGTAGACTGAGCTTCCTCAGCCTTTCTTCATGAGGCAGGTTTACGTATGTTCGTTTCTAAATGACAGCGGCACAGAAATGAATGTTTCTTCTAGGAATCCTCCCACTGAGGCAGACACATCTCAAAATTCAGCGCCTTGGCGGCTTGACTGCTATGACAGTACAGATGACTTAGTTTGTTGCTGGCTGAGAAGATCTATCTTAATTAAGATAAAAATAGTAAATTGCCTAAATATTGAGCACATGTAGAAGAATATATAAGTCAATGACTAATACATGCTTTTGAAAGCCTGGATTAATGTTTAAAGTGTTTCTTCAATTAAAAACAACACAAAGTCTTGAACCTATAAATTACATGATGAGGATGGGTCTTTGTTTTATTTTCTTTCCCCTCTCTTTTTTTTTTTCCCCTTTTCTTTTTTTCTTTGCCATTGTTGTTGCTTTTTCGTGGTGGGTATGCTTTCCTTGGCAAGTTTTCTGGGAAATACAATTATATGATGCCCAGCAACAGGCTTGAGAGGAGAGTGTTTGAGAGGGCACGGAGAGGTGCTGCACAAGGTTGACTTGAAGACATCTTGTCTCTGCAAAGGCTTGGGGAGGCAGATTACCTCTGAGAAGTGTCACTCGCAGATTTGTATGCTACCACAGGCTGGAATGTGAGGACCTCCATTACCCTCTGTATTTAACAGCCTTGGGCTGCGCCTTTCCCTCTCTTCAGCCCACCCCTCCTCACCTCAGGCTTCACCAATATTAAAGGCAGAAGGTTTCCAACCAGTGTATGATTCAACCAAACTCAAACCCTTGCAGGCTTCATAGTCTGTTATAATATGAGTGATAATTAAACAGGAAATCAGTGGGAGGAGTAAGAATAGCTAATGCCTTAACCAGTGAGAGAAATTTCAGAGACGGATGGAGGTGGATGGAGTGGTGAGAGGAGTTATTATTACAAGCATTCATCCCTTCTCATAATTTTCACATGTCCACTAAAAATATATCAGACAAATGGCTTCTAACTGTACTCGGAAGTGTGTGTGAGGGACAGGCTTGCACTTTAGGCAGTATATCACTTCCAAGATTGTGAAACTGTTAGCTTCTCAGCAAGTTATTTCCCTTGTGTATAAACCCCACATATGTAATTATGAGGTGTCCAACGCTTACACCTAAGAGCTGACTGGAATCCTACCTAATTTTTTGCATGGGAGCCCACCAAAAACATATGGAGAATCAGAATAGTCTTCCTTCTTCATTTCTATATTCACGGAAGGTAAACCAAAGCATTGCCCTTAATGTTTGTGATGACATAGTTGTTCTGCAAGCAACATGCTGTCTAAAGCTGTGCACATTTTTTTCCAGTTTCAGTTCACACAATTGTGAGTTTCATTTTGAGTTTCATATGAACTAAGAAACTCAAAGCAAAACTCAGCTGGAACATTCTTTTCTTGGTTTATGGTGGAAGGTATGCAAAAACAGAGACAGACATAATTTTCACTCAAAATTAACTTGTGCCAGGTTGGAGAGAAATTTAGCTTAGATTTAGCACTCACGTTCAATAGAACTTTTCAGTGAACCTAATTCAACTTTTTTTTAAGATGATGACCTGGTAACATCAATATAAGGCTAAAATTCACTTGTATAGTGTTTTTCTAATATGACTGCTAAGCATAACAATACCTATGTGAGAGAATTTTCTTGTACATGGATAAAAAACCATATCTATTCTAAATGTATTGGCACTGGCTTGTTTTGTTCACTTTGAGGAACTGGGATTTATTTGTTGTTTGGAACTCTACTCCACAATGCACGTCCTTAATCCATATCCAAAAAATCCAGAAGAAACACCTAATTTCATTGTCTTATTTTGCATAGAGGATTTTTAAGACATGGTTATGGCATGAATCATTGTGTGCTGCCAGCCTTCAGAATCCACTGAGCAAAAATTGAACAGGTTTTCTATGCTACTGCTGCTTTGGCAAATTTGAAAAGGTGCTGAAACTGGTATTCAAGGTTTTCGTCAGGAAACAATTTTCCTCAGAACTTTTTTCAGCAATACTTCTACCTTTACCACTACTTTATAGAGATTTTGAAGCTTTTTAATACACAGAATTAATACTTTGATCTGAATCTCAGTACTCTTGGTGGAATTTATCTCATTTTACACCAACACAAATTTCAGTAAGAATCAAATTCCAGGCCATCATGTGTATGCATAGAAATGAAACAGGGAGATTAACCAGGGCATAAAACCAGCACACAGTATACATAGTATAGCTTTAATTGTGATGTGACACAGGAAGAAAGACCTAAATACAGAGATTGATGCATTTATGACCTCCTGGATACTTTTTTCCAAGTCTTAATCCTCAAATTAGTAAGATTCTTATTTACAAAAAATCTTTAAGAAGCATTTTTATACCTATATCTCAGGTTGCTCTGAGGTCCAAAAATAAATAAAATTTGTAGAATGACCATTTCTAAAAAAATCAAAGAAAAAAACCCACAAAACATTTTATTTCTTGACTACGTGCTTGGGAAAAGAGCAAAGTTGACCTATTTCTATGTGCATTTCCTGGTTTCAATGATTTTACCAACTCTGAAATACCTGAGCAATATTAGGCACAGATGGCAACTCAGGGAGCAACAATACATTTCTAGAGGAAAAGGGAATTTCATCAGGGTCGGATGAAGGATCACACAATCAAGACTCATTCTGAGTCTCATAATATCTCACAACGAAAGCTTAAAGCTCAGGTGGTAACATCAAGATGTATTTGAGCGTGTTTGAGCAGCCTGAAGTAGGAGCCTCTGAGAGTGGTCTACTGCCCAGTGTGTTGTCCAGTATTCACAGCCCCTACAACATCCAGTATCTCAGAGATCCCTTTCAGAATGGTAAAAACTTTTGGCTTGTACATTGTAGTTAAGGAGAAAAACCAAGACAAAGGTCCAAAAAATCAACGTCCCACTCCCCCCCCCCAAATAACCCCCCCCAACAAACACCCCCACGCAAAACCCCAAACAAAGAATCCAAACAACCCAAGCCAAAATAATAGTAAAAAAAATTAGGGTATACCAACAACAATGAAGGTGTTGTGACAGTACTGCAAGTGAAGCAAGCTGAATTCAGGGCCCCAAACCCCACACTGGCAAAGCTTGAAGCCTGTGGAAGCAGTACATTGAGTATCTGACAGAAAGTGCACTCTCCTATCACTATTTCGCCAACAATTGGAGCAGATTGGCAGAACAAGCCAAGCACAATCAGGCAGATCCTCTGGGTGCACAAGCATATGTGTATCGGAATGACAGGCTCCAATAAACCCTAAATAATCAATATCCACTAATTCTTAATTATCTCATTCTGCTGATGTAGTACGAGAGATATATCAAGAAACTGCCTTCCACATGCATTCATTAGGAATTCAGATTTAGTAGCTGGTGGTGATGTTAGGATAATTAGCAGCAAAAAAAAATGGAAGAAATGTAGGTTGCTATAGCAACCCGCTCATCATGATCTACAGCATAAACACTCAGATTAATTTACAAGATGCCAGGTAGATATCTGCTTGGCTGACTGGGGTACACACAGACACCACCTTATTTGCTTTTATTAAGGCTTAATCATCAACATTAGAGCTTTCAAAGTATGTGTGCTATCACTGTCAATCACAGCAGAGCTAGATGCTTCTAGGTGCAAATCCAGCAGCACAGTCTCTTTGCACCTCTATCTGCTCTGCGGGGAAGGAAGTAGAATAATATTTCTCCAGACACATCCTGAAAGCACTACCATGGCCCTGGAGCTGAGATCACTCCTATGGGCTATCTCTGTGGTACAAGTCATATTCTCCCTCTGTAGAAAACCAGACCCAGTTCCATGAATCTCGATGATATTTTTTCTCTAGCAAACTCTTGGGAAAAGAGCCCTGTCCATGAAGCAACCTTTGGTGGTGTTCAGTGGTACATTATGTACAAGGGAGGATCCCTGTCTTGGTGGGGTTATACACTTTGCATAATCCAAGCCTTCATAAAGTCGATGCCTTATTGAAAAAGTGCATTGGTTTTGGTAAAACTGTAAAATAGACCTTTGAAGCACTGGAGGTGGTGGGACAAGGAGCCAACATCATGCCATGATGAAGTGCAGAAAAAATCCAAAGGAAAAGTGAAGTGAGGAGAATCAGTGCACACTGGATAACTAAAGCAGAGCTGTCCCTCCATAGTAGTTCGATGAAGGTAAAGTTTATAGATATACTGTGAATAGCACAGACAAAAATGAACAGCTGGAGTCTCTTTGTCACTGCTTTTCTCCTGCTAGCGAGGAAAACCCTCACATCCCAACCTCTTTTCACCACTTTACAGAAAAGATCTTCTGCTTCCATGCTGCAAAGTTTTGTGTAGATTTCCCCGGAATTGGTATTTTTTGGTCACTTTGCCACCAGTTGCATGTTGCATCAACAACCCTGCCCCCTCAATATGCATATGTGTTTCTGCTGCTTGTCCAGACCACCATCCCACGCTTACCCATGCCACTGCCTCCCCTGGGGCCCTGCAGCTGTTTGTGCAGCTGTGTGGAGAGACGTACTGAGGAACTGGTTCAGCTGCACGACTGTGCGGCTGCACAGCGCTGGGGGCTGGAGGAGCACATGTGGAGCCTCAGAGGCTTCGGGAAGGGTAACTTAACTGAGTTGAGCAGCATTGCTAGAAGATGTGTTGGAGTCAAAGCTCTTCTTTCTTGACCCTTTAGTCCTCACTTCCTCCTGTCCATCCACAGAAGTTATGTACAGTCCTTCCTTTTAGGGTTTGTTTTCCAACACGCTCCTGAAAATCCCCAAGCTCCAGTAAACTAAACATATCAGAGAATATTTTCAACCAGCCAGGAAAGATATAGAAAACATAAAAGGAAGGACACAAATGAAAAACGAGTGGGTAAATATCATCTAACTGTGAAAATAAAATAAAGGAAAAAAAAAAGGAGAACCTATGATTCTGAATCGTCTTTCTCTTACAAAGCACATGGCTCACTCCACACTGCCCCCAAAGCTGCTGACACCTCCGCTGCAATTTGAACTTGTTGAAATGAAGAAAATGTTTGCTTTTTACTTCCAACAACCTTATGATTTAAAGAGAAAAGGCATCATGGGACAAGAAAAACCAACCAGCCAAAAATCTACAAACAACTACGCAAAGCAGTTCTGATCTGCTGTGACCATCCTTCCTTCCTGGGAGCCATCATTACAATGTAGAGGCTCCAAGCAACATATTGCATATTCCCACCCGTGTTGCTGAAAAAAATGCCATATACAGAAAAGCCTTCTTTGTAGAAATATGCAAACATCCCTATCTGTCCAGCATAAGCAGCTAGATGTATTATGCTGGCCACAGTTTACTTTATCTGTCAATATATTGTGTAGTATTGACTGAGTCCATTTTTTTCTGGTTATTCTGAATTAAATAAACCAAGACTCAACACATGTCTTAAAACCACTATAGTTTATTTATAAGGAGAAAGACAGGCCATCAAACTATCCACAGGAATTTAAAAAATTCATCAGGGAGTCAAAGTCTTTACTTTTTTTCCATTCATATAATTTTGGTTTTGGCTTAACACTTAACACAATAATCAGTTCAAAAGAATATGCTCTGCATTTAAAGTAAACAATGGTTGTTATACAAAGACTTTTAATTTTTCTTCTCCTGCCCTTTCCCATTTTATTTCCTTATTCCAAAGCTCTGCTCAAATGACATTATGCCCACTCCAGAAACAGAATCTGCTATGCTAATTCAGCTTTTTTGAAAAACAGCCAGTTCCAGTCATGCCATTTCAAGTCTTTGCCTCTAAAGTTTTCCAAACATTTTGCTATTTTAAATGGATATTAAAATTAGATTTAAAAAAATGGAGAATTATAAGAAAAAATAAATATAATTAAAAAGTGATGTGTTCTGGTTTGGAAAATTAAAATAAAATGGATATAGCTCACAGAAAATCAAGGAATGCTTCTCAAACCCTGGTTCTAAACTGAGTGAGGTTCATAATACAAAAGTGGGTTTAATACTTTCTTTCTAATTAATAGTAGAACCTAGTCCACAAGGCACACACATCCCTTTAACTGGGAAACATTTTACTTTGTTCTTTATTTAGCATTTCATAAACATTGGGCCATTTTCATCTTTGGGGTAACTTTATTGAAACCAATGCATAAAGCCAAATATCTAATTAAATGTAAAACTTTGGCAAGTATGCAAGTATTTGGCAAGAACATATATATTCACCAAACAGTGCTGTGCATATAATGAATTACAGAATTATGTGATAAACTGCATTTATTATGCCAATAAAACTTTTAGAAATAATTTAGCTCTAAACCAAGTTTCACTTTTGGGGAATAGATGACACAGACACCTGATAAAAAGGTATTTGTGACATCTGGTCAAAGGGACCTGCCTTATTATGGCTTTGACATCTGTATAAAGACAAGAATTGCTAAGTCCTCCGGTAGAATATTTCTGTCCTATGAGATCAACTGAGCTGCAAGTACACCACCAATTTGAATCCAACTCCTATAAAAGTCAGTAAAAGGACTTCTTCCCTTATGGTATAGACGACTACAAGCAGAGCAAACCTCTACCACAACAATTTTTAGAAATGCTGCTACACATAAGTGAAGACTGGCAATAGAATATCTGTATATACTTAATGATTGAAAGGATATAACTTAAAAGCAGTGTATATAATGAGGATGGTTTGGCTAGACTATGTTATATCCGTGTATGGTGAACTACTGTCTTTCCTAAAAGAAAATTCTTTCTTTAGCATGTCTACCACTACCCTTCAAGACCAATATCTTGAAGCAGACTTCACAGGCAGACCAAAAAAGCTGCTCTGAACTATGAGACTGCATGAGAAACTGCGAACTGAGCCATGGGGAAATTCTTACAAAGTTGCTATTCCCCCACCATACAAAAACTGCAATTGCTATCGAAAACAGAGAGACTGTGGGCAAAAATATTTGCCTTTCCTGAGATCTGACCTGCCGAACAGCTGACTTCCTTAAAAACTAAATGCAATAGTGAATACAGTAATAGAAACCCCTTTACATTTATATGTACTAATAAATCTTCTGCACGCAGACAGACTACAAATTCTGTGGTTACTATTTTTAAAGGACTAGTGAAAAGAAAACACATACATTAAAAAATATTAGAAGAGGTTTTCCTCCTTTAAACATTTGACATAAATATTTGACAATATTAATTCCCCATCTCACTCTTTTAAATAATGTTCTTTTGGTGAGTATGTAGGAACACACTAATAGTATATTGGCTTAGCTTAATTTTATATCAAAATATGGGCTCTATTATGGACTATATTAAAGGATTTCAAAATATTGTTGCTGTCCATGAATATTATCTCGTACTGCTCAAAAGACTGACTCACATACTGATGAGATGGTAGAATTCATGTACTGGAACTAAGTCAGGCTCCAAAGGTTCTTTCTGTTGGACTCCTGAGGCCGACCAATGAAAACCTTCTTGTACAACAGGCAGATATTTTATTTCCAGTCACCAGAAAGAAATATTATGGTATATAGAAAATCTCTATAGCCAATAGATACTTGAGATTCGCATCTGTTCTGCCATACAGAAAGGAGTCATTCCAAAGGAATGTTTGTATTGACAAACACCTGCCACTATTTCCATGGGTTTTTTGCAACTCTTCAGTAGGGAAAAGACTGAAAATGTCTGCTTGTATTGGCCTGTAGTGCATGTGCAGAGGATGTGCGTCCAGAGGATCCAAACTGTGAAGTGTGTTTAGTGTACCTTTCTTGTGGATGCTTTTCTGTCCCCCACCAGAGCTACCTCTAGCAGAGATTAGAGAGCTGTGCATCTCCTCAACTTTTAGGACAGCACTTGTGCTTCTTCAGTTTGGAGGCTATCCCAAGTGCAATAGGGTTAGGGGGGCTCAGCAGGTGCAAGGATTGCACTGGCATTTCTTCAACACTCAGTCACTAGACAGGTCATTGAGAGAGCTGTGGGTGAGATGAGATTATTACATCAAAGATGCTAAGGTGCAATGCTCTTTTCATCCCCTGTAAGTGATGTAGCTGGGCTGTAGCTCTGAAAACCCTCATAGAAGTCTTAGATAGGAAAATAAGATACTGTGATGTCATTTTGGTACTGTTTTTGTCTTCCCAAACATTACTTGCCATAAAACAGTTGATTTTTTTTTGTTTGATTGTCTCCTAGGTTATACTAACTTATACTTACTAGATACTTTTTCCTACTGCAATTTAAACTCCAAAGTAGTGCAAAAGTTAATAGCAATATTTTTACAATAGTAACTTTTTTAGCGTATAGATCCCAGGATTGAGTGTGCATGTTGCAACTATGGTATCTTTAAAATATATCACACAAAAATAACTGATTATGACTTAAATATAACAAACTATGTGGATGATGCACAGAAAACAAAACCAGTAGAACAAAATCCCCAAAACCCTAACAGAGGGAAAAAAAAAAATTAGAAATGATTGGTTAGATCCTATAGATCCTAACAAATAGGTCCTTGTGGCAAGTCTGCTGAGCAGGCATGGACCCTGTGTTTCAATATTTTCTCACAGAGATAAAAACAATTTGCTGAGTTTCTCCCTGCCCCTCGGGCTGAACTGTGTCTGTGCTGTTTCAGGTAAGGGTTTCTACCTGGTCCTGCTGCTGAAGAACACAGTAGTAGCTAGTTTGCTGCTAGCAAGGTGTAATTCGAATGGCAAGTGCCATTTGGGACTGATGGGAAGAGAATTGCAGCAGTCCACAAATTATGTATCATTTTGAGACACACCATGTTTCTTAGTGGTGCTTTGGGCAGCAGAATCAACAGTCTCCTCACCTTCCTTTCTTGATTTGGTTTTTTTGCTGTTGGGACCTGCACCCATAACCAGGTTTGTTTTTTTGTTCAGTTGAGCTGGGCAAGTATCCATCTCACACTTAAACACCAATACTTTATAAAATTCAGCTTAAGTAATGCATTTCGTGTATAACAAGTGATTAGAGTCTAGTTCTGAGTTCTTTGTCCTTTCCTCTAAATGCTAATTATTAGGGTGTTTGTCTGCAAAGAGACAAACAGTTTCTGACTCAACCATACCTCATCTTTTTCTTCGTCCTGACTGAAATCTTAATTCCATCTTTACAATATTTGAAGTTTTAGCTAATGGCATACGCTATCTAGAGATGGTGCCTCATGGAATAAATTTTTAAAATAATAACAGAGAAGAAAAATAGAATGTTATTTAGAGCAGATAATGTGCATTTCACTGACATGGAAAGTACCTAGCAAGTTTCAGGCCTGTACAAATAAGTAAATGATAATAGTAAGACAGATAATAAAAATATCAATAATGAGATACAAGTTTAAGCACAAATGTCTATATTTTGAATTGGTAGAAGAAGCAAGAAACTTTCTTCCATAGTTTGCAATTGTGATATGTCACATACACAGTCCCTCTTTTTAACAATCCTGGGCTTTGACCATAGTGATTCTGTAGCCCTCTTCCCAATAGGTGACTCACTGTATTACACTTTCTTAATGAAAGACAAATACAAGTGTTCTAAGACTAAAAGTATTTTTGCAACAATAGTACATGAGAGGCATACACAAGTCTTATTCACAAACAGGAATTTATACAGCACCACTCATGTATCACTTTACAATGAAGATAACTTCTGAAGTACTTTGCTTTGCCTTCTTTATTTTTTTGACATTTTCCTGCTACTTACTTTAAAGTTAGTGTATGAAAAATGAAAGAGCAAAAGGTTTTCTTAAGATTCATCTGTGTGGGATCAGCTAACACTGAGTATTCAAGTCCCAAGCTGATTTTGTATTTGATGAATCCACGTTAAAGCCTTGTAGACAAACTTACTCAGAGTCAATGGAGAATTTAACAAATTCGTTCACCTATACCACCATCAGCTATTACAGTGCCATGGGCTAAGACAGACTACTGAGTAATTTGAACTGTGGCAATCGGGCAGATAAAATACCTAGTGTACTCTTAGCTGCAATCTCAAAGTTATTTGGGTACTGGGAAAATTGTGTGCTGTGTCCTGGCTGCGAGGAGGCAACCTCTAGTTCTTTAGCCTGCATAATACTGATTTTTCAATCATTAATAGCTCCCATCTCTTTTACAATATGTACTTTGTACAAAAAGTAAAACATACAATGTTTTGTACATGTACAATGATACTTTCTAAGTTTTTCCTTCTGATATGGACTATAAATTAAGCTGAATGTTGTCTTGACTGAATCTTGGACCTGTTTTTAATAGCTGTTACCCTTGCACAAAATTCTGGATAGGCAAATCTCAGTCATCAAAATCTTTCAAACAAAAAGGAAGCATTTTGTATCTGGGAACTCGTGTGAGTGAAAAGCCCTAACATTCCCTGATGTAACTAAGCATAATCAAGTACTGTCATGCTTGCACTCGGCACTGGCATAAAGTAAAACAACACCACAAACATTCAAAATCTACATAGTAGAGGCCCAAGGATATGGGAAGGTCAAAGGGCCTTGTTTGCCTTAGTGGGCCAGAGGGGTACTTTGGTGAAAATGTCTCTAGTATTTGTAGAAATGCACTTTATATTTGGAGGTGGCCAGAGTACTTGTAATGCCACGTTATTTGTTGCAGCCAATGGACTGTAACGAAATAAAATCTTTCTCTCAAAATTTTCTCTATCAGAAAAACTGGAAATGTAAATAATCCAAATATCTTGAGCAGATCCTATGCTAGTCTACATTAAAAAAATAATATGTCTATTGTCTGCTAAAAACGATCCATAGGAAACTACATTCTTGCCAAGAACTGGAGAGGAACCTTCTTATTGCTGTCATTGGGGAAAAAACCAATGAGGGAAAAAGGCTTACACCTACATTTAGCATATACAAAGTTAGATTCCTGTATTTTCCTGTGGAGCCACTGGGAACAGTAGTAGATATACTGGAATGCTTAATCCAGCATTTTTCATGAGTAATAAATGCATAAAATATACAGAAAGAAAGAAAACCCTAAAACCACAAAAAACAACGAAACCAGAAAAGTCAGCACTAATGAAGAGAAGCCATTAGAGAACAAAAGGCTTGCTGAAATTTTTGTCTGAGCTTACAGTGCTTTTCCCTCTAATGTCTGCAAAAAACAGAAATAAAGGGCTCTTACACCAGCCCGTGAAATATAATTTTTATTAACATATAATTTTTATTAACGTACCATATGATGAATGTCAAATTGGACCAATCAGCAATAAAGCATATGTCTGATACTGTTGGCAAACTAAATTAATAATTTACGTTACTACATATTGTTTTGAAAAGTAGAGAAGTACCATATCAATAAATGAAGAAAGAGTATGAAGAAAGGGAAGGGGGGAAAAAAAGGGAAGCTATTTTTGAAGCTTGTAAAAGCAAACTGAACAAAATAACTGAAAGCACTCTTGACAGGCACAGAAGCAGCATTTCTTAACAGGAAACAGTGTAAAACTCAGTGAGTCAGAAACTTTGTCATGGGATTTAGGTTTTGCATATATATCATTATTTTGTATGTAAAACAGTCCTGTAAAACACCATGAAATACCCACAGTTTCACCTAATAAGTAACATGCCTATTCAAATCTTGAATTACCATGCTGGCCATCTTTCAGTACCTGAAATCTCACTCAGTGTCACTATACCAAGTAGTAACAGAAGGTCCAAAGCCAAATGGCTTTGCTCTTCTGTACTTTTTCCAGGCTGGACTTGGGTTATGCAATCACTCAACATTTGGCCCCTAACCACTTGTAGCCTTTGAAAGAATTTAAGTGTTAAAAATGGGAAAACTGAATTGCTCATACATTCTTTTTTGTCTCTTTTCTTTTTAAAGAACACTAGAGATAAATTTCCAGCAAAAAATAAAATCCTTGCTACTCTCAGTATAAGCTTCACTCTGACACAGAGCAGGGGGCTTATTAACTGGGATGGAAAATATCTGGCAATTACTTCATTTTCCATCTGATATTGTCACCCTTATTGGCTGCACACTATAAAAAAATCTGAACTGCCATAAGGATCATAGCCTAAGAAAAGGAAATCATATTTTGCCTCCTCCACAAGTCCCAGTAATTTCAGGAAAATTTCCTATGAATATTTCTGAGGCCATAATCACCCTGCATAGCATCCACACACTGGATTAAATAAAGTAAAGTATGGAAAAAAACCCCCAAAACCACTGAGACAGAAATTTCAAAAAAGTCACTTTTCACCAAAATATCAATATGTAAAAAACAGAGATGGAATAGAGATGAAAATTGGAGGAAATACTGTTTTTCTGTAATGTTTTGTTATTAGCTTTTGACAATTCCATAGTAGCCGCATATAACATACTGGAGTGGAGGAGGGGCAGAGATATGCCAAATCTGAAATGTGTTTTGAGTGGAACAGAAATCAAGTGAATAAGGGTCCTGGTGAAGCCAGCAGATGAGTTACACAAAATTTCATCATCTCAGGAATGATTAGAGGTCTGTACCTCAGCCAGAAATGCTGGATGTAGAAACAGACAGGATTTTGTCAGAGAAAGAGATTCTGGATCCTTCTTTTTTTTTTTTTTTTTGGTTCGTTGTTTTTTTTGTTGGGGGTTTTTTTGGTTTGGTTTTTTTTTTTTCTAGATATTCTTAGCATACAATGAGGAAGCTGGTAAGACTACTGTGAGAAACTTGAGAGGATTTTTTGTATGGTAAAAAAAGCCACAAAGGAGAGTCTTACCTTTCCCTAAGCTTAGAGGTGGGGTAAGAATGCAAACCCAGATGCATGCTGGTCCATAACAGGGATCCATCCATAGAGTCATCATACATATAAAAGCAGTATGAAAGGAAGGCAAATTCTCTGCCTGAACATGCATTTCGGATACTTAAATCATGTCAGCTATGGTAACAATGTAAAGTTAAGGTAATGACCGGACCAACAGTCACAATGTTAAATGATTTTTTTTAATGAACCTTTATACCAGTTACTTCAGCTACAGGTCCAGTTAATATTTGTTCAACAAATCATTGATTTTTAGGAAATGCTCAGGTGCTTTCCTAAAATCATGGAGGTAGAAACATGATCTAAATCCCTGCAGACAGAGACAGAGAGAAAGCAGATGTGCTTGATGCTGGTACGGTATCTTGGTTACAGATGCATAAGCTTATCTATTTAAAAGAATCAGTTGGATAAATTATGCTGAATCTCTTCTCCACTTTTTCCTTACAAATCATCTGATTTTCCTTTTAAAACTAATTATGCTTGTTAATTACTTTTGAATCCATAGATTGTGTCAAAGTCATTGAACTTATTACTTTTTAATTTGTTCACGTGGGTATTGTCGCTTAGGACTGAAGCAGCAGGAGCAGCCCCCTTGCTCCCCAGGAAGCTCTGCTTGGCTGGTTTCCGGCTTGCAGTTGCCAGGATTGGGGGAGAAGTGAGAAACCCTCTTTCTCTTTGCAAATCTCACATAAAGATCTGCCCATAACAGCAGACCGTGGCCTTCATGGGTGTTACAAAGACTCCTGAGATGCTCCCAGCTGGTGCAACTCATCCTGCTCTACTTAGTGGCTCCCTAACGTGTAGTTTTTGGCATCCAAAATTGAGCTGGGCAGAAAACAAACCAGGATGTGTCATCATGTTTGTGAACAGGCAATATGTCCTTGGAGAAGCAAAGTCACAACTCATGTCAGAGCATCCCTTGGGGTCAGTGTATGTTGCTGGTTTTCCTATTTAGCTACTTCAGACCTCTTATAAACATGGATGATGGAAGAAGTCAAATGGAGAAGTCTAGAGGGATGAATCCCACCTCTCAGTATTAGCTTGCAGATAGCAGGCCTGCCCTGGAGCTAAATATAGAAGGGCCAAACTCTGGGTCCCTCAGTTTGCCTCCCTGTCCGGGTGGATCAGGGGCACAGAGCCCACAGCCTTCGCTTTCACCCTCTTCATTGAGAGAACAGCTGTGACAGCCTGGTTTATGTTGAATTGCACCTTACGGCACAAGCAACCACCACCATGTAGGAAACAACACAGCAGGAAAGTAATGAGAGAAATACATGTTTTATGGAAACCGCTGTGTACAAAGATGAGGCTCTGGAAGGTGGACAGGAGGTTCACAGTGCTCCCAAAGGCAACAGAGTGGTTATTAGCTCACCAGGGCTATCTGGATTTATCTTTATAGCTGGTACTGTAAGTCATGCTTTTCCCTAATTCATAGTCAAAAATTACTAAATTTTACTAAATATGTGTCCTAAAGTTGGGGGGTTTTTACTATGCATTTATATTATTCTTTCTTTTTCCTAAATATTGCTGTACTGAAAAAAACGGCCATAATAGATTCATGCTTAATTCCTTGAGAATATTGCATAGCACAGAGCTGGAAAACTGGAACTTAATAGACAGAGTATTGAAGCTGGTGATTAGCCAAAAAGCAAACCTGTTTTGAGGTTCAAGGCCTCCCGAATGCAGGTGAGGAAAAGGAGGGTGACTGTGGTCTGATGCAGCAGCCACGCCTTCCTTTGACTTGCCCAGAGCCAGGTAGCATGTTGGGGAGCAGAGGGTTGGCTTCCCTGTCCATTGGCACCTGCCTGACCAAGTCTTCAGGTGCATGATACCTGGAGTAAGGAAGCAAGAGCACTGAGAATGACTTTTTTCCCCCACTCTCGAATGTCTCTTAGGACCACAGGGATATTTCCTAGCTGAAAGAGGCTTTACTTGGTAAGTAGAAAAGACACCTGACTATAAGTTGTTTTCTTCTTTCTGTTTCGTTCTCCTCTGAAGGATTGTGGCAATACTTTGCCTGGTACTATGCCAATAACATCCTAAACCATCCCTTACCCTCCTTTCCCATCAGACACAAGCATTTCTTAAAAGAGCTGATGTGAAGCATGCTAGTAAGTATGTCGGGAAAGAGCCTAATTTTTCATTTAAGAAATTATCTGACAGAAATACGCAAACAGCTAATTTACATTTGGTTACAACAGGATTTAGTGTAAAACTGGAGTTAGACTCCTCAGTATCTGTCTCTGGGACTAAGCAACTTCAGCAATACTCACCAGGATAACATAACAAAAAAACCAATGAAGTGTTTGCAAAAATTGCTAGCCTTTAAGAGAAGAATGTGGAATGATAATGATGCTGTGGTACACACAGCTAGGCCTGAGTGGATAGGAACCTGAAAGGCTTTTGGGAAAAGAGAAATGCAGGGGCATAAGGGCAAATATATAGAAATGAGGACTTGTCTTCTCCCACCTTCCAGAATGTGGATTCATGCCATCAAATCCTTAAAGCAAGGAACAAAAAAAACCGAAACCATTTTGAAATTAGGAATTTGATTTGGAACTAATTCTGCTACTCTCACAAACAAGATATTTTCCTCTGCAAGTGCCTTCCTTAAAGGATTCCTTAATCCTCATTATGATTACTAATGAGTGCAGATACTATTTTAAAGACAAAGAGGATCTGAATTGTGTGTTGGAGACAGAAAAATTGCCATATTGATCCCACTCTCATTAAAACCAGTAAAAGTTTTGCCATTGATTTCAGTGGGAACAAGGTCTTCAAGTGCAGCAAGAGGAATCCCTTGAAAGCAGAGAAGAAAGGCACAAAAGTTTTTGAATGCCAAGGCCAAACATCAAGCTGGAAGATCTTTCTAGCCAAGGGCTCTAGGAGTTTTTATTTGATACCACTTTTGAACTGCAGGCAGCAGTTCTGGTCAGCTGGGGCCAACATGCTCACCATCCTCGGGTTCATTCATATGTAGCTCCAAGGCAGATATTTCTTGCATGGCACTCTTCAATTGTAGAAATTCATCTCAGAGGAGATCCACTGGAGTGTCTCAGTCCTTGCACTTAGGGTCTGCTGCTATTCTCATTTATTTGGGATGGCCTATTTTATTCCTTTCTTACTATTTTATGTTAAAATTTCTGCCTCATCTATTTTTCTTACAACTTGGTGGTGAAGCAATCTGGGTAGCAGTTACTTATTTTTCTCTATATTCAGAACAGTTTGCTTAGCTTTTTTTGGTAGGTTGGGCTGAGCAAGGTCTATTCTATACTTTCTTCTGATTCAACAGAATACAGACATACTGCAGCAAGCTACTTACAGTAGATTCAGTGCATGAATATTAATGTCAGGAGGTGTCCTGGAGTGATCTATTATGATAATTTGTTCCATGATCCTCTGCTTAGGCCCAAGAAATTGTTATTGTTTTCTCTTTCTGCAAACCCTCCGCCCCCCCTTCCCCGGCTTGGGGGTATCATGTGAGCCCGGCCAAGAGCCTGGTGGGGGCAGGGCCGGGATGGTGCTCACTCTCTTCTGGTTCAGGCCCGGAGGTTGCTCCTCTCTTCCGGCTCAGGGACAGGAAGTCCCGCCCTCTCTTCTGGTTCTGGGATTGGGAACTGTGGGCTGTGTTTGCAGGGAGAGGAGACCAGAGCGGTTTTTCTGCCGGGCCCACTGCCTTGCTGTGTCCTGCCGTGGTGGCTGCTGCCCAAGAGTCAAGACCGGGGCCGCCCCGCCAGAACCCTGCCCCAGCAGCATGGGTTTTGGTTTTTTTTTTCCATGGCGCTGAGCCACGTGGTTTTCTCTGTTCGGCTGACTTGGGTTTTGGCCCAGGCAAAACACTTCTTTTTGCCTCGATCGGAGAAGCTGGAGCAGCATTTCTTTGACTGCCAGGAGCTGGACTGAACAGGTTGCTGCTCCAAAACTGGCAGAGAGGGATCGCCGAGAGTGGAGCCACTCTGTGCCCATTCCAAAGCCCTGGAGAGCCAAGCTGGGGAGAGAGAGCACACCAGAAGGCTCCAGCCCAGCTGTTTTTACCTGCTGTGACTGCCTTGGGAGGGGAAAAAGCCAAGACCAGGTAGCCACTGGAATTTTTCTCTGCTACAGGACTGCTCCGTGGGGGCGAGGGGTCTGCTGCCCCCTCCACGTGGAAGGCCACCATCTTTGGACCACGTGTTGGGAAAGGTGTATTCCTCCTACACTGCCTCCATTCTCTGGACACTTTTTTTGGGGTTTTTGTTTCTGTGTGTATGTGTGTGTGTGGAAGTGGGTTCTGACAGTTTAGTGCTTAACAGTGCTAATCCTTTTGTTTTCCCTTGCCTGGTGAGAGGGTATTTTGTTTGTTAATAAACAGTTTAATTTTTTTTTCACTTTCGTCTTTTGGTGTTCATTCCCTATTGGTGGAAAGGGGATTTTTGGAACCCTTTTGAAGAGAAAGACTCAGTCCAAAGAGTCTTTCTTTTAAATTTGTCTCAAAACTGAGACAGTAGCATGGATCAGCAAAAGGTAAATTTGTTGTAATGTTGTAGAGTTTTACATAAAGCTAGTTTTGTCTCTCAGGTTCGAAATGTTTTGTTCACCTTTTTTTTTTCCACTTGCCTTCATTTTTGTGTCCCAGAAGAACCCCAAAGCATCCACACGGAATAGCAGATAATGATCTCGCAATGTAAATAGTATTGTAAAAAAAATATTCCTGTGAAATTTTCAGCTTGTTTTCGGAAAAGCAGCTAACTGAGGTTGCTCGGGAAAGTTACCACTTTCTTAGATTTGATGTGAATAGGGTTTCTATTCGAGAATTTTCACTCCAAAACTAAAAAGTGGCAAATTTAAGTCAAACAAAATACATCCATTTTGGGCACTCTTCTTTATTCATATTGATAAGTTAACAAAGTGAAAATGTACAAGGAGACTCATTCACCATGTTGGTGTTCTAAATTATTGTGCAATGTGTTTACTGACATCTGTTTGCCATTTCTAGGATAAAATGATAGCCGTGTCATACTGTGATGGGACAAGTATGGAAGCTATTTTCCAGCCAAGCCTGACTGTCACTGTGCCAGTACAAGTGTCTCTATAAATCCCCCACCACATACATTTTTTAATGAATTGAACTAATATAATATAATTTTAGATAATCATTTGATTTAAGCAGAATTTACAAACTAATTTCATCTTTTAAGAAGGTACATTATGTATAGGTCAACAAAAAAGCTGCTTTCAAATTTTGTGAAAGCCTAATTCTTTGTCAGTTAGACTCCATTCATCCTAAGAATAGAAAACTAATCATTTCTGCCTGCAGAGACATGGGAGGATTTGGTTCTTAAGGAAAATGAACAAAAAAAGGCGGAATATCTGGCATTTTCTTCTACTGAGTTCACTCAGGATTGGTTTTCCATGTTTAGGTCTAGACTTAACTTTCCATGAAGTCAGAGATTTCTCTCAAGAGTCACCAAATTAAGTTTTCGTGTTATTATGATTGATAGCACGATCACTTCAGGAGTTGTAGGCAAACAACACGAGTATCCTGCTTAGAGGAGGCTCTGCCTTTTCAAGACTGGCTGGGGGGCACCAGGCCCAGCATGGCCAGCTGGGCAAGGGACGGGATTGCCTCACCTCGAGTGCTGGGGACAGTTTTGGGCACCACAGTATAAAAAACTTATTAAGTCATTAGAGAGTGTCCAGAGGGCCACGAGGATGATGAAGGGTCTGGAGGGGAAGCCATATGAGGAGAAGCTGAAGTCTCTTGGTCTGTTGAGCCTAGAGGAGACTGAGGGGAGACCTCATCACTGTCTACAACTTCCTCATGAGGGGAGGAGGAGGGGCAGACACTGATCTCTTCACTCTCATGACCAGAGAGTGCTTCATGCACAGTCACGAGACAGGAAGCTTATCTGGGAGACGTTTAGGTTGGATATCAGGAAAAGGTTTTTCACCCAGAGTGTGGTTGGGCACTGGAGGCTCTCCAGGGAAGTGGCCACAGCACCAAGCCTGGCAGTTGAAGAAGCATTTGGACAATGCTCTCAGGCACATTGGGGTGTCCTGTGCAGGGCCAGGAGTTGGACTTTGATGATCCTTGTGAGTCAATTTCAATTCAGCATATTCTATGACAGCTCTATGATTCTAAGAAAACTTCTTTCCTCTTTTGAGTGCAGAGATCACATTTGTGAGGACTCTCAATATATCAAACCAACAGTTGTTTCCCTACTTCCCAACACTCGGCATCCTTTGTCATTAATTACTATGAAACACAACCCGAATTCATGAAGCAGAATTAATGAAGCAGGCCTGAGTCAGGTCACTTGCCAAAGTGACCTGAAAGACCTGAAATCAATGCCTTATTGTTATACTCTGAGCTATTTTATCCGTTTCTGCCTCATTTCCCCACTAAGAAACACAAAGTTTCTCATTCCTTTCTCCTCCTTGTCACTTGTGTCTCTAAACTCCAAAGACCTTTCAGGAACAAGGGATGTTGTTACGCCCCAGGTTACCCAAAACCCTGGGACTGAACCAAGATTCTCTTCTCTGGGTAGGCGCAAAGAGAAAATTCAACCAAAATTTTCCCAAGAGGTAAAAATAACACACAAAAGTTTGCTGGCAGAACTACAGAAGACTGGGGGACATTGGCAAAAGAACAAAGGACACACAACATCACTTATCCCAGCATAAACTTAGCCCTTTAAACATAGAAAACCTTACAGCCCATCCAATGTTATGTTCCGTGAGAAGAAAGTTAGAAAAAGAAGGAAAAAGGCAGGAAAACAGGAAGATAGGACAGATATAAAAAAAACAGACATAGCTACCAACTCCTGGGTGCCAGTGGGGAACTTCTCCAAGAGGAGATAGGTGAAAAATACAGAGAAGCCACCTGGTGAGGACTTCTTAAACTCTTGGCCCCACCTCCGGGCCTGCACCTCCAGGGGGGACCTCTCATGTCTCGGCCACTCAGAGGTGGGTAAGGTGACACTGAGGGGCTGTCCCCAGTGTCTCTTGATGGACAGGTACAGCAAGGCTGGGGCGGGGGCATGGGGGCGGGGCACTGTCCCACTAGAGTGGGGCCCGATCTGCCCCCTTGCTCATGATTCCAAGCTCCTCAAGATGTCTTGAAACAGACTATATCCTGTCTCCAACAGATATGCCCTCTGCTTTCCAGTATCAAAGGCTGTCCTTGTTATAATGCTATTGATGGAATTCATTTCAGGGCAGGTTTTATTTATTTATACATAATTATGCTATTTTTTGCATAAATACTGCTATTTATGCATAATAATAATAAAGCTGACTTTTCAGGATCCGGTTCACTATTATTCTGTTCTCCTAATCTAAAATTTAGAGAAAACAGAGCCCATAATACCTTTCTGCCTTTAGCTTACAAATGAGCCAATCAAATCTTTTGAAATAATAATAAGTATTGCTAATAAGCCTGAACATATGAAATGTTTTCGCACTGGGATGTTGTGTGTTTTTGTACAATAAAAACATTCGATAAAAAAAACCCTCAATAAAAATATTTTAATGGAAACTACCTACTTAAAAAGAACAAAACCCCCCCAAATCCATGTGTCAACCACACTGAAGTCCTAAAGCCATTGAGGTGATAAATGTCCATAAGCTGACAGTCAAGGACTGAACCATAGTCTCCTTGAAGTAATTGGAAATATTTTCACAGAGAAAAACACTGGCTAGTACCCTCCTGAGTGATGGCTCTGTCTGTGCTGTGGAAAGTTCCTATCAGGTGTAGCACATTGAACTCTCACCAGATTTTTGGGCTGAGGTTGTCACAGTACCTATAGGCTCTCATAGCCACTGATGCAAGGCTCTGAGCATCCCCACAGGGCATAGAAATCTTTGGTTTTCCAGACTTTTGATGAGTGAGCTGTCTCCTCTGCAAAATTAGACTGGGATCATAATGAGAAGGAACTTTGCTAGACGTCAGAGAAGAGTCATGAGACATCTGTGCAGCCAAATAATACGAGGGAGCAGTAAGATAACTCACTCATTGTGCCCAGAGCTGGGCAAAGCAAAATGGGAATTAAATGCAATAGGGAGCAAAAGAGAAGTTCAGTCAGCCTTAGACTTGGAGGGTAAAAGTTCGTTAAATAGTTTGGCACCTTCAGTTTGAAGGACTTGACAGTTACCGCACTACCCTCGCAGCCACTGCCACCAACCAGCATGTCCTTTACATGGCTGGTTTCAGTACTCCTTTTTGCACCGAGAGCCACGAGATGAAATTGCTGAACCACAGCTTATGCTTTAGAGGAAAATAGCTGGTTTTGTTAGGAAAATAGACTAATATTTACACAAAGCTCCTAAAGCTGCGAGGTTATTTGGTACATAGATTTTGGTGATGGGACAGGATGCAAAGAGAAGCCATTCTTAAAATTATACGTGCAGTGAGGAGGTATGGCTTGAAAGTGATTAGCTGGTAGAAGATTAATCACAACCATTATAAGGAGGTTTAATAATTCATGCTGGAGCTTAAATGTAATATTTGTGCAAAGGAACGCACTGAAGCTATAGCGTGATTAACTTTCTTGATATGTTTCAAAAGCTTTGTGATGAGTTGAGTTGTTTCTACTAGATCCATAAGTCTTTGGAAATGTCCCAGAAACAGGAATGACTTCTTAGTTTGAAGCTTATCTTTTTGCTGAATACTCGTCTCATAAAACTTACAAAAACTCAGCAAATATGATTTTCTTTCAGGATGTCTGGATGACTAGACAGTCTTGGTTTGGGTAGGATTTTTTTAAATTATTATTGGTTTATTACATAAGCAGAAAGTTGTGATATCAGGTGTCAACTTAAGAGTCTTCTTCCTCCTCCTTTCTGTTTTTCCACATTAAGAGCTTTTCTAAGACTCAACAGAAATGGCAAGTAGTGGCCTGGGCATGGCTAAACACCTTTGATGAGTACCATCCTGAATTTAAATAACGGTTTACCTTACACAGCCCTGTGCACCTCAAAAAGGTTTCAGGAGCCAGTTTTGGAGCATGGCATCCTGCAAACCTAAACATGTTCATACACAAAACATAGAAATGAGTGAGTGTGATAACTGTTCAGGCTTTTGTGCATTTCCTACTGAATTTTAAGTAAGCAACAAATTAGTTTATATTCTGCTGAACAAAATAACACTCATACTCCCAAGTAGATGGTTTCTAACCTTTGCATTATCATACAGCAGATCCTGTTGGAAAGGGTTATTTGCTTGTTACGATAAGTGGACACTGAACTAATGTCGAGCAACCACTGCTAAGCTTTTTGGAGTTGATGTTGTAAACATAAGTATTGCCACATGCATTTTATTGGAAAAGAGTAGAGAGGAATTTAACAATTCTTAAAAAACAAAGTTCTAATTAAATTGTGCCTAAAATATTCAGCACAAAAGATATCGAAGGTGTTATTTCCCAACACCTTTTTTTGTTAAGCCCAGATAAAAGTATAACAGCTTCTACACTAAGTTAATTTGGGATGTTGGTTAGCAGCTGTAATAACCTGTAAGGAAGATAGCATTATTATTTCTGCTATGGTTTTGAAATATAAAGCAAAAGGTGTCGATTAGAGGGCGGGTACTACAACATAACTGCACCTATATGTACTAAAGGCACCACTGTAATTTTTCAACGTTTGCATCACTTTTCAACAGCTGTGCTTAGGGACAACTAATCCATGGAGGACACAGTTCTGCAAAGTGTGGAGCCTTCCTGTATACCTCGACTGTTTCCAGGTGCACCTAAATGTCTGCCATACCTAATCCAGTTAACACCATGTGAAATCCATTAGGGGAACACACTCGGACAGCCATCCTTTGTATGCAGGGAATGGAGCTGGTGGCAGAAAAAAGGGGGAGAGGAAGGGTGTTTGCAGGAACCAGTTTCCCCGTGGCTTGGAGCAGGTTCCTTTTGTTCATCTTTCCATGCCATGGGAGAAGATATAGCAGCTTGGAAATTTGGGGTTTTTTCCTTTTTCAGATGCTCCTGTCTATGGATCTGTGCATGCTCTGGGATGGCTCACTTTGCTTTTGACAATGGCAATGCATATTTCTAAGTTAAGGCAAATTGTTTATTAAGAGAAAGAGGTCAAAGCTGTTACTACAGTAGGGTTTCTCCCCAGAAAGGCTTCTTATTGAAAAGAATAGGCTGACAAGCACCAGGTTCATTGAGTTTCCGGTTTTGCTTTCTCTGTGCCTTCACTCAGGCTATTTAGCTACTTTATTTCATTTCCATTTTTAATCCCACACATTTATCTCACACTTTTTTATTGCAAAAAGCAAAAAAAAAAATTCATACTGAACATAGGATGGAACAGTGCTGAGCTAAGGTTTTATTTAAAAAAAAAAAAAGAGACAATAACTTGGGGGAAAAAAAACAGGGAAAAAAAAAAGTGAAGCATGTCCTGAGCTGGCTGAGCTTTTGGGAAACAAAGAAAGAAAACTGTCAGAATTTCTGGTGCTTCGGAGAGGAGCTTGAATGGCTGCATCCTGAGTTTTCTTCTGAGGCTGGAATTATTCTTGTAAGGAGGAGGGCTGTGATCTTGAAAAACGTGACCCCAAAATGGAGGAGAGAAGTGCAGCTTGAGGTAGGTGAGAGGAAGAAGCTCTCAGGACATGCTTTTTTTCAGTTGTGCCTCAAACCTGTCAAACCAGCTGTTTTATTTTATTGTGATAATTATTTTGCATATTGCTAAAACCTCACAGGCTTGGTCGTTTTTAAGAGGCAATGCTAAGAGAGAGACTGGGCTTCAGGCGAGCAGGAAAAAGCAGCAGCAGGTGCCTTGTTGCTAGTTTTTCTTTTTCTCAGGAAAGGTTGGGCTACATGTGCTCAGCTTCTGTTTCAAACCTGACAGAAGGAAATCAAAAGATTTTTTTCATCTTGTTAAAATGCAGTCAGCCAATGGTTTCCCCTTCCAAAATATTACTAGATATTATTACCGAATGTTCAGACGTTACATTCCTGACAAACAGGAAATATATGCCACACTAATAGGATGTCAATCAGAAAGATAGCATCAATTTTGTGGTTTCTAAATCATCCCCACCACCTGCTGAGCCTTTGATCATCCCAAACAATTAATCTAAGAGATACATGATTAAGAAATAAATACTTCCCAGTGAACCTGCAAGCTACAGTACACATTAGCAAGCTCTGATCTTGCTCTCAGGGATAACAAATCGCTTGTATACAAAGAGGAATAAAAGAAAGGTGCAAATAGAATCTGCTGCTAAACACAGGCATCCAAATAACTGTACATTAAAATATATCACTGTTTTTTAACTAACGTGGTGGGTCAGTCTCATCACATTAGGAATATACTTTTTTTTAAGGATATACTTTTTTTTTTCAGAAACTGGTAGTGGAATGGAATGTTTCAGCGCTATTAATTAAAGTGTGTCTCTGCTGTGTGGAATATTTTGGAAATGTTCACTTTAAAATTCTTAATTGAAATGAAATTCTAGAGTTTGTCATTCCCATAGAAAATCACAACACTTCTCTCAGAAAACTGAAAATGCTACTTCAGCTTTGTCCGAATTCCTTGTTGTTGTTCCCTATACATCTGTGTAAATATAGTTTATGTAATATAAAGCTGAACTTTCCTTCTAATTAGTTGGACTGGATTCATGCCTGTGTCTGAAGACTATTCCTCTATAGCCATCAGGGGAAGAGATATAGTTTTGACCAAGGCTAAAAAAACAAAAAGAAGAGAAATAAAAACCCCACCCAAAACACTCCAAACCATAAAACAAACCCCAAAACCTTTATAAAGGTTCATGTAAGAGTTCCTAGTACTTGCATACAAATGCGGGGGGGCTGTTCCGTGGAGCAGGGAGGTGGCAAGGTCCCTAGTGGAGACCAAGGACTCAAGGGGCAATCAAGCCTCCGTTGCAGCAGTGGGTGAAGGAAGGGGGCTGCTGAAAGCTTGCAGGAGGAAGGTTGTCGGGGACTCATCAGTGCTGCAGGTATCGAGTGCACACTAGGCAGGATCAGCTGCCACCAGCTCCCGAGCAGGGCACAGGCTGCCCGCACACCTCCTCCCCCTCCCCGCTCTCCTCTGCAAGCTGCACCGCTTGGTCAGAGCCTCATGTCACTTTCAGACATTTTCCAATTAGGGGCTGGAGAGGCAGAGCTGAACTTTCCCTGAAACGAATCCACAAAGCAGCAGGGAGAAGCTCTAACTGTTGCTTTGGGTAGCTACTCAAAAGCTTTGCTGCTTGCCAAAGCCCATCCAGACCTCTGGAGAGTGAGTGAATAGAGACTTTCAGTCCTTTAGAAAGATCTCTGTTATTTTCTTTTTTTCTATCTGATTTGAAAATGCTGTAAGTGAAGAGTGTACTAGGCAGTTCTGAAAGCCTTAATCTGCACCAGCCCACGCTACAAGGACATGGAAAAGAGGTGTAACCAGTATTTCAAAACAAAAGAGATCTGAACAGTTCTTATTTTATGAGTCTTCATCTTCAAAGAGCAGCTCTCAAAGCATCCCACTACACAATACAGTTAAGGTTGCAGCACTGGTACCCAGACTCTATCTCCTATTCAAATCAATTAAACAAGAGATACCTGCTCAAGTGTACTTGAAGATCTGAAACTTTCTTACCCTTGAATAACATCTTAACAGGGATTCTGTATCAGCACTGAACTCAGCCCTTAAACCTAATGCTGGGAGCTAATGAGGAGTCTTTCAGCTATTACTGAAATGAATGGGTGTTTTAATGTTCAGCAGTTTGCAGAATTGGGCTCTGAAAAGGAAGGAACATATAGCTCACCGGATGGCTGTTTCTGTAATGCCAGATCACAGGAAATATTTCATGCAGGCTCTTTACAATTCATACTTAATCATAATAGCATCCTTTTTCCTGGTTTTTATACTATGCTGGACCAGTCTGCTTGTTAAAATATATGTAAGCTTTGCAGAGGATCAGAAGTTGCTGGTGTGAGGCCATTTACAACACGTGCTAGAAGACAGCAGAGTGTGGCTATAAACACACAGTGTTTCATATGCTGCTCCTTCAGTACCTGCTCACAAATGAATGTGATCATGCAGCTGGAATGCTGTAAATACAGAAAGGCAAAAGAACATTTTGGTGTGATGTGGAGTCCCAAGCAGAGTCACTGATGGCTTTGGGCTCGTTATGAACCAACTTTCTAGAAGCAACATGATTTCTTTTTCCTTCCCATATGCTCTATGCTTTGTCCTTCCTCACATTGTTGAGTATTAAAAGTGCATTAGCACTTTTTTCTTACAAAATACGGGAAAAATTTTCCTGCTTTTGAACAACGCCCGTCACTTTTTTTTTCCTGCATCTCTTTTCGAGAGCTTTAAAACTGTTTCAACCAGGGTTAAAGCAATACATGTCCAGTTTCCTAAAGACAGTTGGAGAAATTAGGGTTTAAAAGCAAAGAAAATTACTGTTTTCTCTGTATCTACAGTCTTATCAGATCTTATTGCTTTGGAGAGTCTTTTTTTTTTTTCCAGTTCTGATGTCCATTTCACTCATTATCTAAAGAGAAATTTCTCTCATGTCTAAACATCCATATGTAAACTTTTCTGTTTGCTGCTTGCATAGACACAGTATTTCATTTGGTGGAAGTGCTACACACATTTAGAGAGATCAAAATCTGTTGTCACAGAAGTTTGAGAAAACTGCTGAAAGACTCAAAAATTGTCTTAGTATGGTCCATTGTCAGGAAAGGTAGATTCCTGTGCATAAGGCGAAATACTTGGTACATAACACTTACTGCCATACATCTAATGCTGCAATATGCTTTCATCAAGGCTTAAACATATTGACTTTCTGCTAAAAGACTTTCAACATAAATTACAAGTGATTAATGAAATGCATGGCAAATAAACTATTGCCAAAACTGTAAAGGTGGCTTTTAAATAACACATTTTTTCCTCGATGTAAACTTTAGCTAGACAGTTTCAACCACCACTTATTTTTTTGTGCTTTTATTTGATAACTAGAACCCAGTAGAGCAGCATATGGACACGCAGGAACCGAAATAGTTTGTCTTCATTATCTGGTAGACCTGTGCAAGCCTGGCGCCCTCAAGAAAAGCCACAAGACTGTACAAACTGGCAACTGCGGGTTTGTCTGTTCTCTATTGATTCTATTTCTGGAAAAAAAAACATGAACCAATGTGTGAATCATGTGATTACTGAACTGAGCAAGTACCCACTAACAGATAAAGCTGCTGCTCTGAGACCTTTTGTAGCCTGGTTTTGGTTACTACATCAAAACCTTTTTTCTGTTTGTTTCTGAACCATTTGCTTTAATCTTTTTGCTTTGAGGCTAGAGAGTGGAAAACAGCCAACTAAGATTCCTGAAAAGGTTTTGGAAGTTGTAAATACATTCTCTAGAACTGCTAATGAAATTTGCCATTCTGTAATTTTATTTCAATCTAAAGAGAATTTTTTGTCTCTTGATGGTACAGAGCACTCACATTTCTCTAAGCAGTTGCAGACACACTGACAAAGGGGCAGAACTGTGAGATTGATTTTTCACAGGACCTCTGATTCACATTAAGGTAATTTCTGCACAACTTACTAGAATTACAGGTTTTAAATTCCACAGTGCTGCACTCAAATCTGAAAATGTTTATTAGCAAGAGAAAATGTTTATTTTCACTCAAAAATGAAATTCTGCTCATGTCATCTGCTCTGCTGATATAACACAGTGGATTCAGAATCACAGAACCAAAGAATGGTTGGGGTTGGAAGGGAACTCTGGAGACTGTGCAATCCGACCCCCCTGCTGAAGCAGGTTCACCCAGAGCAGGTTGCATAGGATCTGTCCAAATGGGTTTTGAATATCTCCAGAGAAGAAGACTCCACAACCCCTCTGGCAGCCTGTTCCAGTGCTCAGTCACTCAGACTAAATGAGTTTTTCATCGTATTCAGATGGAAAGCCAATTTTCACTTCAACAAAGTCCTTCCAATAAATAAATATCAAACAATTTTTGCCAACAAGAATTTCGTAACAATACATCCCTTACTCCAACATTTCCAGCTTTGGCTGAAGACTTTTTTGTTTGTGCTACAACTCCCTTCCTACTTATTCAAAAACCTTTCTTAAATCCATTGTTTTCCACCTCCTGCTTTCATCATTTTCAGTTCATCCTCCTTATCCTTTTGGAAATCTCCAGTTTGGTCTTTTGGCACACGAGTCTTCAGCATTCTTTTCTTCTTATTTCTTCCCTGTCTGTAGTTTTAACCTGAGTTATGCTCTTTCCAATAAAAATGGTTTTGCTCTGGTTTTTTTTAAGAACTTGAGCCACTAATTCCATGCTTAATGTCTCTTCCCTCCTTTCTCTACTTGTGCCAAGTAACTTCCTGCTAGGATTTCTACAATACCTAGCATTTAACGTTTGCAAGATCGCTCATGAAGTTTTCTGACAATGCCACCAGATTAAGCTCTGCTCTCCTTCAAACCACCAGAAGCTTTCACCTTCGTTTGATCTTTAGGTTTCACAGCTGCTTCTTCTCACTCAGTCAAAAAACACCTTTGGTAGGCCTTTTTCTCCATCTCACTGCCTGTCAGTGCCACACCATTGTGCCAGTACTCCCTTCCTTCCACAGTGTCATCACTCAGTGAAATCCATGGTGTGAGAGAGGAAATCAGCTCCACCATATCCACTGAATTCTCCTATTAAGCCTTATTCTTCCTTTCCGTTTAAACTACATTCAAGCAAATTGCTGTATATTTCAGTCTTATTCAGCAGAATTATGATGTACCTTTGAAAAATGCATTACTGTGATGAAAATCCAGATCAGCAAGCGTGCAATTCTTATTTATGCAATGCTGACGGTGGGAGTGATAGATGCTTTATCTAAAATAGATGTAAAATATCTTTATAAATCTACAAGAATTTTTTTTTTAATATAATTCCTCAAAATCCTGTATCTTATACCTCTAATTCTGCTCTGAGGGTGGTTCAGGTTCTGACCAGATAATAAGACAAAGGGCAAAATCCACCCATATGCAAGCGGTAGAATGAGGAAAAATAATGTAGAAAGACAAAGACTGTACTGCCAATTTACATATGCTTCAAACACCCCTGATTCTCTGCTACTCAGTTAAAAGAAAAAATATTTTTACCTCTAAAACTTCTCTCTCACATGTACTGTCCTTAAGGCTGTCACTCAGCAGAAGGAAACACATATGTCTCAAGAGTACTTTTGTGCTTTTCACAATTTTATCAAGGGAAAATATGTTGCACGTTCTCCTGATTTTCCCAGATTTTCAAATGCAGTTTATTCTAGTTTCTTACAAACTTTCAAAGTTTCCTGTTTTTCCAGCTACAATATAATCACTTTCATAAATGAAGGGACAGAGGGAAGGAAAAAAAAAAAGCAGAAATTGTTGATTGATAGAATAACAGGATTATAGATGGATGGAAGAAATGTGTGACTTGTCAGGGTATGTATTGGTGTGTGTTTCTGTACTCTAGAAATGTATAAAGATAGCAGAGCCACCTACAAGTCCCCTGCTTTGCAATTTCTTTAGCAATAGCAAAAGGAGTAGAGCATTTCTGCTCATTTAAATAAATTCCTATGCTCTTCTAGCTAGCTGATCATGTCTATTATCAGAGAAGCTAGAATGAGTTCAAAATCAAATGGAAAAGCTGGCAATCTTTATTCTGCTACCCAGACCGTCTCCAAAAATGGGTGCTTTTGAAAAACTACACATTCTACCACAAAACATAAGTTTTCACATACAAATATGCAGTTGAACACTTAATTGCCACAGAACCCACTTGATGTTTCTCTAACTCTATTTAACATCATAGTTGGTGCTGGAAAGTCATTTATTTAGCTTATCACAAACAAATATTATTATT
Organism: Amblyornis subalaris; assembly: GCA_018881555.1. Lineage (NCBI taxonomy): Eukaryota > Metazoa > Chordata > Aves > Passeriformes > Ptilonorhynchidae > Amblyornis > Amblyornis subalaris. The sequence continues at coordinate 335,283 of JACAXG010000072.1, forward strand.
TTGCTAGTTTTTCTAGAAGAAACTAATGAGAACTACTGAGAGAAACAGCCATAGTACATGCAGCAGTGGGGCAGTGCAGTACAAGGTAGTACAGCAGAAACTAATGGTAAAACTGTAAGCAAAAAAATGCTTATGATACACTCAAAGTGTTAACACTGATAAGACAGGGAATGTGGGAAGAGCTGGGTCTCGGTAAAGGCAGGCGTGTGCTCTCTGGAAAGAAGAAAACCAAGATATTGCTTCCACAAAGGAGGGTGCCAAGAGGTCTCTTCCTTCCTTTCCTGCAGAAAACTAGATAATTCTGATTATCATTTAGGCTTTTCAGGAAATGAGTCGGAGGATGTTTGCTGGTCTTTCCCCTCTTATCCATAATAAGAGTCAGTGTGGAGTAAGAATAAACTTTATAGGATGATGGTGTCTAGAACAATGCAACTCCACAGCTCATAACTTCAAAACAGTTTAAATGAATTTCTAAATATGAAATGAGCATATGAAAATAGAAAAAGAAAAAAAAAGAGGATAACCAGCCATACTTTTAGTAGATGACGAGAATAAACAATTAGGTTTACTTCTGTGACTACTCCATAAACAACCAAATAGCAGGTGAATTAAAAAAAAAAAATAATCTGGGATGAACTATCTGAAATCCAGCCTCATCTTCCAAAGGGTATTTTATACATACAAGGTACTTCACAATGCATTTACCTTGAAGATACTGAGTCCAGTTTGGCCATTGGTGGTTTAATTTTTGACAGGACTGGCAGGAGCCAGTTCAATCCCCTGAGCAGGACTCAGTCATCTGATCTGTGTAACTGCCAGAACTGTGCATGTGAATGAGGCATCCACATGTGCATTTTCAGTGTGGCTGAAATTCAACAACCTTAACTTTTACACACCAGGATTATGCAGAAAGATTTCAGTATATTTGTAAATCCATTAGATCCTATTTGGCTGTACTTTTTAGATCTCAGGCATTTGGCTAGGAAGTTGTGCTAGTCAGAGAAGAATCACATCACCTATTCATGCTAGCCAAGGAGCTGATCCAAGTGCTTTCCTTGTAAACTGGTTACGTCTGTCATATAAATCAGGGAGAGAGCCCTGCATCCCAGCATGGCATATTGGGAAATCATTGCTTAGACTGTAATCACATTCTAGGATGAAGAAAAAAGCTTAAAACAATATAGAGATGGAAGCAGTTTTCAATCTGCTGTAGAAGAAAAAAGGAATCTGGAGCCCACTTTGGCTCCTGTGCTACAGCAGAGCTATGTAGCAAGCCTCAGGCTTCTCTCCTGCTTCAGCTATTTGGCTGATGTGATTTGTAAACTTAGGCACAATCAGTAAGATGATGACTGCTGAGTCTTATTTTAGATGGACAGTTTTCATGTTCAACATGTTTTAAATGAAAGCAATTTTTAATCAGTCCTTTAAAAATAGTACTGCAGAGTATTGGCATCTGTTGTGTATTATGAGAATATATTTGTCAAGCATGCAAAATAACAAATGCTTTCAAGTATTTGAATGTCCACAGACAACTACAAAAAATCCTAGACCTTTGCAATTGTGTATTAGAGAATTTGGTACCAGGGGCCTTGCATCACCATGTTGTAATGGGGTTAAATAATTTCCACCAGTACAATACTATCAAATTTCCACCAGTACAATATCCTGTCAAAGCTCTTCAAGAGGAAAGAAAGTGGGTTATTTCAGTGCATCAAAAGAGAATTTGAACTGCATTGGAACCTTGAATTACTTCACTGTCCTATCTAAGCACCTGGAGTAACCTGGTGCTGAACTTGGGGCTCTGGCCCCCACTCTGTAAAGCATTAAAAAAGCTTAGATCATTTTAATAACAGTATCTAGGAGCCTGATCACCATAATGCTGCATCAAAGTGGTTGGATTACCTCAGCACAGTATCAAAGAGCTTATCAAAAGCTTGGGCTTGAGCACACCAGCCGCACAACAGCTGCTATATTTTAAACAAATTCTGACTACAAGTTCTTTTCCAGCTTTTCTTTCCCTCAGTATTTGTGAGAATTTTGTTGGGATATACAAAAAAATCCCAAGTCCATAAATAGCGAGGTGAATATGGCACCAATACAATGCTCTAGCAGTCAAAGGAGTTAAACAAAATGCTCTTCAGATGTGACAGATTTCAGAAAGTATAAAGTTAGGATAAGAAACGGAAAGACTATCTGATCCTCTTTTTATTCTCCTTTACTCCCCCACCTCCACCTCTCTGCCTTTCTATTGCCAAACTTTTATGTCTGCAAAGACTCAAAGTAACGGGAACAAGAGAGTAAAGTAGAAATATTTGTCAGAGATGTAATACTTGGAGGAGTTCAGTGCCTAATAAGAGTACCATTTTTTTGGTGGGCTTGTGAAGGGTGAGAAATAACGAGGGCAGTAGCACAACAGGGGCAGTCTGTTAGCAAAGTCCAGACATGAGGATATTCAACCAGCAGCAGAGAGGGAAAACAACAGCTGGCATAAGCCATCATCGTATGTCTTGATCTTTGTTAGAGACAGGTGGTCAGAGCAACTCCACACCCTTCTCCCCATACGATGCTTTGGAGCCGGACACACAAGTATCTGGGCCTGGAATGCAGCTTTAATATGTAGTTTTGCAGACCTTTCTGTTTTATTTTTGGAAATGCTCAATTCCCACGCTGCCGGAGCCTCTCTGGCTTGCAGCGAGATCCTAAGATGTTAGGGATGGGATGCTCTCCACCCCTTGTCAGAGGGCGTCTTCTAGCAGCTGGCCAAAGAGCAATGTGGATGTCTTGCAGTCTGCTCACTTTATCAGCCTCAGAGTAGTGCAGGGACTGCAGCTGCTGCCAGAGGGTAGAGAGCACAGGATTGTATTGGGAGACAAATGTGGTCTGGGTGGATAGGGTGAATGGGAGCCTTAGGATTCCTCCCCCTTACAACTCTATTTGTGTCTGTCACTGTCCAGCCTTCCTGCGTGTCACATTAACCTTCCCCGGTTAGTATGCACACACATGTGTGTATGTCATAAGAAAAATCACCATCCTCACCTAACAAGTCCTGTGAGGCACACATCCAGCCTCTGCTTACCATCTCTGTGTACATGGACTCTGCCCTTCCACTCCGTTGCCTTCAAGTTTTAAAGCTGAAATAACCACGTTGGACAGAATCACCAGGGGCGATGGTGGAAATGCAGGCTTGTATGGCTTGTATTTTCAATAACTCAGCCCCAAAAGCTGCTGCAAATGAATGTGTCAAAGGCGTGGTGATTCACTTTCCTGGTGGATGGGGATCAGCTCTTCTCCAAAGGCCACAATAAGACAGGCTGTTCTGGACATACTGCCCAGAATTGGTTCTGAGGAGGCATGCATGGTGTATCTCTTAACAAGAATCACTGCCATTTACAAATGAGGAACAACAGATTTTGGAAACTATAATTGTGGTTATTGGGCAATGTTGTCTAGCCCATAGCTCAAAACTTGACATTTACTGACTTAGGAAGATTGTGTAACCCACTGAGATGAGAAGAAGAACCCCACTGCACTGTGGTGCTTCACACGTGAGCAGCAAACGGCAGCCTGGTGCCCGTAAGACTTCAGGAGAGAGTGTTTTCCATCTTAATGCAGAGCGAAATGCTGGGATGAAAATCCTGGCTGTGCTGCAGTGAGTAGACATTTTAATACTTTCAAGAGCGGGACTGGGCTGTGCTCAAAAATTGTTTAATAAAAGTCAAAGAAACAGGATATGAGCACAGAAAGTATTACAGTTGGAGGGTGCAGAGAAACAGTCTGCTTTCTCCACTTAGCCTTGGTAGATTTGTCTTCCCTGGTGTTTGACAAAGAAATAAGCATAATAATGTAAGAGGAATAATATGTTCAAACCCATAAAGTTTAATTTATAGGTTTTAAGAGGCAGGCTTTGGATGAAAGCCCCAGCTCTTTAGCACAGATCTAGTAAATGAGAATTCATTCTTGTTCTCAATGCTTCCAACCAAATAATGTTCTTACTAAAATGTATGTCTACTTATGGTTGTGGTAAAGCATTTAATTTTTTAAGATGAAAATCTGGTGCTTGAAACAGAATGGGCTAATACTTGTCTAAATATTAAGAGATACATAGATGGATAGATTATATAGAGAATTATTTTGAGACAGACACAGAAACTCTTTCAGAGATGTCAAGAACTCATTACTGGTTTTCCATTTTCAGAGATGAAGAAAGAGGCACAACAATTGCATGTAGTTAAGATGAACAGTAAAATCACAAGTGTACTTTAGGTATGCTAAATAATAATCTCTAGATCACTTGCCAGACCACATAAACTATTAGCAGAAATAACCACTGTCTATTTTCATGTGTTGTGGTAATGATGGATTATCATTAGACTTTATTTTATCATAAAAGTATTGGAATGACCACCTAGGAATCAGGTTCTGGTGCCAGAAACAAAGCATCCATTCAGGTCTTAAGGGATTTATGTTTAAAAATTCTATCAGCCAGTTTTGGTACTTCTGAAAGGACCTCCTCCATGTCTCACAGTGAAGGTGTGCAGGTGAGCCCATGAAGGTAGATTACCCTTGATCAGCAAAAATATCAGGGACAGATTCTTGGAGGAAGAGATTACTTGGTAGCTGAGTTGCACGTGGAGTGCTTGCTTGAGTTAGCTGGACTGGACCCAGCTCCTCCCGGAGACATGCAGCTGGGCAAGTGCTGTGTTCTGACAGAGGGAGTTGGCCACACTGGTGACTGAACTTCCATGGCAATCTGGATCCTGCACAGAAGGGTGTGTAACTCTTTCTGTAGCCATATCAGCTGCTAAGTCATGTGCACATCAGGAAGTGATTTTTTTTCCTGAGATTTCCAAATGGCATTCAGTGGTTAATCATTTATGGAAGGCATGAATCTTCAAATATGGAAAACACAGCTCAAGAGAAGGTCAAAACCATGTACTGTTTAGACAAAATCAAATCTTATTCACTTTGTGGCACAATTATCATCTCATTAGTACTAGTTCTGTAAAGTAAAATATGCATGTGGGGAAAAAATGTAGTAAATAACAGGAAATATTCTGTGTGAGTTCCTATGGGCATACTAAATGCTCAAAGTACATAATGCAACTTTTTCGTTCAAGTCCAGTTGTGACTTGTCACAAGGAGAGTGGGGAAAGTGACTCTGTGCCAGCTCCTTTGCCACTTCTCTCAAAGAGCCACCATCTGCATCTTCACTGAAACCACAAACTCTTGCTCCCATGGAAGTCTGTGCTTTTGCTCCTTGCAGCAGAAAAAATATTTAGCAAGGAATAAGCCGAGTCCTTCAAACTGAATGTACTTTAACCCAAACCTCAAGATGCAAAATGTTAATTTATGGTTAATTTCACTAAGCATTTTCCAGTACCACAACACTGTTCCAGTAGCTAAGACCAGCTTCACTTTATTGGGAATGTACGCAGGACACATCTGCAAAGATTAAATTCTCAAGATAGTTGGAGCTTACTGGAGATAGAGTATTTATTTCTAAAGGTTCCTGATTGAGGACAGAGATGATAGTTTTTGGCTACTGCTGACAACAATATGAAAGAGGGTGGTAACCAAGTGTTTTCAGCCGGGGACATGGTTTAGCTTGCTGTCTTTTATAACGCCTGTTGAATATGGATGTAATACGAGAGTGGTGGGCAAGAGTTCTTCAGAAAATAAAGTCTTATCCTATTCAGTCTTCTGGAATATATATAAAAAAGGAGGAGATAGACCCATTTCTGTTGTTTCAGCTTTAATAGCCTAATATCTTTTTCTTGCTTTAGGTTGAATTCGTTTGGGTTTTTTTTTAAACCGGGAAAATTTGAAGTGATGCCATCAAAGCAAAATAAAGAACAGACATGTAAAATGGAGGTGACTTCAGAAGAAGGCCCAGTCTGTTAAGAGGAACCAGGGTAATTAAGAGTAGTTCAAGCAGTTAAAACAGCAAAGTAGCAATCACTACTCCTGACTGCTTCACAAGGAAGTAAACCAAGTATTTCATCATGCTTTGCACAACGGAGGTGTTGAAATTCATCTTTCAGAGAAATATTTTTTTAAATCCTTTTGAAATTCCTTAAACGCCAGTGCTTCTAAAACTTCCCCCTTCACCTCACCCTAAAGCTTTTGGTGGATTCTGCTCTCACAGTGGAGTGTTGCTCTTCCTTCTACTGCAGCAGCCAGTCTGGAAGTGTTACCTTATAAATAGCTTACAGGACTAACTGTAAGATGACCAAGTTGACTTGCAGGTCTTTGAGTAGCTATTCATTCTACAGCAACTTTCGGAAAACCTTTGCCATCCAAATTATGGATTGAATGCTCTCACACAAAGTGATTCCTTTTTTAAGATGGATACCAAGATCACAGGTACGTATTTTCAGAAGGGCTGGCAAAGAAGTATTGCCTGATGTACTTGTGAGAGATCCCCTTGTTTGGACTTAGGGACCAAGTAACTAGAAGACCTTAAAGCCAGAGCTTTACAGGGGAAATGTGCAGGTGGGGAAAAGCCAGGTCAAATAACAGGTAGAGAGCCAAATCTCACCAAGATTACTGTGTTGCTTAAAATAAGTTAATAGTTCATGCTTTGAACCAAGGACTCAGCCTAAATGCATTATTTAGCCACCTATGGATGGAAAGCAATTCAGAGAAAATTAATCCTTACCGTGTTCTTTCACTACTGAACAATAGCAGTGTTTGGGAGATACCATTGTGAGACTTCACAGCAGAATAGTTTTATCTGCAGCTTTTGGTGCTGTACAAAGAAGTTCAAGAAATACGGTGTATCCAGGGCCCCCCTCAAAAGACAGAAAAGCACTAGATTACTACTTTAAGAATTGAAAATATTATTTGTTGAAAAAAGGAAACAAGAGAACTAAGGATAGTTACCATGTTTATTGTGTCCTACAGTTTCTATTAGAATCCTAATACATAAATGATCTTTATAAACAGGTGACTTAAGTGCAACTCTTCCATAATTCCTGACTTTAAAAAGAAAAAAGTAATTATTCAAGACTATAAAAAATACATAGTATAGTATTCATACAGCAGTAGAAGATCTTCAGATATAAGAGGGAAGGGGAGGAAGGATTAGCCAACAATAATATTTTGATTAATGAAATGGTAACTGGGAAAATGAATTTTCTTCCCCTCCCACTCTCCATATTGAGTTTACAGCCTATGTCATTTTTCCACGCATTTACTTTCTTCCTAATACAGTTGTTACCTGACTCACTTTAGAAATGAGTTGGTGAAGGGCTGAAAAGCTTAGGAGACTGAAATATCTCACATCCAATCTTTTAAATATTTAAATACTTAAACATTATTTTTATATGTAACATATATTTAATTCTAATTTAATGACTCCTCTCTTAGAAGAACCCATAGAACTTTCTGTATAGTGTTGTACATTTAAGAATTAAATGTACAACACTCAAGAGTATCACTTAGTTTTTTTAACATTCCTTCTTCTTGACTGTTAACAGATCCATCAGTGTATAAATAACTTTTTTTTCTCCCCAATGGTTGTCTAGAGGAGCTCACAATGCCCTACAGATTGCTATTCCTACAATTTGATCAACACTGCTTTAGGAGACAAAGCTCAATGAATAAACAAAAACCAAGGAATATTACAAGGATGCACCTTTTACACTCAGTTACCTAGGTAAAATGATGGCAAAATGAAGAAAAAATTCTACAGAATGAGAATATTCATACTTTGAACTTAATCTCTATGTGTCTGAATAAGGTTTTCCAAAATGCATTGTAGAAACATATTCTTAGCGATCCAGTATTAAAATTGTTGTGATATTATCATTTCGTAGGATCTAATCTCCTACTCATTGTATAGCAATATCTGTACAATATCTAGATATTTGTGTTAATACTTTGCTTGCCCAGTGTATATGTACTAAAGTCCATGAACCTAAACCAATGAACAAGGTAGAGTAAACATAGGATTTAAATAATTTGTCATAAATATCACACCTCTTCCTATGATGATATTTTTGGTTGCATTTCTTGCAGCTAGGTGAGGAGCAGCTTTTGGACAGACTTCTGTAGAGCCCTGCTGTAGCTACCCGAATCCTCCCTGCAACCTCAGACTCTATAGGCACAAGAAAACAAGTTTGGGCAGAATACAAGGTAGTTATTAGCACACAGAAACTGGATGACTTGAAAGCCACTCTGCACTGATTGGGCAGATGTGCAAGAGGAAACAAAACACCCATTGGAAAAGCCGTGTGAATAATGCCAGAACGGGACAAGACCAGCATGTACTCTGGGACAGAAACCCCAGCTGCTCTGCTGGATGATCCTAACCCTTTTTTCTATTTCTCTCTGGTCCACTGAGTCACCTTTCAATGGCCAGTGGAACTGCTCCAGCACAGCCTGAGGAGCACATTGTTCCCTCGTACCACGAATTGACTATAATTTGACAGTTCAGCTACTCTCATGAGAGATATGGTTTGGAAACCTCGGAGGCTGAGAAATTAATTGAATCTTGGTCTCCCATATGTTGAGCAAGGGCTCTAATCACAGAGCTACTGTGCAGTGGAGAACCTGCCACCTCCTCTGATATTTGTATTTCTTAAGCAATTAGCAAATCACTCTTCTGTTGTGATTTTTGCTTGTTTTGTTTGTTGGGGGCGGGTTTTTTTCCCTTTTAAATTTTTTAAATTTTTTTTTTAAGAAAAGACATCATTATATCCCTTCAGGAAAAGTTTTTGGACAGTAACAAAGAGAACAACTAACCATTAGCTCTGATAAAGGCACCTAAGTCCCAAGATAGAATGCTTTGAGCATACCCCTCTGTTCTTTCCCGTCTTGCCTGTGCTTAATCTCTCCTCCCTTTTTTCAGCCTTTTCTACCTGTCTGATGTACCTAATGAGGTGCTACCACCTTACTCAGACAGCAGGATTCTGGTGCAGGTGCTTAAGAATTAGGCAAAAGACTTTAACCAAAGTGGTTTTTTCCCTCTGCAGGGTATAGAGGTCAAACAGCTTCTTTGGATGGTGGCTTTTATCCCCTAGCAGCATCAGGGGGACAGCATGTTTGCTCATCCTACCCTGTGCATACACATCTGGGCTTGCAGCAAACACGCTGCTCCAGGCCAGATTCAAAGAAATCCTGGGAACAGGTACGTAACAAAGGGATCTGAATAACTGTACTGCTTCAGCTGCAGGTGACAGATTCTTGCTTGGGGCAGCTGAGGATGAGCCAAATATTCATGTATGGATGGGAACACTGTTGGCTGTGAGGGTCCTACTCTGTTCCCTTGCCAAAAGATTTTTGGGTTTTCTGTTTAAATGATATCTCTATATTTGAAACATGACATTGGGTGTTTCGCAGAAAGTTTTGTTGTCCAACAGCTTGTTTTACTACAAAACTTCACAATATTCTATCTGAAAACAAAATAGAAACTATTGACATCTGCTTGCTTTGCTTTCAAGCATGTAAACTCTCAGGTTAAAGACTGAGCTGCATCTTCTGAAAAATACCAGAGGAACTCTTCAGCAAGTTTCTATCTATTTTCTTTTGACATTGATAGCTGAGCTGAGAGTGCCTGAAAAACTTCAAACTATGCGACATGGGTAAGTTCAAGAGGTTATACTTGTCTAGACTGTTTATAAATAAACACAGCTAAACAAGTATGGTAATTTCCTAGTATTTTTAGTGGCTTTAATTGTTATTCACTTCACTGAATAAAATGGAAATATTTTTTACATTTTTAATTTTATTGCGGATTTGAAAGGAAGATTTTATTTTCCAGGTTGTAGAGTTCAGAAAATAGAGCTGAGCTAGAATGAAAGAGTTTCATTTGTAATGAAAGTAAACATACTCTTGAACCAAACAAGTCCAAATATTTTTTTTCTGAATATGTGGTATTACATATATATTATAGATTTCCAAGTGAAAGCCTAAGGCACTTAGAAACTGAGGAAGACCAATCAGACACTAAGCCAAAATTGAGGAAGACCTATCAGACTCTAAGCCTTAAGTCTGCTTTACAGTCTTCATGAAATTAATAAATTTAAAGCAAATCTTCCAAATTATCTGAACCTGAACTTGTTTTTTTAGCATGTCTTTTGAAGAGAGACTTAATGATTTAACTAGTATTTTTAATACTAAGGTCTTTGGGGCAGCTGTCTTGTGCTTCCATTTAGTGCCCAACATTCCTTTCTCCCAAAAGGACCACAAGTATTTCAAGAAACTTGATTTAGAAAATAGCCAGTAAACCTGAATGAAATTTTGAGGCCAGCCTGGTCTGAGAAAAAAACCACTACACTGGCAACTGGTAGGCTTGAATTCTATTCCCAGCTTCTCTACAAATCTGCTGGGCTGCTTGGGCAAGTTATCTACCAACTTCTTTGTGCACCCTTTGCAAGGTTTTTGCTTTTCACTGTTAATCCAGACAATCTAGAATATTTTATATTCCATGAGTCCGAAAAAATTGGATTACTTTTTACTTGGCCTTCCATGTGCTGGTTTAATATCATTAGTATTAATAACTGTTGATAATGGTTAAGTAAGCTTTTGAACAATAGCATATTTGCAATAAATCTGCAAACTGGAATGTTCACATTTTCCCATTCCCCTATGTGTGGGAACAGGAGAGACAGCTTTTTCCAGTCTTAGCAGTATTTTGTGTGAAAAGATCTGTGTCCATGTTTGGAAATCTGGCGTCGAGTGCTCATCTCATCTGCCTAAATATGTTTTATGTTTATATCTGGTGGTTCTTTTGTGCATTATAAGATCTTGGCCATTAAATCTGAATATGAAAAGTATTTCTGAAGATTTGTGGGAGTTGTGAGTAGCATTTATGTCCAATATTTCCATTTTTTGGGCTGTTCTTCACAAATAAAGCTTAAATCAAGACCAAAAGGTAAAAATCACCAGGCTACTACTTTTATAAGTATTTTTGCATTTTCATGTTTTATCCAAAATATAGATTGACAGCAAAAAGTTGTAAGGAGTAGATGTCTAACTTTCAGAACCCTTTACAGAATTAGAGGTAAGAAATAACTTTGTCTCAGTGTGAAATATGATTTATAAATTGGGTAATATTTCTTGCATGAGTAACAGTCATTAAAAGCTTTGAAGATGGACTAATTCAAGGGACAATTTATGACATGCTAACACAAACCAGAATGAAGCACCAGATGAATGTTGAAAGCATGAGATACAGCAGAAGTACAGAACACAAGATTTTCATAAATATGAAGGGACTTCTTTTGCAATAAAACCCTATTTATTTTGTCAAGCAGATAAACTAAAAGCACATCAGAGTATTTTTCTGGAGAAATTTTGTTCACTTTTTGTTTCTCTACAACCTAGGAAATGTCATCACGGCAGCTATGGATAAACAACAGCTCAGTATACCAGATACCTTTGTAAGAATAAGTTTGGTAATATCTTAAAATCAGTAATCCTAGCCCTAAGTATATGCAAAAATTCACAACAGAGACAAGAAAATGGCACTTAGAGTATTTTGCTGTTGACGTAATTGATTTCACACTTCTACCCATACATCAATTCTTAAATACGGAGGCATGAACACAAGATGTTTTCCCTTTAGTGGTTTGAAGGTTTCACTTTACAGCAAGCTAAATGCTGAAATAGATAACTTGTAAATAAGGAAGGAAAAGGAAGGAAATTTGAGAGCTACCACTATAAAATTCTAACATTACAGTAGCGGAATATTGTGATATGTTTCGTGCTAATTATGACGAAAATGAGTAAAGAAGCCAAAACCTGCACAAAAGTTTTCTCAAGTTACAGTCAGAACCAGTTTTTGGATGGCCACTATATTTTGTAATCAACTTAGGCTGTGAAATATGGACTTAAAAATGTTAAATATGTTTGACTTTTTTCCTTTGCACAGCTGACACTGAGTTTCTCCATGAAGTACAGAGAACTAGGCTGGAGCACCTTGCTTCAGCAACAGGTGCACACTGCACCCAATCTTGATACAGCTCTGCTCCCATCCTTTCAAAAAATACCAGTAGTCCACAGGGAGACAGAGGAAAAAAAAATCTCCTCTTCTTGTCATCCTTTTACCGTTTTCTTCTTGTCTCTACAATTTATTGTAGATTTAGTTATACTATAAACTATGACTTCAATGCAGTCATTAATGTGAGCCCTTTATAGTTGCAAAACTTAGCATAGGCATGGAAATTAAACTCTCAGCACCTTTCCGCATTGCCCTTTAAGCAAGATAAATGTAAAATTATACGGTCCAATAACAAGTGAAGAATGGGTCCCCGTGGCTGGAGTGCAGTCATGGCATGAAAAGAGAATATGTTTAGAAACCTTGGAGGCAGTGAGTTACAGGAATAGCTGGTGCTTCCGGAAATGAAAGAATTCCTAATAAATCTGTGGATGTTGCATTTACCACTACAACAGCAGGTTTTCTCACATACATGTTATAGACCAACAGATTATGCCAGTTATCGAACATCCATAAACCCACTGGTGGAACAGGATCATCAGACAAGAGAGCACTCTAAAATATCACCTTTGAAAAGCCACTGAAGGGATATTTTTGTGTTTAGGGGACACTGTGCTTCTACTTGCCAAACATAATTTTGATAAAGGATTCAAGAAGTGCAAAAATGTCATCTGTGATGACATGGCCATATGTTCGCTACCTTCCAAAACTAACAGTACCTGCAGAGAATCCTAATTTCCTCTTAGCTCTGCTTTGCTCTCCTGATTGTAGTGAAAACATACAATTCAAATGGGAAGATGGTTTTTGGTTTTTTTCACTGCTCATTTACCATTTTTTATAATCTTCTTGTGGATTAACACTAAGTCTAGCATGCAAAAGTATCTTTCCACGGGATGTAATCTGCTTAAAGACTAAATGGTTTTGGCCTATGGCAAGGTTTGAAAAGATAGTGCAGCCTTGCTCCAGGCTCTCACATCTGGCTTGTACTCATGGAAAAAAAATAAACCAGAAGAAAAATAATCCCGGAAGACTAGCTGCCTTATTTTGTTACTAAATATTACACACTTAGAAGCCAGCTCATCTTAGAACTTTACAAATACGTAACACTGCCTTCGAGAGCTACACATTTAAGTAATTTATGCCAAGAATCAAAACAGGAGTTTTGTGGTAACTGTTTCAAATGCCACTTCATTCTGTAAATCATGACTATATTCTGATTCTGGGCAGTAATGGATAAATGCTCCTGACGCAGCTGTATTCAACTTAATTTGGAAATAAACCAAGTGAGCATCTGACCCTATGTTTCTGGCAGAGATATGCCATCACCTACATTATAAAAATATTCAAGGTTTATGAAAGCCTTCACTGGAGCATTAGTAGCTTAATTAGCAGAGTGTTAGGCCAGGCTATGGACAGCTTTGCCTCCTTTCCTAATTTTTTGCAGCTGAGGCAAGCATGTTACCCATTGAGCTGCTCATCCCTAAGACCAGAAATAGCAGGAGAAACGTCAGTTCCTCCAACTTGGGCAGAGCAGATATTAGATAGATGTCACCACAGTCCCCTTGCCTTCCCACCTTTCATGTGCTGAGTTACACAACCGCTCCAGGATGGACCTGCAGTCCTGTGTTCACCTCCAAACAGCCAACAACACTAAAATTGTTCTTTAACAACCAAATTCTACAACAGCACTGAATACACTCTTATCACTGCAATGCTCCAATGGTGCTACTGAGTCAGCTCGAGACCACAAACTGTAAAGCCCTGTTTTAATGACCAATACCAGACATAAAATTTATGCTCCTCTAGCTGCCTGTGGTTGCTGTTCTAGCTGCTGAATAAATGGCTCTATCTTCAAAAGATCTGGTTGACCTGCTGACTTGAAACTGCTTCCCAGCAGCACTTAACAGTGGACCCCCAGCCAAGATCAAAGATGGTCGTGTCTGCATGCAAAAAGGCCTTTTGTGGAGGCTGAAGCATGAGCAACTCTCCTGGGGAGGCGCAACCTGAAAGCATCCAGGCTGCCCATCTCTGGCAGCAAATAATTAGGGCCTGATCCAGCACCCTGTAAGATCCCAGAGACAGCAGTTCCAGAGAATGTCCTGGCCCCTTGATATCATTGCCTTAAAAGTTTTCTTTAAAACAAGAGGCAGAACTCACTTGTCATCCAGCCCTATTAATTTACTAGGCTCTTTTCAATAGAGCTATCAGATGACCTAATTTTGTTTAATTTTCCATGAATGCTGCAAATTCCAGGTATTCAAAATTTCCCTATCCTTCTATCTTTAGTAGATCCAACTGTCTCTCTGAACATGTATCTTGGAAAACTGCATGGCTGTGGCAGATTTAAACCCAGGGTTTCAGTAGCATGAATGTAACTAAAGGCTTCTTAAGAAATTTTTTTAACCCACATGCAATTTTCCCTAGTCTGCATCAATATAAATCTCCTTTAATAGGATGAATCTTCAGTTGGTTGCATTAATTCAGAGTAGACTACAGGAAGAACAGGAATTAAATGTCTTTTCTTCTGTTGAAAATGTTTCCTAAATACATTCTGTTCAATTTTGTGCTTTTAAGAACTAGCTGACAAATATAGAAAATAATTTCCAAATAGTAGGAAATTTTTAAAAAATCTAACAACTTTAGTTGAAAAGTAACCCACAGCAAAAAAAAACCAAGGCTTTAGTCAGAGGTCACAGACAATGAGAAGAATGTCTGTGATATCAACATGAGTTTTCCATTTATCTGGAAAAATAGAAAAAACAAAACCTGAGTGTCTGTGTGTGCACATGAAAATCTTTTATCTTTTTGGCAATTTCCTCTGTCCACTTCATGGCATCTTTGAATACTGGAATGAATTCCCAATAAAAACTTTTAAAATTATACAGATTCTAAACCAAATGTTTATCATAACTGACTTTGGGACAGTTACCCCAGTAAACCTCATGTCTGAATATCTGATACAACTGACCTCTGAAGAAATATTTTACAGTCTACCTCCAGACTGAGGGTATCAAAGCATAAATAAACATCAATGCATACACTATGACCACTACCCACTTCTAAAGTTGTCATCAAACCACTGACCTGTTTTACTTTCAAGTGTTGTATTTATTTTTATTTCATGGTATTTTTATTTATGGAATGCTATAAATATTGTAGCTCAGACATCAATTAAAAAAATAAATTACTCAAGGAATATTTTTTTTTTCCACAAAGTTTCTGAAGTATTTCTTATAGATATAAAGGTACCTATAGTGTCTGCTCAACTTTAGACCTAAAGTGGACCATGAATGAAAGCATGATCTTATGAATGTGCATGCACATCAGGAGGTCATTAATGAACTGCTGTGATTGCCTCCTCTGATCATGGGAAGTGTTGGAGTAAGGCTGACATGAGAATTGTGAAAGAGGGACAGTGTCACTTCTTGTAAGGCCTAGGGAGATGTGGACTATACCTTGCAGAATATACAGCTGTTTTTTTTCTGGGTCTAAGAGAGTTCCTCCAGCAAAAGAATGAGGTCAGGCTATGGAAAGAAAGTTGAAGTGGCTTTGGATGTTCATTTCCGTCATCTTGCTGTACCCCTCCTTTCTAAACACTAGAAAGATTTTTTGACAGCACTTGTTTCTGGAGACCAAATCTCCTTGGAACATGGGTCCATTTCTCACAGACTGAAGATCTTTCCATCCACTTTGGTGGATAGAAGATTATGATCTGCCTGTACAGAGTGGAAATTTAAGCAGGCAGAAAATCACAGCAGATTCTGAGTTGGAAGGGACCCACAAGGATCATTTAGTCCAACTCTTAAGTGAATAGCCCATCAAAACAGCAACCCTGGTGTTATTAGCAACATGCTCTAACCAAATGAACTAATCTCAGAGTCAAATGATAAACATATTGGAAATAGAGGAGAAACAAAGAAAATTGCCAGGCCACTAGGTTTCTTTTCAAGATAAGAGATTTCCTGTTTCTCATATAGTGTCATCATGGAGTCATAGAACCATAGAATCAAAGAATCATGGAATCACAGAATGGCTTGTGTTGGAAGGGACATAAATGTCATCTAGTTTCAAGTCCCATATCATGGGCAGGGATGCCACCCACTAGAACAGGTTGCTGAGAGTCCCAGGCTTTAAATAGTGTCCACAGGCTTCATTTTTGATTAATATGCATCTTGAACCATGAGGACAGTACTTGTGGATCACAACCTGACTAACTTAGTGATTTTTTTTGGCACTTTGGCTACAAAAGTGACTGGTACACATCTCAAGAAGCACCCCATTTGTCTGCCTCTGTTCTTGAGGTATATCACCTTTAGCAATGAAGGCTTTAAAATGTAAAAGACCCCATGGTAATAACACTAACTGAAAAATATGAAAACAGACTCCTTTGACCCATCAAAATCATTTGGTATTTTACCATCAAAAGAGGGTAGTAGAGAAATGAATATATATAGATAAATATGGTAGAAGTTTAAGAATCATGGGCCAAGTAGTGAGTTGAAATCCAATGGAAAGTATTAGGCTACATTTATTACATGAGCCACTGCCAGCTTCTCCAAGAATCAGTTTAACCTATCACATTTATTCTCGTTTCTTAGGAAGGCTTCATCTGGTGATTTGCCCTCAGAGTCAGGATGCTTGAGCTCTGTTCCACCAACAATGAAATTAATTCCACAGTTTAGGGTACTCCACTGAAAATTCATCTTCTTGTTTCTACCAAATAGGTAACAGTCACTAGACGTCCCTTATCAAAAGCACTACCGTTTGGTGGGATGGGTAGAGAGTCTTTTTGGAAGAACAGCCGAAATCTCAAGTCAACTAGTGGAGAGACAACCAAGTGGAGTGCCTCTCAGTGCTTCTCTTAAGAAATTTTGCTGGTAGTTTCTCAGTTTTGCCATCAGTCCTATTTTTATAAATGCACCTGTTTAAGTGCTGTATTTCTATGTTTCTCCCTCCACAGAAGCAAAGAAGCAGACAAACTTCCTGAGTGTTGCATTTCAGCTTCTCATTATTTCCTATGGAAAATCAGGCCCTGAAGCAAGGAGGTGAAGAGCTGGTCAGAGGTATTTTTCTTGGGGAGTGTTAGTTCATGGAGCAAGTGGAAGCTGGCAACACCTAGAACTATTGGAAAGTCTGCATGTTTTTGAGCTGGGGTTGCTACAGCTTGGGCAGTCAAAATTCAACCTGTCTAGTGTGAAGTTAGTTTCAACAGCATGGTTTAAGTTTTTAAAATATATTTAATTCTATTCCCTTGACAATCTCACAATGCACAGACAATCCTGATACCTAAAAATACTGAAACTTGGATAAACTCCAGTAGTGTGATGGACAATGAAGCTGATAATTGCAAAGCCATTTTGCCTGTTCTCCAATCTCAGAGATGAATGGAGTTGCTTAAAAAACTTATTCTTCCGCTTAGTTTATATTTCCATGGGTCAAAGTTTGTGTGAGGGACCCATAACCTGTTGAATATTATGTGAAATCTTATTTGTTTACTGCAATAGAGAAACCAAGGGTGATTCCGAGAAACTATATTTAAGAGTTGTTATTTCTGCAGATCACTTTCTTATAATAATTGTTCAACTTTTTACAGTCTTTTTCTCATCACCCAGATTGTAATGATTACAGCTTTTGTTAAAATGCTGAGACTATGGCACAATATGTGAAGAGATAAGAAATCCAAAATATTGTTCAGAAGTCTCAATCTTCTATAATAGGAATAAAAGCATAACATTTATTGAAATTTGGGATGGATTATATTTATTTATTTATTTATTTACAAGTGAGGCATCCATTTTGGAACTCTCTATGGATGAACTCTGCAAGCTTTTGTATGTTTAGCTCATTGAAGCTGCCTACATTAGGAGAAATAATAATGGGCAAATGTACGTTCTAAATGCAATACAGTATAACATAAGCCAAGTTTAGCTAAACAATTAGGCTGTGGGTCATTTTGCAGTGTAGTTGCTGGAGAAACACCAATAATAGCATGTAATCTGAGTCAGGATTGTCTATTCA
The DNA here is from genome assembly GCA_018881555.1 of Amblyornis subalaris. Classification (NCBI taxonomy): domain Eukaryota; kingdom Metazoa; phylum Chordata; class Aves; order Passeriformes; family Ptilonorhynchidae; genus Amblyornis; species Amblyornis subalaris. The sequence continues at coordinate 353,242 of JACAXG010000072.1, forward strand.
GAGATTGTGGAGTATTGATATCCTCCTCTCTATATATTGCACCATGGAAGCTAAACATGTCACTGTTCAATGTATTTCTTTTCATGGGTTTGTGAGATATAGGAATGTCTTCCTTTTATGGATCACAGAATTATTTAGTTTAGAAAAGACCTTTGAGATCAGAGTCCAACCTTTGACTGATCACCACTTTCCCAATTAGACCATGGCATGAAGTGACATGCGCAGTCTTTTATTGAACACCTACAAGGATGGTGACTCAACCACCTCCCTGGGCAGTCCATTCCAATGTTTAACAACCCTTTTAGTGAAGAAGAAATTCTTCCTGATGTCCAACCTGAACCTCCCCTGACACAGCTTGGAGCCATGTCCTCTCATCCTGTCACTTCACGCCTGGGAGAAGAGCCCAACACCACCTGGCTACAACCTCCTCTCAGGTAGTTGTAGAGAGTGATAAGATCTTCACGGAACCTCCTTTCCTCCAGTCTAAAAGCACCCTGCTGCTTCAGATGCTCCTCATATGACTTACTCTCTGGATTCTTCAGCAGCTTCATTGCCTGTTTCTGGAGCACCTCCAGCACTTCAGTGTCTTTCTTGAGGTGGGAGGCCCAGAACCTGACACATTGCAGCCTCACCAGTGCGGAATACAGAATGTGTGTAATATATATATACCATATATATGGTATAGACGGCATTATATAATGAAGGTTTATAGGCTACATTCACTAAAAAATTCTATTCCAATGCTACCTAAATTTGAAGGTGTCTAAACAATTTAAGTGGTTTCCTTTCACCTGTGGCTCACTCTTCAACTGTCAGGATTCTTCTGAAAAGCTGTGCTTAAAAGTTTCAACCCCTTGCTTAAAGTGCTCAGACTTCTGTCCTCTCATTATTAGAGTTCTCATGATGGAGCACCTGAATCAACAGCCTTACATGGATTACATTATTTCAAATGTGCAATAAAGTGTAGATAAAATCTTAGAATCTGATGAATTGGAAAGGACCCACAAGGATCATCAAGTTCAACTCCCGACCCTGCACAGGACACCCCAAGAATCACAACATGGGCCTGAGAGCATTGTCCAAATGCTTCTTGAACTCGGTGGGGCTTAGCATTGTGACTACTTCCCTGGGGAATGTGTTCCAGTGCCCAGCCACAGTCTGGGTGAAAAACCTTTTCCTCATATCCAACCTAAACTTTCCTTGTCCCAGCTTCAGGCCATTGCCTTGGGTCCTGTCACTGGTCACCACAGAGAAGAGATCAGTGTCTGCCTCTCCTCTTCCCCTCACGAGGAAGTTGCAGACTGCTATGAGGTCTCCCCTCAGTCCCCTCTTCTCCAGGCTCAATAGACCAAGTGACTTCAGCTGCTCCTCATATGGCTTTCCTGTCAGACCCTTTATCATCCTTATGGATGTTCTCTAATAGTTTAATGTCTTTTTTATACTGTGGTGCCCAAAACTGGTCCCAGCACTCGAGGTGAGGCCACCCCAGGGCTGAGCAGAGCGGGGCAATCCCCTCCCTTGCCCGACTGGCCATGCAGGGCCTGATGTCCCCTAGGACAGGGTTGGTCCTCCTGGCTGCCAGAGCACTGCTGACTTATATTCAGCTTTCTGTCAACCAGCACCCCCAGGACCCTTTCCATGGTGCTGCTCTCCGCTGTCTCATTCCCCAGCCTGTCCATACATCCATGATTGCACTGCCCCACGTCCGGAAAGCTGGCACCTTCCCTTGTTTTCCTTCATGTAGTTTGTGATTGCCCAGTGCTCTAATTTGTCAATACTTTGGAGACAAATTTATTCACAGACTGTGATCAAATATTGTAGATAGCATGCAGAAGCTTTATTCAATTAAATGGAAGCAAGGATATCCCTTGCCAAGACAGCTTCATTCCTTCATCTAAGCAATCTGAATCATTTCATCATGGCAAACAATCCATTTTGGATTGTTTCATACTTGCAGTCTAGTTGGACTTGTTAACTTGTGAATTTCTGTCAGTGTACGCTGCACTACCACAGGATAAAGCACTGCAAAGTACAACATGATGACAATGTGTTCTACTGAAAAAGATTTAAATCTCTAATTTTAGATGTGTTTCTGTGAATAATATTAACAATAATGATAAAGCCATAATAAATGGAATGGTCCTACTAAACTTGTTGATGTCTCTAGATAATTAAACAATGCTGCCTAAGTCTTTGTGCATTCTAATAAGTATATATATTTCCTTAGAATTATTCTGTGAAATACTACAAATAGTGAGATAATGTGTATTTAGGTCAAGTTGAACTCATTACTATCACATAATAGTATGTAGAGACACTCTGGTGCTAGGCAGACCTGCCTAGAAATTTGGGGTTGCAACTTGCAAAAAAGCCATTTCTTTTTGAAATATCATTTGTCATAAATCACACTAAACAATTTTTATTAATTTGAGCAACCAAACAAAGTGACTGAAATAAAATAGTTTCCCTAAAGCTGCGCAGTAAATGCCAATTCTCTTATCTGTTTTACTATTGCTAAAAGTAGATACCCATCTCACAAAATCTGGGGGTACCAGCCAGATTGTCCAAGATGACCAGGGACATGATGATGCTCAAATTTTTTAGGGGTTATCTGTGGTGGCTCTCTGAGGACACTGATTTCTTGTTTTAGGAAAAGTCACCAAACACATCTCAGGAGTGAGAACATACAAAGCTGCTGGTGATGGAGTAATTGTTCATTTGTATGAGCAAGAGTTTAATGGAAATGCTTAATGGGTTAAGGTAATGTTTACTTCAATATTTTTAATAATGTATTTTCTAGTAAAATGTGGCTTTATCAGAAAATAGCTAACTCTGTTAATCTTCCCTTGAAAATGGAGGCTGCATGACGACTCCCCGAGATCAAAAAAAAAAGTGATTTAGGACCAAGATTAAAATGATGATTCTCTTCTCATTATCCTGAAATACAGGGGTTTCCGTTTGATCTACACCATTAGGCCTTGAAGACAGTCAAAAAATTGGGCAGAAAGGGACTATCTGCAACTTCTTACAGTTCTTGTATCAATTTCCGTATACCAAGAAGCAGACGTTGCCAGCTGTGTCATTTTCTTCAGGTAAGCCTAGATCTTCAACTCCTCCGTGGTAAAGGTTGTGGGAACTTGGAAATATTTTTTTCCTTTTCTCAAGCTATAAGATCTACCAACAAACTTCTAGATTTTGCTTAGTTCTAAAGAGCTTTTTTCCTGCATGTGATACTGGCCACAAAATACAATCAACTTAACAGTAACTCTTTTATTACTGTTTTTAATCTGATTTTGCCTATTTAATTTAACAGCTTATGTATTCCTCTGAAAAAAAGGAAAAAAGAAAATAAAATAAACTAAAATCCCGACTCAACACTTAAAATCTACTCTCTGTAAGTGTTCATTCCAGATGAGTAAGTTTTCATTCTGATCTATTCAAACAAATATTCACAACACCCGGAGTATCAAAACAAAACACAATAAAAAACAACCAAATGAAAACCCAAATGCTCTAATGCTGTGAGAATGAGGAAAACAAAATTAACAAGGTGTTGAATATACGTAGCCAGAACTGATGTAATTTGTGAAGAGGAAGCCATGCCAGTCAACCTTGCTGTTCGCATGGCTGCCAATGACTAAGAGAGCTTTCCAAGGGAGAAATCTCTCACTCACTTTTGAGGAAAGTCACTCAGTTTAGTGCTGTTCCTTCCTAAATGATGCCTGACACTACTGGAGGACAGATGTAATTTTGTTTCTTTCAGGGCTCAGAAGATAGAGCCTCCCCTCTGTTCCTCATAAATCTATTTGCAAGCTGAGTAATGGCATGAGTACACTGAACATTTTATGAAAAAGCATGCAAATATGGCATTTCAGGTGCTTTCAGAGTGTATGCTAAGCTTTATTCTGGCCGAGATCTCTCACTGAATTGCTGAGCATAATAAACTGCTTTATAAAAAAAGATTTTCAGTTAAATAACACAGAGTGAGATGAAGCTTATGAAAGCATTTGGAAGAGGATTAGAATGACATGAAAAGATTTGAGGCAGATCAGTACTGACATTTTCTAGACAGCACTTGTTGTGTAATGAAGCACTCTTGGAACTTGCAGAACTCAATAAGCACTTCTAATCAATAAGTAAAATAAATACGGGGATTAGAAATATATATTGGAGTGGTGAATGTCCTCAATTCTTCATACCTTTGACATTATATCTTTATTTCAAGTGTAACTCAGTATATTTAAAGCAATGAGCAGGATGAAAACTTTTTATAGTTACACATTGCGCAGTGTGTTAGAATCAATGTTTCTTCTATATTTGCTGCTATTTTTCTGACATTTATTACATCTTATGCTTTACATATTTTGTCTATATATGGGCAATAGCATTAAACTGCTCACTTTAGTATTTTCCCAGGTACCACACAAGCTTAGATTCAACCACATTTAAGCCAAAATTTCATACTAGAAAAAAGTCCAGCAGTAGATTTTAGTTCCATCAAACCAAAGACCACTCAGTCTTTCCCTAAACAACTCTCAAAAGTGTGAAGGTCTTTCAAGCATTGTGGCTGTCATGACTATGGGAGCTTCACTGGTTGAGCACAACTCCCCGAAGGCTCTGTTAAAAATTCCTTGTGAGCTTGTATTGCACTACAAAAGTGTATTAGCCAAGGAGATAGGATGTAAGAGATTACCCTGTGCAAGAGAAGACTTTTTGAATGAGAAGTTTAGACTGGAAGGTTTATGGTACTTCAGATGTCCTCAATTTTGTTCTTACACCAAGAGAAAATTAAGAAAAACTAATGATTACAACAAAAAAATGTGACTCCAAGACTGTACCAGTAACGTAAATGGCAAAATGGAAGAATTGCCTATTGCTTAGTCTCTGTTACAGAAGAAATAATTACACTAAAATACCAAGCCAAGATCAGAACAGAGGTGGAGTTAAGAAACCAAGGATTGGTGTTTCCATCTGCATTGTGCTGGGATGTTCTCATGCATCTGAAAACATCTCCCACCACCAAGCAGAGTCCCAGACAGCACACACAGTTTTAGAAAGTAATTTCTTCATCTGGAATGATTTTCTGATTTCATTACTCAAGAAAGATTAAAATGCTTCCCTTTTTTTCTGCCTATTCAATGAATATTCATTGTGAGAAATTATTTATTTAGAAATTTATTCAGAAATCACAGACTTAATGGCCTGTTTTAGGGCTGCTCTAATGAACCTAACCAAGATTCTTTAGAAATCACCATAGGCTAGGCTAGCTGCAAAAGGGTGAGTTAAATGAGATCAAGGACTGTGAACACCCAGCATGTGTCTTACCCTACCCATCTTTTGTCATTGTGGCCATTGTTATACTATTCAGAATTGCTTAAAGGAACGTAACAAAAATGTAGGAGCATGAAAAAAACCCCCAACCTGTATTCTGCATCACCTGCATATTAAACAGTGTGTTAGAGAATGGGAATGTGTAGAAGGTCACACAACAACCTGCCTTTTGGCACTTCCTAGCTCTGCCTTACTGACCTTTATGCACAGCTCCACACAAGTTTTAATGTCCTGTTTTAATATGTATCTCTATCTCTGCCTATATCTATATCTATCTCTATATCTCTGTATCTCTATCTCTATCTCTATCTATATCTATATCTAATCTATATCTATATCGAATCTATATCTATATCGAATCTATATCTATGTATCTATATATATCTAGCTACACAAACATAAGTGTGTGTAAGTCTCCTCACTGAAGCGCTGTGCAGGAACATCAGAACTCTTGTGATTCATATAGGTATGGACAGACACTATTGCTATGAGAAAATCACAGATAGTTTGATGCTCAGCTGAGGAATCAGCTCACATGTCATGGACAGGGGTTGGGTGACCCAGCATGTACAGCTGACTCATCGGTCAATGAGCTGCTTCTCATTGACTGATGTACTTCCTGAGAAATAATTTGAAAAGAGAGTGTTTATACAATGTTTCTGGGAGCATATTTCCTAATGTCTCTCTGTAAAATTAATGCACTTGCCTGAGAGTACAGCTTTATAGTCCTTAAGTTCAAAAAAAAGAAGTATGAGTAATAAATGTCAAAACCATTTACAAGTGGCCTAACTTAGCCTTTCTTCACAATTACTGGTGCTACTTCAAACTCTTTTACTTCCTAGTAAGCTGCAGGAACAGGCAGTTAAAGACAGACCCTCTTCAAGAGCACATTATGGACATGGCAGCCTTCCACAGGGGTTGACTGCACACCAGCTGCATGGTAACCTGTTTGCGTATTCCATAAATCACTTTGTTACCAGTGCCCATTCTCTACTGTACAAGAAATGGTGGTGTTCCATGTTTTAAGTAGTCCCAAACCTGAAACAACATGATTTAAAGTTGTGAATGTACTGTTTAATGTCCTTAAAGGCCATCTAAAAGCTAGCCAGCTTTACTGAAGCATTTCAATTACCGCTGCTTACTACAATTTGCGGTAATTACAGTTTGTTTGTTTAATGAGATGGTTCTTAATTGCAGAACCCACTGAAAGAACAATCCAGCAAAAAAATACAGTTTCTGCAATCGTTCTTTTAAAGCTAGAGCAAAGAAAATGGTGGGGAGGAAATTAGTTTAGGTAACTTGAGTAACAGGAGCATTTTCGGAACAGCCAACATAAAGGAGCCCTGATCTTCTATCTTCCGGTTATAAATCAGGAGTAACCCCCCCCATCAATATTTACACTGACATAAAACTGATGTACATGAGAATAGAAGTAAGAGTCACTGTTTTCAAATCAGGAGACCATTAATCAGCTTTGCTACAGGATGTGCTGTGCAGGTCTACTTACACTGCAATAAATGAGACTAACCTCAGCATCAGTCACGAAAAAGTTGGTCATGGTTTTTCAGCATGTTTTTTCAGAGACTGTTTTTACAGCAAAGTAATTCTCTGTGACCAAATTAAACATGATACTTCAGCACTCAGGTGGGACTGAAGTCTTGGAAATCCTCAAGCACTGTCAAATTTCACTCATCTTGAGCGCATGCTGATTGACTGCTGAGGCATGAGCAGGCTAGATATGAATACTTCTGTCTCTCATGGTGAAAATTGCATAGACTACCCAAGTCCTTTGTTTAGTGTAGGACAGAAAATGCCACTTTGAGCTTAATTTGGAAAGGGTAAGCCAGATTCAGGTTTTCCAAAAATTGCTTCAGTCCTTAGCCTGCGAGAGGGGTTGAGAGCAATGTGACCTCAGGAAACTGGAAACTGTAGAGAAAAATCAAAAAAGATGCACACAAGCACACAAGCAAGAGGTCTGAATGGTCAGGTGGTTTGTGAAATTGGTGTTTCATATGAATCAAGTGGCTACCATGACTCCCAGTAGAAAGTCAGCCCTTCCTAGTAGAGGTATTCCTTGCTGGACTTTATGGCTGGAAAGCCAGGATATCTACTCTACCTCGTCACTTACACTACGCCAGGCAGCCAGACTAAATTTTATTCTACTTGGACCACTTAAAAGCACTTCAGGAGCTTTATTACCTCAGGTACAATAGCAGTATGATATACTTCATCAAGACCACCACATCGTCTTGTGGGAATTAGAAATAATTTGCTGCTGGTTGTAATACTCCATGCAGAAAAACTGATTAAGCCTGATATGACACTGAGAAGTTTTCTTATGCAGCTGCAAAATGTCCATGTGATGGCAGAACATCTTTAGCCCCTAGATAAACATTTGAGTCTCTGTCGGAAATGACTCTGGAGCACAGCAACAGAAATTTTAATTCTTTTATACCTATCTATTGAATTGCTTGTGTGCAATTTTCAGCAATCCTAAAGAAAAACGAAGGCTGAGGTGGTAATAAGGAGAAAAAAAAAAGAAAAAAAAAAGGTTGGTATTGTTGCGTAGGTGGTTTTGATTAGAGTTGGCAGCAATTTAAAACGAGATGCATCTTCCAGAAGAAAAGACAGCTTTACTCAGGGAAGATACATGTGATACATGAATAAGACCTTTGACTAGTGAAGGCAAATCTACTGAAAATTATGAGTACTTATTACATGCATTTTCAAACCTTTGGAGAGCTCCCTCAATTTCCCTCCTCCCTCTCAGAGGCAGTATGGGGATTTTCAGGTGGAGGTTTTTTGTTCTTCACACACCCACAGCATCCCTGATTACAGGTGATTATTTATGCCAGAGTGCATAGAACAATCAAAGAGCTGTTGAGATGATTCAAGAGGCACAAAAGGTTGCTCCATATATATAAATTGAGATGAGAGACTTTCTAGAATTTTTTCCGACCTCCTGCTTTGAGGCCTTCCGGTAACCTGGACCATTCTCTGTACTCTTCCTGCTACATTGAAAAAAAACAACAAATCTTTGAAAATATGTCTGTCTTAGAAAACAATGATTCAAGGAACCACTGGATTCTTAGACGAAAAAGCTGATTTATTCTGCTGTGTTCTAGACATTTCGGACTATTAATCTTCTTCCCACAGTGACATCACCAGATATAGATAGAATTTTAAAATTATTTTAAAGCACTGATTATGTGCTTCAGACTACATATATGAAACAAAGAATCAGGCTTGTCTCTGGCATGAGTGGTGTCAATCCTACAGCAGAGGAAACCTCATTTTGCCTGCAGTCTGGGCAACCTTGAGCACACTCTGACTGCACCGGCACCTAAGTGGAGGCTGTATAGCTGCAGTAGCACAGCGCTGAGCCTGAGCAAATATATCCTGCCTTCTCAGCAAGGCTTATTATCTTGGGCTGTGTGCCTGCTAGCTGCAGCTACATGGCTCCCGCTTTGAGGCCAGGCTGCATCTAGCTGGCTTGGAGCACAGGGAGAACAAACTTGAGCCTGCTTGCAAAATACCTTGTGGATGTTCTAGCTGTCAGTTCAGCGGGGGAAAAACAGAGCATCACAGTAGCCCCCTTGAAATCTGCAGGAGATCTGGTCCTGTGAACATAGATAACAAATTTTAAAAAATTGTAAAAAGGGAAAAATGCAAGTATCCTGGAGAAATTTTTCTTTCTGTGGATGCTACAAACTTGTTAGCCCTTTCATTATCTGATTGCTTCACTACTTGCCTTCTCTTTCCTTCTTCCATATTTGTGAGTATAAGTTACACTCATATTGCACTCCTACTAAGCGCCAAGTTGCTGCAAGTCGAACAGCTCTGGCACTTACACCCACGTACACCTGTTTCCTGACCAACAAATACATGATGTGCAACTTACACCTTTGCTAACTTATGATTGAATTCAGCAGTGTTTTCTATTAATTTATTAACTTTTTAAAGTACTCTAGGGTCAATATAAACACGTGTTCTCTCTGGCTCTGGTCTCACTCCGTTTAAGACTCCTTCACAGAGATATAAAATGGCTGGATTTGGAGAAGGCCCCTGTACGACAGGACAGATGCTGCTGCTGCGGTTTAACGATGGGAGACGCAGCATTCATGGTTCAATGCGTACCGCACGAGGCTGGAGAACAACACTGCCATTTCCACACACTTATTTACAAACGGGCACCTAGTCTGGCCAATTCAGGCATGTCCGAACAAAAGTTGGCAGGATTAAAAAAGTGGGAATGGGTTTTTGCAACAATATGGGGGAGTGAGTGTGAAAAAATGCAGCCCAAGGAACATCTCCTGGATTGGGCCTGAAACAGGGCAGAATGTGGGGCAAACTTGTTGAAAACAGAATTTTGTGGTGAAAAGATGGGAAAAGACAGATCTTAAAATGTCAAATCCAAATCTTAAAATGTGAAATCAAACAAAGTAGTTTGGTTTTTTTTAGTGTATAAATAGAAAACAACCTTACTGTTTTCTTTCTTTCTTCCATGTGTTATTGTGCTTACAATTTTCCATTCATATGAGCATAATGTTTCTGGAATATATCGGTGCAATCTATTTAGAACAATTTTCCAATCAAGCTATATCCTAGAGATGGAAGCTAGGTCTATATTTAAAGAGAAGGATTTGATTGTCATCAGTGCATAAAATATAGTAGTTCCTGAAATATATTTTAAACTCAATTGATCAACTTCACTTTTCAATCACTGTTGAACAACCATTAAAATGGATATTTAGCTTTAATTTTTTTCCATAATTCCATGTGAACTTTTTATATAGCAATATGCATATGTTAATACAAAAATATAATACATGCTTATCTGTGGGGGCATATATCTAATGAAGGTCATCGGAGATGGTATTCAGTGATGGTTTCTACTCTTTCATCTGTTGTATTTCTGAAAGACTCTTCATTGCCTCTCATATGTCTTCTGAGTTGAGAAGAGTTATCATGGTCAACGATGTGATTGAGGTTCATCTGATCTGTGAAATGTCATATTTCAGACATGGCTTCTTTCCTGCAGGTGTGTTTATCATATTTTATTCTTGATATGCTGCCGAAGTAGGAGCGGTTGATTTGCCTAAACCATCCTCATACCTTATTGATCCTTCACAAGGTTGTAACTCCCCCCTAAATGATTGTATCTACCCCTGATCTGTTGTTTTCTGGGCCTAAATATCAAAATTGTGTCTTAAAGATTGATGCCACCAAAAGCTATCCATAAAAGATGACTTCTGAGTGCCCAACACAACCCTCCTTGAGAGGAGACCTTCTCTCTCTTCCCTGACTGGAGGGAAATGGGCCTCCTCCAAGCTAAAGTTATCCTTTGTGAACATCCTTTGAAAATGCCAATGCCAATCAGGAAAATGCAAGGGTTACCTTGAACAGTTATGCTTACTAGCACTTTCAGGAAAGCAGTATTGAAAATGGAAAGCTGCTTTACTCTATTTCATGCACAAATCTCCGAAGAAAATAGTGATTCAGCTCCTTAGCCCTTGAAAAGAGAATACTGGTGAACTAAAATTAAAAGCAAAAAATAAGTACACAGATTGGATAGGGAAAAAAAAAAAAGGTTTTTTTATAATTCTGTGGAAATAATAACATGGTTTGTAAAAAAGATGTAAGGCCATAGTGATTGTTTGCATAAGCCCACGTGATGTACAGCATTTTATATATGGTTATAATAGAGTTACACACTATCATCTTACTATATCGTGCACTGAGTTGATTCGAAAGAAGCATGAATGTGTTGGTGTGGCCCTGAGCTAGGAAGATTTGCTTAGGTACAGACTAAACTTTGTCCCATGTAAGCACCATGTGAGTATGCCAGCCCAGCTCCTCGCCCACATGAAGACTGTCACTGAAGATGGACTTTTGAAGTCCAGGAGTCTCCTTGCTCTTCCTGCACCAGGGCAATAGGGGAGTTGAAGGTGATGAGAATGAAGGCAATGGCAGTGGAAATCATTTACAGATCTATGAGTGTCATGAAATATATTTACGACCAGGTTTTTAGGTAGGGATCATCTGCCTGTTCTTCATGTTAAGTGCATTGAGATTCTTCTTGCCCAGGATGCAGGATGAAAGCAACAAACAACAGGCTGCAGAAAACACTGCATGAAGCAGACATGGAACTCCTTGGTAGTATATATTTAGAGGTTGTTTAATAAATTACAAATGACAAAGGTTCTAAAGAAATTACAAATTACCTCTCCTGCTGCTGGTTTTGCTATTACAATTTCACTTGGGTTTGGTTCAATTATACTTGGCATGACAAACTTTACAAGTGTTTCCAATGTGTAAAAACACATGGATCCTTTGGATATCTTTCAGGAATAGGTTTCCATTGAGGACAGGACTATGTGATTTGTTTGGAGTTTGGTTCTTAAAGAATATTAATATTGCCCTTCTCCAGGTCAAACATATTCACCATTAGCTCCATTCTGGAAATGAACTCAGCCCCGACATTCCACATTAACCCTCTTCTATCCTGCGATCTGATCAGAATGCAAGTCCTAGCCTATCATGAAAAAAAGAGAGAGAGAATTTTTTCAAATTCTTAGCTATTCCTGGTCTCTCTGGCTACAAATTTGTCATCCGTCAGAGATCAGACAACCCTATCAGCAGCACCAAAGTGCCAAGGAAGCTTGCCAGAGGAGAAATACAGTAAAATTCTCTGTTCTCAGAATGTTAATGGCATTTTTCTCCCAAAATTTTTCAAACCAGTCTTTTTATCCAGCCTTATCTTACCACATGCTCTGGTATTTCTGTTTGCTGAAAGGCTATTTTTTCCTGTATTGTTGTTTAAATACTCAGATATCTCTCTCTTTTTAAAATTTTGGTATAGTGTGTTTGTTCACTTCCTCCAGTTACTCCAATACTATGATTTTCAGTAAGCCTTTCACTTTGACTCATTTAGAAGAACAGATCCAAAGAGCTTATTTGCCAAAGTAAATTCTAATTTGGAGTCCTTTGCATGTAGGAGTAGACAAAATACCAAAACATAGTCCTGCTGTTGTGGAATAGAATTACAGGGAACACAGAGTGGGTCAGGGAGAGAAAGCTTCCCTGCAGCTGGAAAATATGGCTCATGATTGCAGCCTTCCTTCAATCTCTCATGCTACAGAGTTTACAGAGTTAATGCCATGCTGTAATGAAGTGAGAAGAAACAGCAGCTAAGATCCACACATAATAGATACAGGGGAAAAAAAGAAAGGAGGAAAAAGATTTCTAAGATAGTATCAAAACAAATTAAATTTGTCACACCTATTGCAAATATCAGTAGACATTTCTGTTGTTAGACTACGACACACAATATTGTTGTGCAAATTTGGGATTCTTTATTTATGTTTTCATTTGGGGCAACAAGAGGAGCATGACTAAGAATTATTCAGGGAAAACTGGGGCTGCTGTTTATCCTGCAGAATGGGATGAAGAAAATAATATTCTCTGAATTAATATACAGTGTTAAATCAGAGCATATCAGATCAGCTTCTAGAATTTAATTCTTAGTGAAATAATTACATCATCCTTTTTCCCAAACAGGCAACCTAGACAGAAGTTGATTAGACTGCTCTCTAGTCAGACAATGAATCAGTGGCACAGCAGGAATATAGCTCTGTAGTCTTGAGATCCATGTACATAGTCTGGTAATTGGATCAAACTCCATGAAAAACACCCAGAAAATGAAACAGAAGTAAGTTAGGTCTTAACTCCTTGCTTCTATGTCAGCTGTATAACTTTCAAGTGCACTCCTTAAAATTAACCTTGTAATTGTGTTGTTAGTTGCAGCATTCTTATTCTTCCCTTATACTCTCTGAAAGCCTCTGCTTTGTTCACAGAACACTAGTCAAATACATCTTTAGGCAAAACAAAATGAGAACAATCCTATAAACCATTTAAGCCAGCCAAAACATGGAGTGAACAACAGAAAGCATTCCAAGATCCATTTGTACTAGACCCTTCCTTTTTTTCCCATCTGGAATCATGTGTTGCCCAGACAGCTTTGCAGCAGTTTTAGTTCACTTTCCCTGCACCTCAAAATTGTCACTAGGGCTCCCCTCTCACCCAGCATGTCCTGTGATCCATGGACATTTCTGTGACCTTACAGAAAGGACATCCATCTGAATTAAAAAAAAAAAAAAATACACAGAATAGGTCTTCTTTGGGGCACTGTTTCTGATTTTGCACTTTCTTTTTTTCCCCTTTTATTTCCTTTTTTTTTTCCAACAAGAAAATGCTATTGCCAGCAAAAGCACTTCCCTCACTTCCACAGCTGCCACACAACCTGGCAGTCCTCTCATTCTCATCTTTCATATTAAGATTCTTTTGAATCTGAAGTGATGGAAAAGCACCTTTACACCAGAGCTTTGACACTCCATGAAATTGAACCCCAGCAGCAGGACATTCATTCACTGTGTAAAACCAGTCTTTATGGGGTGTGCTGCTGAATCCTCTGCTTTTAAATGACCGTACAGATCACTGTGCCTTCACCAGCTCTGGAAGGGCTATCCAAAAACATGATATTCTGAAGGACAAATGAGATTTTCAAAAGCAGTGTCTTCCATCTCCCCCTTCCCCCCCACCTCTTCCCCTCTGCTTTTTCCAGCTCTATAGAGAAAATGTTTTGCTTTTAGAAACAGAGAGGAAGCTGTGGAAAACCCCCTTACTTTTGTTACCACTTTGTCTAGACGTAGACCAAATTGAAGATAATAGATAATCATTTAAGAGTTGACACAGACTTAGCAATTTGGTGGCCTGAGAAGCATGTGTGTTTGCACTATCACTTAGGACAAGCCTTGTAAATTTTGCTGACTGCCAACAACCAATTCTTTGTTTAAGGATGATAAAGCATGAGCTCAATACATACCTGAACAAGTATAGGGCAATAAAAGCAGAAGGAAAGTAATTGATCCCCATTCAGGAGGCATTTCACAAATTACAAGCTCTTTGGGTCTGGGAAAGGCAGTGTGATGACCTACCCCTTGACCTAATTGCATGGATCCTTAAAAAAACCCAAAAGGTGGGGGATGTTATTACAAAATCTCACAAGGCCAAGGACCAAATCTTCAAAAGCAAGCAGCACACTGCTGACCATTGAAGGACCTTTCTGCGTGTATCTAGCCATTTTGTGGAGATTGTAATCTCCAAATTAAAAACTCAGGATGAACAGTCAGTCCTTTTTTGGTTTTGTTTGTTTGTTTGTTTTGTTTTTGTTTTTTCTGTTTGGTTAGTTGGTTGGGGTTTTTTGTTTGTTTGTTTTAATTTTGGTGGTTTTGTAGGGTTTTGGGTTTTTTTTCTTTTCATGGTGGCAGCAAAAGCAGAAGGTCATAGTGCCTTTCCTGGGCAGTGGACTCCGGAAGTGGAAGACCTCATTTCAGTTCTCTGCACTGTCTAAACCACATCTTCTCTTCCAACACTGCCATATCCTCCCTTGCCACCAACGTAGTTCTATAAATATTGGGAGACTGACTAAGAAGTTAGAGGCATTCTATCATCCTATGGTTGTTAATAATGAGAGTTCAGGCTAAGAGATAAGATTTGAGAGTAAATTAATACAAGACTTGTTAGAAAAGAGAGATGCAGAAAACATGAGCAGTGAGCTCCTTGTCCCTTTCATCGCCACTGTGCCTGAAGATGCAGGGAGTGAATAATCAGGGAAGTTCAGTTGTTCTGATAGGAATTTATTGACAAAAATCTGAGAGGACCTCTTGGCTCCCTTGAAGGCGAGGAAACCTCAACAGATTAGAGCGCTGGGCGATCACCAACCATACGAACATCAACAAGGGAAGATGTGAGATTCTGGATGTGGGACAGTGCAATCCCAGATGTATGGACAGATGGGGGAATGAGATGCTGGAAAGAAGTGCAGCGGAACGGGTCCTGGGGGTGCTGGTTGACAGAAAGCTGAATATGAGTCAGCAGTGCCCTGGCAGCCAGGAGGACCAACTCTGTCCTGGGGGGCATCAGGCCCAGCCTGGCCAGCCGGGCAAGGGAGGGGTTTGTCCCGCTCTGCTCTGCACTGGGGCAGCCTCACCTCGAGTGCTGGGGGCAGTTTTGGGCACCACAGTATAAAAAAGACATTAAACCATTAAAAAGTGTCCAAAGGAGGGCCATGAGGATGATAGAGGGTCTGGAGGGGAAGCCATATGAGGAGAAGCTGAAGTCTCTTGGTCTATTGAGCCTGCAGAGGAGGAGACTGAGGGGAGACCTCATAGCAGTCTGCAACTTCCTCTTGAGGGGAAGAGAAGCGGCAGACACTGATCTCTTCTCTGTGGTGACCAGTGACAGGACCCAAGGGAATGGCCTGAAGTTGTGTCAGGGAATGTTTAGATTGCATATCAGGAAAAGGTTTTTGACCCACGGGGTAGTTGGGCACTCGAACAGGCTCCCCAGGCAAGCAGCCACAGCACCAAGCCTGACAGAGTTCAAGAAGTGTTTGGACAACGCTCTCAGGCCCATGGTGTGATTCTTGGGGATGGTCTTGTGCAGAGCCAAGAATTGGACTTAATGATCCTTGTGGATCCCTTCCAACTCAGCATATTCTGTGTGATTCTATGTGTGACTTTAGATTCCTCAAAAACTGCTAAGTAGGATCCCTGAGTATTTCAAATCTGGAAGAAAATCAGAAAATTGAGTACTGTGTTCAGCTCAGGGACTCCCAGTATAAGGAGGACACAGACCTCGGGGCTGGAGCACCTCTCATATGGAGACAGGCTGAGAGTTGGAGTTGTTCTGTCTGGGGAAGAGAAGAATACAGGGAGACCTTAGAGCCCCTTCCGGTACCAATAGCATGGGAACTGTGCAAAAAATTTGAATTCCCCAGCTTTTGTCAAGGTTTTACTTCTTGACAATGAAGAAAGCGTTTAAGCTTCTCCTGGCATTACAGAAGCGCTCCAGGAAACTCAGATGCTGGTAGGCTTCACAGCAATTGTATACTCTGTGTTTCGTTGTAGACATGTTGCTTCAGCCTGTAAAATTCACTGGTGCCCCATAAAGGGTGCACTGCACAAAAGGCCAGAGTGAAAATTAAATTAGGTAACTGTGATCAATAGTTTCTCAGATTACATGTAGGAAACTTCTTTCTTCAAGACGTAAAGTAATGGCTAAGAAAGACCAGCAGAATTTTCACTCCCATTGTCTCTGAACTCCATAATGTCAGATCAGTGGGTTGTGGAAGGCTTTTCTTTTCTTCAGCCGTTGCCAGAGGTAGGATATGAAAGGTTCATAGCCTGATTTTTAAGGCAAATCCTGTACTTCCTGTTTCGAAAAACCTTTGTTTCATAGCAGAGTATGAAATCTCTTGTTCCAGCCAACAAAGTCTAATAGGGAATGGATTTGGCCTCTTTATTTTATATCATATTTGGGGTATCTGTATCCCGATCCAACATGAAAAACATTAAATGCATCTTTTTTGATGCAGAGTGACAAACAATAACAATTCCCTGGCATCTTTTCTCCTTTGCACTTAGTTCTGTGTGTCTGCACAATAGACAACCTCAGCTCAGTAATATCTTACAGAATAAATTTTTAAAATACTAGAGCAGCTTTATATTCTGAATGTCATGAACAGCAAGGAACTTTCACAAGTAAGACCTGCTAAAATGAAATCAGACAATTGTCATAGATACTGAAAAATCAAAATTCAAAATTATTTTGAAATGTGAATTGCTTAATCAGCTACCTTCTCCAAATCTGACTTTTTTTTTCCCATCAATGAGGTATTCTTTCATTTTGCTAATAACAGCAAACAAATACCAAAAATCTAATCCTGGATCAGTTCAAATTTGGCGATGTTGGCCTAAACAATAATACAGATTAGTTAAGCTAGAGAGAAAGGAACTGATTAGGCAGTTCTAAAATGCCACATCTTCCATCCTTTTGCAAAGAAAATCTAGGACTTCTGCTACCCATCACCACTTTACGTAAGACACCATCTATTTAAATGTGGATGATGAAGTCTCATTGATCACTGAAATGTTATTGATATTTTGCCACTGTATCCACCATCAGATCCAGAGGCATACCAATGCCAAGAAGTGCCTGCATGAAACCAGAGTTCTGGACAGTCCCAGACATAGTTAGGCTGTGGTGATAGCTCAGTAAAGGTATGCTGCCGTTCCCGAGCTGTCAGCCTCTTGGTGCGCTCCTGCAACTCCCACCATGATGGGAGGATGCTGTGGCTCTGCCTTAGCCTTCACTCACTCCAGGCTGGCTGTCTTGTTCCAGTAAAACAGCTTGCTTCCAGAAGTTGTTTGCTGACTTCTTGGATTGTCTCTTGTTTTCAGAAAACAGAGGGAAGTTTTTCAGTTGAAAGAGGCTAGCAAGTGAGTCACACTGCAGGCATGTGAATGCCAATCTGACAGTTCTCTACTATGAAATGACTGGCATGGGGAACACAGGGAGAGCAGAGGATGTTGTTGATCTTCAGTCCTAATCTTACAAAAGACGATGAACAAATTCAAGCCAGTGGTGTTACATGGTGCCAATCAGGATCCAGATGGGATTTTAATTGAGGTCAGTATGTTAAAGAGGAAAACGCCTGTTTTGTTGGGGCTGGTGTAGGCAGCTTAGGCGGTGGGTCTGCAGTGTTCCTAAAACCTGCACTGAGGTGCTTCCTTTCTGCACAAATGTGATATGCTTGCACCGGAGAATAGCAAACTTTCTGAGGCATTTTCACAGATGATTAATCACTGTTGTTAACAGGGGGGCCTCCAGCTGTATTTCCTATTGTTTTTCATTCCTTAATTGTTTATCAGAAGCAGAAATGACCGATATCAATGAGAAGTTAAAAAGTTTGGACTTTTGCAGGTTGTTGATACTAACTGTCTCCTTTGTATTAAATAAAAAGTGTATTTTAAAAGTAGAATGAAATAAGGGCTGTGCTAACACCATCTTGATTCTGTACGCTTCCTATTCATGTAGAGACAAAAGGAAGTCGTTGCTTTAGTAAGTCTTTTTCTGGTTTTGCACAGTGTTCATTCATTCTGTGCTCTACCAGATGTGCTATGTTTCATTTCCAACCAGGTTCCCATCTGTCCAGAAGGCTGGAGTTCGAAGGATCTCATTACTGCGAGGATGGACTGCTACTTATACTGCTCATTTTGAGTAAAAGGTAGGAAAGTCTGAAGGAAATGAAGTAGAAGCTAAAAAAAAACCCAACAAACCAAGTCAAACCCCCCCCACCCCCCAAAAAAATCAACCAACAAAACTCCACAATCTCTTCCAAAGATTTAAAACGTGAATGTGGAGGATTGTGCGCAATATTATAGGGAGACCTTGAACAATATATGAAATTAGGTGTTTGGTCTGAATTCAATGAAAGATAATGAAGGGTTTTGATATGATAATCCCACTTAAATGGTTATAGAGTGGGGGGTGTATGTGTGTGTGAGCTGTGTGGGGAGGAGGGGTGTTACAATACGCTAGCCAGCCAGTTCTGTTCTCAGTAAAGTGTCAGATCGGCTGTTTTGCTAAAGATAAATTTTTCATGTTCCAAATATTCTGAGAGAAAATAAATTATACTAATAGCAAGATGTGTAGTGATTTGCACATTATCCAAGCCATTGAGTTATTCCTGACTGTCCCTATTCTAGTTCTTGATTTGTAGGCCAGCTACGCTCTGCAGCTGGAGCAAATTATATCAACAGAAGTGCTGATGTGACCACAAGTTGACAAAAGGACATGATTTCTAGTAGCAGAAAAGCAACTAGATTTTATGAAATTGTATCTAATAATGTTGTTTAACTCATGGATCTTGCATCTGACGTCTACTTTTTATCCAGTCCTTTCAGCAGCCCTTTGTTAGCAGTCACTCAGAAGAGGAAATAAAATGTAGCCATTGAAATAAAAATTGCTCTACGCTTTTTAATAGCTCAGCTGCAAGCTCCATTGTTTTCTTTAATGGATTGTATAACTGAAGTCTTTCCTCATGACTATACTCATTTGGCTTCCGTGTTTCCAAAGTAAACTACAGTATCTTGGGGTTCCAAAGCAAAGGATTGAGAGGGAGAGATGAAAGGATGAAAGGGTTTTTATAAATGCAGAATGCGAACTGCTGGAAGTAATGTAGCTCAGGAGTCAGAACAGTGACTGAGAGTCAAGAATTTCTGCACTGTTTTCATTTCTGACATTGTCTCACTCTGTGCCTTTGGTTATTAAACTCAGCCCTTTCAGCTCTCAATTTCCCAGCCTGAAAATAGGTGTAACAGTATCCACCCAATCCAAAGACACATAGTAAGTGTATTTTTACTTCAAGAGTGGTGCATCGAGTCACAGAGAAGTGAACTATTGCTCCATTAAATATCTACATCACATAGGAAAAGTTCTCTCATCAGCCAGCATCTGTCCAAATAAGCCAACAGTATCACACAGTTAAAGAAACAGGATGCAGAAGTAAAATAATGGGTAGAGAAAGCATTGTATTACTGTTCTCTAGACACTTTACCATAGGTACAGGAGACTTAAATTGCTCTTAAATGTCTATCACTGCCTCATTGTGTAATTTTTCTCACACCTGTTTTTTCCTATGATGATTTCCTTGGGTACTGTCACTGGTAATTTGTACAGAGCCTGACACCACGGGTCTCAGCTCTAAACAAGACAGCAGTCTGAGAGAAATATAAAGAATAATGTTAGATGAGGGTTACAATGTGATGAAAAAACTAATTTTCTGCTATTGCATTAGCAGTAATATCAGTATAAAAATTTGGAGAGCTCCTGTAAGCCAAAAGGATTCTGTAAAATGGCTGAAAAGCACGAAATCACTGTGTTGCTAGTAAAAAATACAATTCATTTTGACAGAGAACTAAGAATGGCAAAGATTCATCCAAGATTTGTAAAGTCATTTTCTGCCAAGTAATCCAAAGCAGCTTAAAAGTTAATTGACAGGTAATATGAACTTTTCAGTGGTGATGAAGTAATAAAACCAGAGAGAATCAATCATCACTTCCAATATCTTCTGAACTGTCTTCACATATCTTAAACTGGAAAGAATCTTGTGTTGCCTCTCTGGCCTTTTGAGACTGTTTTTCAGAGTGTGACTTGCATGTATTCTTTAAAGAATTTGGGAAAAGTTTTCTTTTTGCCGTTGTCCCAGATGTACTTGTGCCTTGTAGGCATGTTCAGTGAAATGGAAAAAAAAGCCTTATTAAATCATCAAGTGCTAAGAAGGCTTTCAGCTGTGGAAGATACGCAATGTACATTGCAGCTGAAACAAATCATACAGTATAACCTGTTAAGGATGTAATTGAGATACATGTAATCATTAACCTTGGAACAGACTGGGAATCAGTTAATGAATCAAATCAATACCCTCTCAACTGATCCATAATAATTTGAAAGAAATGAAAAATTTAACAGTTGCTGTATGTGAGGTTATCATGGGCTGCAATTAGCCAGCCTCCGGGAGATTGTGTTACCTAGTTACCAAAGGGTAAGTGTAATTTCCGCAGATCTTTTGGAAAGATTGTTATAATGACAGGTGCCAGACAATGAAATGGGTCAGAAAGAGACTTTAGGCGCTGGCTGTAGCTAGGTCAGCTTTCTGTCTCTCCAAGAAGCACATCTTCTCCTGACATTTTGCGCTCTCAGTTAGAGCTGCTGAATGATGAAGACATTTCAATAGCCTCTCAACTGAATGTATCTGTTACGAAAACTACTGAAATGTTATCTTTATTTTAAATACTGCTACCTGTGTAGAGCTCACTGGTCTGTGCCTTTTTCAAGGTGTAAATAAAGGCTACAATATATGCTTAAAGCTGTGCAGTTTTCAAAAAAGAGACTGAAGCTTTTAAATTTCTTTGAAATATACACTGGCCAAAGGAACAAATACAAATGAGAAACGGGATTCGAAAACACATGGGGAATATATGTGCCTAGATGGCAAAAGTTAACGAGCGTATTTTATAACACTAAATAGGGTAGAGGAAGGAAAAAAAAAATGTTTTTTGCCTCCACAGCGTGTACTCAGTGATACCCGTGCACAGTAGGATAGTTAGTTAGCTACCACATGCAAAGCAGAAAGCAGATGGTATGGTTGGTATAGATCACAGGAACGTGAGTATCTGTGAGTGTGCATGTCTTTGTGTGTTCGTGTGTAAATCAGCAAGGAGTTTGACATTGACATACTCCATCAAGTCTAGTTTATAAGGAACAAGTAGTGCAACATTCTGTGCATCTGGCAACATAACTAGCTCTGTCAATCTGTGGATACTGCTGACATTGTACTATTAGCATCACTTCCATCTGTTTTGTTTATATAGGGCTTGATTTACTTTCACCATGTGAATTGGTAGTGGGTAGAAATGTCCAAAAGTCTCTGGTTCCAATTAAACTTGCAGTGTATTGTGTTTCACAGTATTATCAGAAAGGGGAGCATTGTTGCAAAGATTGTTACCTGTTTCTTCAATGGGAAATATCAATGCACATTGTGGAATACAGAGGCATGTAAGTCGATCATAAAAGGCTGTTTCTCTGTGGCAAATTCTGTCCTTGTTCATTTTCCTATCTTCAGAGATAAGGGAATTATTTTTGAGACAGGAGTATGTTCTGGCAATTCATAATCAGGCTAGTCAACCCTGTGTCAAATGCTTTTTCCTCTTTGGTATCTTCTTGGTGCCACTTGATGCTTTAAATTAAACCATGTCAATGTTCTCTCTGCCAGATATTGCTGCCCAGAACCATGACAGGAAAATCTTAATCTCCTTTTTCTTGTGTCCTCCTTTACTACAAGTGCAAACAGATAATAGGAATGTTCTAGTTTAGGCAAAACTTCTAATTTGGTGAGTTCTCTGCACTCATTACTGACTTTACCTACCTCTAAAGGAATAAGGAAAATAAAGTGTATTGTTTAGTTTTTGTAAATGGTGACAGAAAATGTGTTATCCAACTGAAATCATAAGGCATATCGGATGAGTATGTTATATTAATCAACCTGGAATTTGAGCAGGTTGGATAACCTTCAATACACATAATAGAATCTTTTATGCCCAGGCATAGTCAAGTCTACATGTTTATACATGATATAAAGAAACAGCCACAATCCTATTTAGGAGAGCTAATTAATTACTTACTTGGAGGGCAGACTGACATCTGTCAAAAAAACCTGTTTTAAGTGATACGTGACTTTTCCTCAAACGGCATCCTGTGCAATCTTATCTTTAGAATTACAGAATATACCTTACTAGAAGTTTAGACATGCAACAAGGTGTTTATTGGAAACTCATCCAAGATGGATTTGAAAGTAAGTGTTATGAAACTACAATGTTTCCCATGGTACTTGGTAGAATCACTAGCTCTTCTTCTTGCAAGGGACTTCAACTTACCGGATGTCTGCTGGCAGTACAATACTGCACAGAGAAACTGTCCAGGAGGTTCCTGTAGTGTGTGGAAGATAAATCCCTGACATAGCTGGTGAGTAAGCCAAGTAGGGAGGGTGCTAGTAGGTGATTGTGGACAGAGAAAGGCTTGTGGGTGATGTGGTGGTCCAAGGCCATCTTGGTCACAGCAATCATAAAATTAGATTGTTTTCTGGCTCAGATAAGTTAGGAGGGTGGTCAGCAGAACTGCAGCCTTGGACTTCTGAAGGGCAGACAGAGTCCCCTCCTGGAGGGAGTCCTGAAGGGCAAAGGAGTCCAGGAAGTATCAGCTTGTATTAAGAAGGACATTGTACAGGTGTAGGAGTAGGCTGGCCCCACGTGCCAAATGATGAACCAGTAGGGAACAAGACCAACCTGTCTGAATAGAGAATTTTGGCTGGAACTCAGAGAGAAAAAGAGAGTTTATGACCTTTCGAAGAAAAGCCTTCAAGAGGATGAAGAAGGGAAAAATGTGTAGCATATACAGCTTCTAGGGCCTCTCTCAATCAGCATTAATCCTTTCCCTTTTCCCCGGTAAAACATATAATTGCACAAACGAGAGCCTTACTACAACATTCAGGAACCTTATTTTCACATGTACCTGTGCAAGGTGTTCAGAATCAGGGTAGGATTTTATAAGCATCTCTCCCTATATATTTTCTGTGCAGCTGACATAGTGCATAAGCTTTCGAAAAGATGGATGGTTAGTTGCATTTTTTTTTCCTCATTTCCAATATGATACCTGAGGAGGGTATCTAAAATATGGGTTTCAATATGAACGAAGAAAAAGAAGTTCAGACTCCTATACAGTCCTTAGATACAGCACGTAGGTAACTCCAAGACATTCATCCTTGTAGCTGGATGCAGTCTGTGCAATGGAACATCAGGCACCTAACAGGTGTCATGTGGACGTTAAGCCAATCACCCTGGTAAGAAGGTCATGGGTTGGGACTTTGTCCCTGGATATTCTATTCGTTGTTTTCTGTGTCTGGAAATATACAGCAACTCTCGTGCACTATTTTCCATTGGCAGATCTGAACATGACCTACTCAATCAAAATCTTCATATGTGGCATATAATGAGACTCCTTTATTTTTCAAATGCATCACCATCACCACTTCAGAGTTGTATTTTTTCCCAAAGAGCACAATTATCAGTACCTAATTCACTAAAACTCAATTCTCACTTAAATTATTAGGAAATAGAGGAGAATATAACTCCCTGAAAAGTAGATAGTAGTTTAGTTGGGACACATAGGACTGCAGACACTTCATGTTTATGGAAGCATGAATAAGTTTTGCCTTTGCAATTCCATGCATTTAATATTTAAGAAGAAAAAAAATGCTACTTATCCTACATATCTGAGTAGTAAATTACTAGAAAATTGTTTGAGACCCATAGGTAAAAAGCAACATATGAACCCAACAAAATATTCTTATTGTGCCATTATTGTTTTACAGTGTACTAGAGACAAAATAAGCACTCATAATCTAAAGCTAGCACAGAGTTATTATTTTTCATAACTTAATAATGAGCATATGGCCAAAAAGAGGCAAGTAAAACAGTTTTTGTAAAAACAAAGCTCTGCAGACACATAGTATGCAGTTAGTCACAAAAAGATGTGAGTCCTTGCAGTTTCTAAAGCACAAACTCCAGGACTGTATTTATTCATCTGTTATTTGCTGCTACATTAGCCTTCTTTCAACTCCTGTGTAAGGGTATGCTGTTGTGTCTTCTGCACGGATGTTTAGAGTACAGAAATTCTGCAGACTAGGCATTTGGCAAATACTTAGGTTTTGTGCTGAGAATGAGGTAAAAAGAAGTCTGAGACCCCCTGTGATAAGCAACTATGTAAGAAAAGTGTGCAGCTGAGGACTGAGACCTCCAATATGACTACCCAACCTAGTAGATTACAAACTACATCAGGCAATAATGGTGGCCCAATGGCACATCATCATGACAAGCACTGCAATGTATCTTTCCAAAAAGTGAAAATCTCACCATGAATAGTATGTGACATGATGATCATTGTTGTCCTTAAGGAAACAGCAGATGAGATCCTTCATGAGCTGATTGTGGTCTCCCAGGTCAAGGGAGTCTTCCCATTCCACTTTTTCCTCCTAGTATATTTTGAAAAAAAGTGGCAGCAGACCTACAGTTCTGTGTGTTCTTGATGTGTTTAGAAAGTCCTAGTATGTTTTAGGCCTTAGAAGGAGACGCTTCTGCTTGTAGTACAGGCTTGATATGGGCAGACAGCTACTTACACCTGAAAGGTGGGAAGTATTGCAATTACAATTGCAATTACATGGAGGAAGAAAAAAAAAGATATCTCCATGGTCTTTATATTTTGATATTTAGAGAGATTATAATGCCAGCTCCTTGCAGACTTTTATTAGGTATTGTGTTCTTGCTGAAGGCTCTGTAAGAGACTCTGTCATTGGGAGGGTTACGGACTGAATTTTTCCTATGTATAACAGCACATTTGAAATTGTTCCGTGTTTGTATGATTCTTTCAAAGGAGAAAAAACGGTTAGTTCTCTGTAAGTGGAGATGTCTCCAGAAAAGATTGTAGAGATAGGAAAAGATCACAGGTAAAGACAGTGACAAAACATGTACCAGTTCCAGAAATACACTAGTCATTTTCAAAACATGGAGAGTTTTCAGAACTCATGTTGGAGAAAACATTCTAACCTCTGAACCTGGTGTTGATCTATGAGTGAGAGGAATGTTTTGCTACCTGAGTAGTCTGAGCCTCAGGACCCATGGGACCTGGTGGCATTCAGCCTTTCCAGTGATCTCCTGAGACCTGTAGGCCAGTTAGGATAGAATCTCATTTATCTGTCAATGAGTGTTTAAGCTGTATAAGCTGCTCGTGTTTAAGCACATGAGTGAGTTTGTGAGCCTTTGATATTTAAAAGAATGAATACTTGAAACACCCGCCCAAGCTGTATCTGGAGACTCCTGATGTTATCATGTTGGATATTAAGGGTGTCTGCTGCCATGGGCCCAGGAGAATTCTGTCTGTATTTAAAACATATAAATATTTTTTTGAGGAATGAGTAGAAAGATCTAGCTGCATGGGAGTGTACTGTATTTATACATTTTATTATTTTTTATGGCGGGTTTGAAAGCAATATGAAATGTCTATGGAGACATAGTTTGCATTTTTTTACTTCATTGCCACAGAGAAGAAAAATAAGGATGAGGAGAAGCAGGGAGATCCCCTCTCTGAACTGTTCTTTCTATCCTTCTATTTTCTTTTAAATGTTTAGATAAATTTAAATATAAGTGAAGACTATCTTTCCCTGTAGGAATAGTTCATTAGTTCACATAACCTATGGTTTGCAACAGCAGTCCAACCTCTCTTCCATTTGTTTAAAAGCCTCTCAGTGAGCAATAATGGACACACTTCTCTGAGCATTTTCTACTTTTAAAAGTTTAATTTATGCTATCTCTGAAACTAAATTCATCACTTCCAAATCTGGCAAAATTGCTTCCTCTGTAAAAAGGAAGCAATATTTCTCAATTTCTCTCACTTTTACATATATTTATATACATATATATATAACCCCATTTTATCAAACATTTATAAAAGTTTTAAACTTTGCAACACACTTGAAAGCATTTGGACTGACTTCCTGGATGTCTGCAGTATTTGACTGCAGGAACTCTACATCTGAAAATTCCTCTGGTAGAAAATGTGTGGGTATGTGTAAGGTGAAGAAGGGAGGAGTTCTTTTTAATTGTATAAATGTGCTAGTTGATTAAAGCCAGGAGGGTGCCTTAGTAATTTTAGAGCATATTTTTCATTAAAAAACAAAGAAAAATGTTTAATAACTCAAAATTTTAACTATTTACTGAAACATAACGTTATCTATATCATCTCTCTATCTATCTAGTTTATCTATAACTGACTTTTTGAGGCCTCAGATTTCTTACACTGTAAGCAAGGTAGTATAATCCTACCTTATTTGAGCAAAACAGTGGCAATTTTGATTATTTATAATGTACCTGATTTGGCAATTTGACTAGTTACATGTTATTCTCTTGATTCATTTCATGAAAGTGCATCTTAATTTAGACCTGATTCTCAGTTTTCTGTTTGTTAGTTAAATTGTGAAAACTGCCACATCCATAGATCCATTCACTGGCATAACAACCAAGATAATCTTTTACTCTTAACAGCTACAACTTAAAACATTTTTTCCTCTGTTAGTAATTTCTATGGATTTTTACTGAGGTTTGGATTTTGAAAAGACACTTTAGAGATTCACCTGCAAATATACTAAGACATCGTAAAATTGTGATATTGAATTAAAATGTCTTGGCTTCAAAGTTTGGTTAAAACATGACATGTCTATGGTAGTTAGCTGAGATTCCATTGGATTTCCTGATGAGCTCCTAAACTTCTTGACAGTTTCTTGATCTACCTTGATTAAAGATCTAAGGTATGATCGACAATGAGATCTGGTTGGATTATCTTGACAGCCTCTTCAATCAAAATCTCCCTTCTCTGAGAGTGTCTCTGATGTCCTTAATATTCTATATTATAAAACTAACAAAAATTCAAAGAGAGACACATGGCTCATTAGAAGAGTGATGACTCTCAAGTGAACTACTGGTCATTTAGCAAAGACCATGCTTTCTCCAGGGGGATGGTGCTCTGTCAGCTCAGATGGCAAATGCCTGAAATCTTTGACTGCAGCAATTCAAGCGAGCAAACAGCTCCCTCTGTTCTACATCACTAAACTGACAGTCCCACCCTTTGTTTTAGAACAAGGCTTCAACATACGAGCAATGTGTGTGTCATATGAGTGTGAGTTACTTCTCATCTACACCCACTCAGACTTCCTTCCTAATAGCAAGTTGTTCCAAAATATCTTGTCAGCAGCCCCTTTCCTGCCACTCCAAGGCAAAAAATTAAATAATCAAATCCATTGTCCATTGGTTCATGTTACCCAGTGAACTAAACTTGTTTGTTTTGCCCTTAAAAGGCTAGATCTTCTTCCTGTTTGTGAATGAAACACTCATCAGCACAATGTAATGTGACTTCATTCAGTAGCAGCAGCTGCAGAAGCAGCCAAGAACTGAGTTTTGGACAATCAGAGGAGGACTGCACAAATATTTGGCTTTTGAGGTTTAGGAAGAGGAAAATAATTTTTTTTTTTCTGGGAGTGTTTTAATTTTGGTATGATTTCTTTTAAGTTCAGTTTTCAGCATCAAACTAAATAAATAAGTAGAAGAAAATATTTTGTCTATGTTGAAAATAACGCATCATTTGGACAACAGGGTACATAATGTATTTTTAAACATTAAGTTACTTAAAATGCAATTTAGTTAATTTTTATGAAAGTTCAAAGCTAAAACCTGAAATATTTAATTTTGAAAATATATAGGTGTTCTCAAATTCTGGTTTTCCTGTTTCATTCTATGAATTAAACAATAGCTTGTATTGCAATACCACCCCAGTACTTCCTTGTACCACTGCATGTTGCTATATAATATTACATAATGTGAACTTTGAAACAAAACAATGTCACACCTTTTTAACTTGCATAATTATGCTATTCAAATAATGCACTGAAAAATACCTTTTAGCACTCCAGTGTTTTTATCCCAAGGCTTCTTCACTTCAAACTCCTCCTATAGCTAACTTCCTGTTGTCTTCTTCTGCTTGCTTTGCCCTTCTAGTATATTTATTCTCAGAATTTTTCTTTCTAATTCCTGCCACCATTGCTAGCTTAAGTAATCCTACTATTCCTGCATCAACAAGTTAAATGACGTATTCTGCAATAACACTGTTCTTATGGGTTGCATCATGCCAGTATATCTGTCTTGTCTGCCTAGACCATATACGTGTTTAATCCTAGGGTTAATCCTATGACTTCAGTGTGATTCAAATGCCTACATTTATCAGTTCTTGTCTCTCAGGTTTTTGAATAAGGGCAATCTTTACTCCTCTAAAACGTCATGCAAGAGAATTGCCTTCACTGGTCAAATGTAGAAAACTTATTCTGGAATCTCATAACGGGAAAAGTTAGTTTAGCCTTTCTTATAGCCATACCAGTAACATTGCACTATCATGCTTATTCAGAGTACCTTGCCATCATATTGCTTATGCCTGAATAAAACAGGCTTTATATTGTTCAAATAATGTAGTGAAACTAATGTGCCCAGGGAAAAACAATTGCCCTATTTACACATTTTTCACACTCTTACAGATTTTGCATACTGCCTTTTTTCTGTATTTTTGCCATTTCCCGTTAAAGCTTTTGAAATTCTTATATTTATGGGACAAAGAATAGCTCAATAAGTCTCTGGAAAATATTCTACTTTTAAAATTAAACTATCATGCAATCGAGTCTTTGTATTCTGAATATTTATTCAGAATGCATTACAACCAATATCACATGGTGACAAAGCATACATACAATATTCAAGACCATTTTCTTCAAATTATGTTTATAATAATGTAAAAAATGTCTGTAAATCCACCTTGAATAAAAGACCACAGCAGTGATCATATTCAGATAGCCATGACTCTCATGACCAGTGCAATACAGCATCTGAGCTTCTGAGACAGAGGGTCTCATTTTTCCATCGCACTACAGTTTGTCTCCTGGTGAAACTGTGAGTTTTCAACAGGCTGAGAAGCATCTACTCTGATTGACTTTTTCCTCAGATGTATTCATCACATAATTGTAATCAGGAGAAACCATTGTGTGTTGTTCCTATCGAAGTAGAGCATTTGCAGCATTGCAATTAAGAAGGCTTCATTGCTAATACACTGGGCATTTGCCTTTTCCACAGATTTAATGGCATTTGCAGTGTGATTGAGTTCAAGAAGGATGTAGAACACCTCTCCAAAAACCTTAATACTTTTCTTCTTTGAAATAAGGGTCAGACACGCATCTTCCTGTGCTGACATTTCATGTCAGCTTTCTAACAACCCTTTTCTTAAGCTGTACTGTGTTTCAATAGGTTTTTACAGTCACCTTGGCAAAAGCAAGATTCCTCATTTTCCCATGTCACCTATTTTCAAAGTATAAACATTGTGGCTTTCTTAGCTGAACGTAAAAGTTTTCCAGTTTTACAAATATCACCGACATTTGGAAAAATTCTTGCATCATAATTAATCATGTTAAAGAGTAGAAAACTCTGGCAAATATAGAATCAGGGGAAAGAGAGGAAAAGTGAATTGTGAATTGTGAACAATGAAATCACTCATCTTGAGCTTATTTTGTGTATTATCTTTCCATAATAACTTGCATTTCTAAAAAAGGTGCTCTAATTGCTAAGTAACACTTGTTTAAAAAAATTTAGTCTCTGAATGCTTTTGTGACATTTTTAATGGTTTGCCAATAGCATTTTAAACAGGAAATGTTGCTTGCCCGAAAACAGATTTATTTCAACAAGTTGTCAGTTTCCTTCCTCCCTAAAATGGTTAATTGAGTGATGTTGCAAATGCCCTTGCTTGTGCAATGTCATTACATAAAGAAGGAGCAACTTTGGGTTTCCTTACATTGAAAAGGAGTCCAGAGGTAGCTGGATGCTGGAGCTCTTGGTTACATTGAACAATGCTGCCAGGAGACTTCATTTGCTGGCTGGATCACGTGCCAAGAATCCAAAGGGTGACAAAGGTGTCAATCAGATAAGTCAGCTCCTGCTTAGTACTCTCAATTTCTTCACATTCTGCAGGGATGTGTATGCATACAGCTGCAATAAAGCTTCCTGTGTACACTTTCCTTCAACACAAGGGGGTTCCCAGAGAAGCAGACCCATCTGAGCCCAGGCTATTCAAGCATATTGACTGCTTGATATTTGTCACTCCCACATAGCTGCATCATTTCTTGGTGCTAAACTCGTTTGTGAAGAAAGAGGTATGGTGGGAAATGACACCCACTGGTAGCGGCAAGTGGTAAAATCGAAAGAGCTTTCATTTACTCATTTTACAGTGTGATGTATTGGGGTTATGCTAAGTTATTGATGTATTTTATTTGTCTCTTCTATTTTTAGAGTTGTGGTTTTTTTCTTCTGCTGCTATGTAACTCCTTAGCCCCCCTCCAGATGATCTTTGTTCCTGTGACAGGCAAGTCATAGTGAAAAAAAGGCAGTTGGCACGAGTGCTGGTTTCCTCCCACCTCCCTCAGCTGAAGTTAAGTTCACTATAGGTCACCAAGGAAGTTCCAAGGAAAGGTTTGTAAGCTAGGATCAGCAGGTCTTGTGTGGCACTGGCTTGTATTGTCACCTTTCTCTCTGGAGTTATAAGCGGTCTCCAATTTAGCAAGAAAAATTATGTGTCCCTCCTTGCAAAAATGAGACCCAGAATTAATTGCACCTGTTGCTGGGTTTCAGCTTTCAAAGCTATATCCAGAGCAAAGAAAGCCAAAGGAAAAATATGTAGACAATCTGATATTTTTGTACAATTATTTTTTTTTTTTTAGTTATGTAGCTATTACTTTACCAATACATCCTTGTCCAGAGTGTCCTGGATGTTTACTACTGACGGGTAACTGGTTGAGTTCAGCAGTACTGTGAACAGGGACTGAAGAAATGAGGGATGTGCATACACAGGGCTAGATTTAGGAAGAAATTATTTTGAGGATTGATGCACCCAGCAGCACAGGGAAAGTAGTGAGAAAAAGTCTGGTATGCTTTTGTGACAGCAATGGTTATGAACCCACTACAGTTCCTACGGTTATCCGTTGTGATATACCTGTGCATCGTGTTCCCAAAGCTCCTTGTTATAGGACCTTCTGCAACTCGTGGCTATAGTACCCAAAGACCATTTTCCTTATGATTCACTATGGCATGGGAACACCTTGTGTGCTGGTTTTGCAGACAGGTCAAAGGTTGGACTTGATGGTCTTGGAGGTCTTTTCCAACCTAAATGATTCTGTCATTCTATGAGTCATGAAGCACCAAGTAACTAAAAGAAGCAAATGCACAAAAGACAGCAAAAATTATCTAATCATCCCATTCTTAACATCACAACTTGGATTCACAAACCTCCCACTCATCTGCAGGCAGCTCACAGGGAATATAATCTTCTTTTCCAGTAAAAACCTGGGCATATTCAGAACTGCCCAATTCATAATATTGTTCAGCAACTGAAGAACTAATTCATGCCTCAATAAGAGATCTGTTTGGATTTTGTCTGGTCATCTTTCACAGTCCTATCCAATTAAATGGCAGAGAAACAGTCTCATTTTGTCAGTATGTTAGTGGTAAGAACATTCACCTACATGAACTGGGGAGAAAAATAATAAAAATTTAAAAAATTATGGAATTATTCCTCCTCTGGACATGTTTTGCAAGAAAGGGCTGGCTCTACCATGTATTTTGAGGAAAAGGATCGGAATCAAATTTTAATGGAAGATGACCACCTACTCATATTCCAAAAAGAACATGTCCATGCTTCCAGAGTATCTCTACTTGACATGCTTATTTTGGTAGAACCCATTCTATCCTACCAAAAACACCTGATCCATTGTGGTAGTTTCCACCTGTTATCTAGACCAACTTCATTTTGAAAACTTGTTTCTTGCCCAAGGTTATGGAAGGAGGTATGAAATGAACTCAGCTCTTCCAAGCACAATCCAAACGCCTGAGCATTATCATTGTCTCTCTCTGCCTGGGTTGGAGCTGTGGTTACTCTGATTGGTCAAGAACAACATTCATGATGATTTTTTCTTGAAGTTTTCAGTGTGAAGAAATCTTTTTCAAAAAGGCACAGACAGGGCTATATGTATACGCAAGAATTTTGAAATTTCACCTGAAAAATGACAAAGGAAAATGTATTTTCATGGAGAAAGGACGCTGCCACTAAAATTTTTTGTCACAACAAGAAGAAAAAACTAATAAAAGTTCAAGTGCAATGGAAAGCATTAGGATACAGTGTATCCTAATGTCAGTGGTTTTAATGATGTCAGTGTTGGTACTCTTCAAAATGCCTGATATTTTCAGAAAAAAAAAGCACCAGATTTTAAAAGACAAGAAAACATTTTCATTCACAGTCGCGACTATTTTAGGCAAATGCTGACGATCGGATACGCGTGTATTATACACCGTGGGGTTCAACACAATAAAACAGTAGCTACGACACTGGGAGATTTGACAAACACAGGTAAAAATGGAAAAACATGTTGCAGATTATCCTTACCTGCATGTATATGGATGTATCTTGATGTGGTTTTACAACACTGACAAAAGACCAGATTCAGACCCCAAAACACTTAGATTCTTAACAAAAGAGCTGAGATTCATGTATTTACACACTGACTTGTTTCTTGAACAAATATGGTAGTTTCAGTAGTTTAATAATATTCTGAGTCCTTTAAAGGTTCTCAAGCTTTTTCATTTGATTGTTCTCTACTTCCCCTTGTTTGTAAACTGGCAAAAAGCACATCAAAAATTTAAGTCAACCCTTAAGGAAAATAAAGAAATAGCCTTGGAACACTTCGCATAAATGCTAGAAATTCAGTTAAAGGCAGTGGAACTGACACGTCACTCTCCATGATGACAAATGAAGACTTTGAAAAAGAAAAGGAAAAGGGCCATTTACCAAACTGCCTTTTTTTTTTTTTTTTTTTAATGTAAATGAGAAAGGTCATATCTTTCTAGCCTATGTGGGCATTCATTCCAGTTATGATCTTGGCTGTGAAAAGGTTGTGAGGAAATATTTATGGGCAAGAGTGTTCACTCTGTTGCCAGGGGAATGAGAATAGTTGAACTTATTTTTGATCTTTTGGTGGCCATCATACTCCATAGTTTTCATCTGTCATGCCACATCACACCGATATGACAGAGTAAGCTGTCTGGGCACCTTGACCCAGCTATTGCTGTGCTTCTACACTCCCCCACCCAGACACTGACAAAGACTTTCCAGAGGTACCATGAGGAGGAATCTTTTCAGACAGTTGTTTGTGATGCTATTTATAGAGCAAATTGTTAC
The DNA here is from genome assembly GCA_018881555.1 of Amblyornis subalaris. Lineage (NCBI taxonomy): Eukaryota > Metazoa > Chordata > Aves > Passeriformes > Ptilonorhynchidae > Amblyornis > Amblyornis subalaris. The sequence continues at coordinate 386,899 of JACAXG010000072.1, forward strand.
AAAAATAGCTCTGAGACGTATTTTCTTCTCCAGGGTAGGAGATGACTTATCCCTCCCTGCATTGCTCTCTGTGATGATTCCTGAACTATTTCCATATCGTGCAATTCCTGGACGCTATTCCACATTTTATTGTGACAAACACAAAAATGTATTTTTTACCCTCAACAACCATCCCTGGAGCTTTTGTCACAGTTGGTCTTTGCTCTTGATGGAGGCAGAACAGACATGTGAAAGAGGCAATAGGATATTTGTGACCCTAGTCTGTGACTTTCCCTATTTGCTTCTGTAGCAAATTTAAAAATTTCTGAACTTCTTCCTACATTCAAAGGCTGTTTATGGTATTCATTTCTGAATAGATGCAAAATAGTTATGAAAGAAAGAATTAGATGTGAAAAAAGGTTGCCTCAAGAATTAGACTCGGATAACATTCCTGCTCAGGAAGTTCATGTTGGGAGAGGGCAAGTCCTCCTTTACTTTTTGCTGACTGTGCTTGCATGGCCCTTACTGAATGACATTATTTGAAGCAAAATATGGCATATTATGCCTTATTCCATGTTCTAGATCACATGGAAGATAAGCAACCTCTTCTTCCCTGTATTTTTACAAGGCATCTGAAAAACAGTAAAACACTTGATAGCATAGTATTTTCAGTGGAAAATGTGCTAACTCCAGAAGTTAATTTCTTCTGATGAATAGAGATCATCAGCCACAGTGTCGGGTCATACTAGTTTGTTTACATCTTATCTAGCACTTAAGAATAAATCCAAGGGACTCTTTAATCCTCTGAGAAAGTAAATTAAATTAATCTGAGCTATGATTAAACTTTTTTTTTTTTTAACTTTCTTAGACAAAGAGAGTCATAGAAATGTTAGTTGTATTGGACTTCTCAAGGTCACCCAGCCTCCTATTTGAAAGGGGAATATTGTTGACAAGATCAGGTCAGTGATGAATTTGCCTAGCTGAGTTTTGAAAACCTCCTCAGCCTTTCTGGGTCGCAGCTAACCTGCACTTACCTCCTGGTGAAGGAGTTTTCCTAATGTCCAATATGAAGCCTCTACACACAACCAGCGGCCATTTTTCTCTCTTACATTGTTCAAACCTAGAAGATTTTGGCTGTGCTGTCCTTATTACAGGTCTTCACATATTTGCCAGTTGTTGTCAGACTATCTCTTTGCCTCCTCTTCCCCAGAACAACCAGCCTCAGGCCCCTCAGCTTCTCCTCATGCGTGGTGACTCTTTTGGTGTCCCCGCACCGGAGCGCCACGTCTTCTCCACAGTCTTCTTGAACTTGGGACACAAAACCAGACAGAGTACTCCGCAATCAACCTTCTGGCCACACTCCCCTTAGGGTAACTCAGCATGAAATTACTATTATTCATGATGAGGGCTCTGTCAGCTCACTTTTGATTTGGCATCACTGCAGTCCTCAAGTTCCCTTCAGTTTACAAAAGGAAGCAGGATTTGTTAACTTGCAGGACACACAGAAAAAAAATTTTAAAAAATTAAATAATCCAATGATGTCTTCCATAAGAGTTAACATTTAGCTCACTTTAGCTTACTGATTTCCCCTCTCCCTGTATTGCGCACTAAATTTTTTTTTTTTACATCCAGCAGCAGTAGGGCTGTTGATCTACATTTCTGGTGTGCTACAGGAGCAGCTAAGGCTGTTCTGATTCCAGCACATGGAGGGATCATGCATCAGCTAGACTGGGGTGGAGAGCTATATTCAGGTCTGGGGGAACTTGACTAATGCCAGTGAAATTCCAGTAAGGACCGATTTGACATTTGTGACTGCGAGAAGCAAATTTCAGACACTAAGATGAATTAATGTTTTCTAAAACAGATTAAAGGGAGGACTAAGTGCATTCTAAATAAATTCAGAGTTATGTATACAGCAGAGTGTCATGTTCTCTTTAAGCCTCAAATAAGTGTTCTTGGTATTTTTTCATTCCTCTCTTTCTGTTCCATTTCACAACAACAAACTTTAGGAAACATAGAAAACGGGGTTCATTATACTGTGTAATACCTTCTAAGAATTTTAGCAGAAATATTTTCTATATTTATGGTTCTATCAAAAAATGTGGCTAAAAATAGAAATGGTTCCCTCTCATCAAGAAGTGAATCTGCCAAATGTTATTCCTATAGGAAATCTAAGTCACATTGGATTACCACCTGGCATTATCAAAGCTAAACTACTGTCAACTTTAAAAGGACAAAAAGGGATCAAATTATCATGGGTTTGCGAAATATGTTTAGAATCATGTTAACTTCTTTCAGTCCTCCCGTAAGAAAAAGGTTGCTCTTCAGTAGAGGAATTTATTGTCACTCAAAAGAAGTTAAAAATTAAGAGAATCAGGAAAGTTTGAGATTCACAGCTCAAAGATCAAGGAAGCAAAATAACAATGGGATGAAAGGATGGAGTTAACATATTTACTCAATTGATAAAGCATTAATGTAATTTTGGGGTATGCTTGGGCTCTAGTTTCTAAATTTACAGCTAATTTCACCATCAGATGAAGTTCTGCAAGATGACTAGCCAATTTGATAAAATCTAAAATTCACTAAACATAGAAGATCAAGTCTGCCTTTTTAAAAAGCCTCTGGTCATGAAAAATTTGGTTGAACTTGAGCTTTTTTACAAATAATATACATAAATATTGTTCTACTAGTATAGATATCCTACCTGCTGGGAAATCCTAATGAACAAATTGTAATGCAAAAATTTGAATTAACTTCCCATATACGTTAAAATATATATATGTGTGTGTGTGTGCATACACACAGAATTTTGTTATATAAATTAAACCACTAGTTTTGAAAGTAATTCCTCAGAACCAATCATAAGTTTTTAAGTGTCCACCAAACCATATACGTGTGGTCTTCAATTCGTTCCTTCAATTTCGCCAAGATGTCTGCATTTGGCTGAAGCTTAGGAGCAGTGTCTGCATTTTCTAAATGCTCAACATGCCCTTTGTTTATTTGGACCCTGTCTTGGCAGATGGAGAGGCTGCTTCAACTATTTGGAGAATTTAAGGCAGGGAAGCTGGCGTGGGCGTCTCCATGAGCTGTGGGAGCTAGTGCAGCCTGCAAATGTGAACAAAATTGTTTCAGGACTCGTAGATCTCAAGTTATCACTGTCTTACAGACTACATCCACAACTGAAATTTACAGAAATCTGCCAGTTAGGAGCAAGCATGGGTGACGAGGCAGCATCCTGGCCAGCTAATCAGTTTGACTTCTGGAATGGCATCACATCATGTCCAGCCTACTATCCCATGGAACAGCACTATTAAATGTGAAATGTCCTAATTATGGACTGCTGTTGCCATCTCAGCTAGACCAGCACGAAGGTCGAGAAGCCTCAGATCTCTGATGCAACAGTCAGAGCTGATCCATGAAGCATCAGGACAAGAGAAAACAAGATGGCAAAGCCATGTTGGGACCAGCACTTTGGTCCAAATTTTGGTCCATGCCTATACATGTTTTAATCTTTGGACTTGTTGCATGGTGTATCCTGACTCCCCCAAAAAGTAAATTTGAAAATTTTGAAATTTTCAAGAATTTGGAAAAGTTTGAAAAAGAGAGGATATATGTCAATTATTAATGCAGTCAAGTTAGTTGCCTACGAATCAAGAAATATATTCTCTCACTGATGATGGTAAGGTTATTTTTTTCCTACTAGAAACCTCCATCATTCTCAGAAGAGTCCAATTGTAATTAAAAATACACTGGTCTAGTGTCAGGTAAGGTTAACAGTATTTCCCAACACTTTTATTTCTCTTTTTTTTTAGATCGGCAGGGGCAATGTGATGGATTTGACTTTGTTCAAAAAAGAATCAATCATATTTACAGTGTTATGAAGGCACAGTGAACCATCAATAGTCCTGTATTTTCAATAATGATCCTATTTGGTCAATAGTGGCAGCCTTGACGTATATTAGTTTAACTGCTGAAAAAATCAGTGGAGACAAAGTATTTACTGTAGGTGGGTTCTGTTGAGTTTAAGTGGAATGTATGGGGTCGCAGTCTCTCTATTTCTAACTTTAAGATTGTTTTGGGACCAGTGCTGTGTATAAGCCTAAATTGTTAGACATTTGTACTAATTTTATGTTGAAAATACACGCTCACAGAAAAATAATGCTTTTAACTAAGTCCGCACCTCATACAAAGTTAAATTTCCCTCTTGCTGATGGTGTGCTGCTGCTGTTAAAAGCAAAATCCCTGTTGATGCCACCAAGAACAAGAGAGAAGCTGTTTTGCTTCATGGCAAGCATAGGGATAACTGGCTGATTTTTAGGGTCCTGTCAAGAGAATTAACACAGACGAAAAGAGGGGAAGCTTCGACTCACGTGTGACAGGTGTCTGCCTTACACGTTGGTGAAAAAGGGGTAGTTGGATGCTATGCAGGTAAAAATTTTATTCCTTTATAGATCGGTGCTTCCTTTCTCAGTGGAGTCTGCTAAAATAAAAGTGCGACATACTGGAGACAAGTGACATACTGGCAAGCGTGAAACACCTTGCTTTCAGGTACAGACCTTTTGTCCTTCAGGTGATTATTCTGGTGAAATCTGTGCGATTCATTTTCCAAAAGCTTTTAAATAATCCATAACACCTCTAAATTTCCCAAATTGCAAGGACTATCATCCAAGGAGTATTTGCCAGAGAGCCCAAAACTCCCGCAGACTTACTCATCTCAGAAGATGTCATGGTTAACCAAACTGAACCGTGTTCACTAACCAATCAGATTTTTCTTTAAATTTCTGGTTATTCACTACAGACAACTATTAACAACACTTCTGTAGTAGATGGAACAGGTTAGAAAGTCAATCCTCTGTGCTAAGTCTCTTCGATCCTGTCCCTGTTTCCGTTGTTGGTCTAGTGCTATATGGACTTATGAAGGATTTGAGCACATTTTGTAAGCTCTGATGCAATGTATCTGGCAGAAACCACAATCTTTGTCAATAAATTTCGGAAATGCTGAGCCCTAAATTTCTTCTTTACATTTTCCCCAAAAAGGGGAAAAATTATTTAGGTACCTAGGTAATAGCATATTTTAAAGTCTGTTTTAAGACTTCCCACACTGAAATATGTTACCTTGTAGCTGGAGATGTAGAAGCAGTTTTAGTTTTTCTACATCAGTAGTAGGCCCAGGAAAATATTAGCACAGGAAATTTTTCAATCTACCGTATGAAGCTGGGGTCTTCTCACCTCATTGGGACAAAATAATGTCATCATGGAGGTTGGTCTTCCTGCTTATGCCTTCAAATTTTTATCCAGTAAGACTGGACAGGAATTTCAATCTTATCATTGAGAGATCTCTGAGGAAAATCCTGTTAAAAATTATAACACTAAAGAGGTAGGATTGGTGGGTTTTCTTTCAAACACAAAGCCAGAGAGAGGACTGTCTTTTAAGGTGATTTTGCTTCTGTGGTAAGAGTTAAACATCAACACAATTTTACATTAGTCAAAGTACATCTGGAACAAGCAAAAGGTGGCATTTTTGACTCCTGCCTGCACTCCACTCCCTCATTTACTTAGTGAGAGAAGAGCATTTTCCGAGCAATCCCATGACACTTCTGTTTTCCAATTTTGCATTGTTTTTACTGCCTGGGGAGTGGAGGGAGAAGCCTGCAGGCTGCAGAACAGCTAGCACACGACTGTGAGTTGATATATGCCCCTACAATGCTACTGACAATGTAATTTTTAAATTACATCATTTGAGCCCTGCTTACATGCTTCTGCTTTACCAAATGATCCTCTGTGAATCAGAGGCGGCCTGTCTTTCGCCGTCTAGCATACCCCACTGGAATGCTGCTCAACAATTTTAGCAATATATTTTTTAATTTTGTTTTTAGCATCAGACAGAATATGATCAAATCCCCTCCAGCTCCCAAGTGCTCCTCTAGCTGTTCACTGTGTTTTCCTGCCGGAGCCACAGCCTGATGCACATTCTCAGACTTGCTGATGAGTCACCCGACACAGGAGGACTCCGGGACGGAGCCCAAGCCTGCCCACTGGCCTGCGCAGCTGAAAACCAATACTGGTTGCTATTTAGATCAACAGCATAAATGCCGGTGTATTTGTAACGTTTTTAAGGATGTTCGGAAAGCTAGAACTCAAAAAAAAGGATCCCTTTCCCTGGTCCTAATGCTAGATTCACAGTGTTTACAAACAGCTGTTACAACAGCCCCAAGCTCCAAAGAAATATGTGACACATCTGAGAATCTGACAGTCAAACCCAACATTTGTTCGAGTGCATCCCTTCTATGGCTTGGCGTAACAGGAGACGTGGTCCTCCTGGTATTTGTCACCGTGGCAGCTGTGGGCATGGCAGTGGCAGCAGCTATGCAGTTATTTGCTCCTTTACTTACTGCAGCAAGTAGAAAGTGAGCCTGCAGACAGGGGAATTCAGACAGCAAAGAGCAGGGAGCGAAGCCCACTGCAAAAAAAATAATTATGTAAATAACTTATAAATAAAGGGATCCAGCAGGGGTTCATGGAACAACTTGGGTGTTAAAGGTAACAACACAAAGCTTGAAAACAAGTGTTGCACAGCCCCATTTCTCACTTCAGGGAGGTTTAGGAAAACAGCATTCCCACACGACTCCTACACTGCATTTCTGCCTCACCATGGCTGTTCCTACACCCACTTTCCGTCTCCCTCCGAGATCCTTCAGGAAGAACTGGCTTTTGCAATCCCTCCTGGGGCTGAAGGCAGAGCAAAGACTTCAGATCGCTTCCCTAGAGCAGTACAATACAATGTTAGGAGCACAAGAAGTCACAGAAACAACATACTACACAAATGATGCAGAGTGAACACAAAACTACATGACAGCTGTTTCATTAAGAAAACACTTTAAGCCAACTGAACTGTGTTCAGGCAAGGGATGATTTTCAGTGCAAAGAACATGTTAGGAGAGGAAGTGGCTGTGCACGAAAAAATACCAGATCTTCTCGGCTGTTCCCAGCAGCAGCTACTGGGTCAAACCTTGAGATCCTTTTATTATAAATTGTTGTTCCTAAAACATACTGAACACACTGACCAATGGCAATGTCCTTGTGCAGGTAGTTCTAATTTCTATTGAATTTTGTATTTTGTACAGGGCTGTAAAGATGGTAATCTTTAGGTTACATTCTTTATATAACATAAATGGATTATGTTTGCCCTACTAACAAAACCCTATAGCTTCTAAAATGCGTGGAAAAAAAAGATGCCTAGCATTTTTTACATAAGTAAGGTTTAGAGCAAAGAGATGTCAGGACCCAGGGATATTTTCACTTTTATCCCGTTAAACTTTACAAGTTTTAACTGTGCTTCTGAATTCTTCAGAGAAGCTTTGAAATTCACAAGTTCATACAATTCACAGAGCATCTGTTGTGAAAAATAAAGAGATTGTGACTTCCAATTTAAATAACTAAGAATTCCACTATTAAAAATAAAAATTTTCTTATTTTAAAAAAAATCCCAGAATAGTCATCATGGCGGTAGCATAAAAAAATCTTAGAAATTTCAGAATAAGCCGGGAATTGGTATGAATTGGAGGATTCTTGGTAGTCCTTTAGAATTACCTATATGGACACCTGTAATGTAAAATTAAAAATTAGGTGTCTAGCTGCTGCTAAAGTCTTTAGGAACTATGCACCAAGACTGGATCCCTAAAGTACCAAAACACCTATTGGAGTATCCTTTAAAGTTGATTAATTTGGATTAAAGTAAAACAACTAAAGCCTTTTCAAGAGCTGCACCTCAGCTACTTTCTGGGATTCTGAAAATCTTCTGATTGTAAAGCCTTTAACTGGGTATCAGAAGAAACTCTTTAATAGATGGAGAGCATAAAGGGAAAAGAGGATGAAAAGAGGGACTTTGTGGGGGAGGACAGAGGACCTGCTCTTGGCAGAGGAAACTTCTGAAGAGGATGCTAAGAAGCCTGAAGACGTGGGTGATAGTCAGTGACATGAGGATGTTTCAATTGCATTTGAGGGCTGTTTAGCCCTTTGTGCACTGAAAATGAAGAATAAATTTGCATGTATCAAATTCAGTGTGAATTTTGCACAGCCCTAGTTCAATAGTCTAAGTTTCTAAAGCTCGCTTTTGTTAACAGCCTCTTGTTGAGTGTCTTTCATGCTAAGGTCTCCAAGTTTATGAACGAAGTTCTGTGAGGCCAGCCTCCCTTGACAGATTGCAAATGCAGACATAAAGCTGTATATTTTTGACCTTGACTTCCCCCAGATCATCCAGAGGGCAATGGCACAGTTGGGACACTATCCTTGCAGTGCCTCACAGTTACAAAATGCCACACAAATATGGGCCTCAAAAATGCATGGCAGGTAAAATGTGTTCTCACTTACATATGAAAAACAAGCCCAAAATAAGATCATGGTCTTATTAGAGGTAACAGATCCTGGTGTGGATTAGCAAGCAGGAGGTCCCTGTTATTGCACTATTCTTTGTCAGCCAGACTATTCTGCCAGATTTCTTAGAGGTATGGAGAATTAGGTTTTTATAGTGGCCTCATCCTTAGCATTTTCATTCTTGCTTGCATACTTTGGTATCACTAGCTGCGTTAGCTATGCTCACGGAACATCAATTCAAAATGAGGTGATGGTATGCTCAAGTCACCTTAGCAAGGCAGGGACTACTGGTTTAATAACATGAAGGAAGTCTTTAGAAAGGTGTTTTAAAATTATAGTTGGACTGGGGAAAGCATCACCCTAAAAGGATGAGGGACAAGGAGCTTGTGGTCAGCTTAAATGTGGCTCTGACTGCAGCCCACCGTTTCTTAACAGAATACTTGGAATCGTGGTGGAAAAAGAAAACCAACCTCAAAGTTTCTTACAGTTTGAAGAAAGAGTATGTAAATGAATGTGCCAGGCTCTAATGCTTTTTGCACTTCTGCATTGTGCATAAAGTATTCCCCTCAGCTACCATGTGAGCAGCAAATTAGGCGAAGAGTCTTGCCCAAGGTTTCAGGGAAATATTTGTATCTCTACCCTATCTCCACCAAAGCTTCCTATAGTCAATCTACAGCACATATTGTTACTGCAAAATTTTGGTGTAAACACAGGCTCCTAGGTCTCTATAAATATCTCGTGGCCAAGTGCCTGCAGAAGAGCACTGTCCACTTTAGTTGATAGATTTTATTTTTTTTCAGGTTTGAGAGATAAACATTAGGTTATCAGGGCTTTGACTTTTTTTCTTCATTATTGCTTCCTAGGTTGTCATGGTTATCATCTGACATCCTCTCTAAATCCTTTTCCTATTTAACAACACTTGTACTCTCTTTTTTTACCCTGAATAAACAGGCTGCTTGAAACTGGAAGGGGAGAAGGGGGAAGTGAACATTTGTGTGCAGAGAATAACGTTCACAAGGGGCTGAAAGACATTTTTGACCCACAAAAACCCCTCCACAGACTAATAGACTGTGTGCTGTGACAAAAATGTCACTATTTTTAAGGTGTCTGGCTTATACCTGCCTCACATAATGGTCACTCTGAAAAGGATTTTGGCAATTGGTTGACCACTAAGTATGAAGCTGATTTTTTGTGTTATTTTTATTTGTTTTACATTGTGGTTAGCCTTTCAAACTTTTACTGATGTGTTGCAAAAAAAAAAAAAAAAAAGACAGAGAGAGGGAAAGAGAAAGAAAAAACCCAAAGAGGTGTGGAGAGATAGAAAGTTAGAAGGACAATTTACACACACAGACAACCCACACAGGCACACCAAGCATTTCAAAAATAGGACAGCAGAAAAGATTCATAAACAGCTCCTTGAAAACACAGGCTCCATTTTGCTTAGGAAAACATACCATCCCTTCGAACAGCATCCCAAGACAGAGCACTGCAGATCTGTCATTACCAGGTGCGCTGGTGTGATGGCTGTCTGCAAACTTGGCTCTGGCACTGCTCATCCCAGCTCCTCTCCCTGTTAGCTCAGCAATTTCCCAGTGGTCAGCCCGTCTTGCCATAATCACACGCTGGCGCCACGAGAGCGTTTCTAAAGAGTACGCTGTACCTTGTAATGAATGCAGACCAAAATACTCCAAACCACTTCAGTTCGGGAGCAGCCATGACCTCAGGCTTGACTGCTCAACACCATTTTAGCTTATATGGAGTACCTGATAAAAAAAGGATACCAGCTGCAATGAATAGAGCATTTTCTCTCTATCTCTCACTGTTAATTTTTTGGTACATGGAATATGAATTATTTCTCTCTTTCAATGGGTTTAAGCCGAAATCTTCTCTGGGTTACCAGTAGCTATGAGATGGCCTCTGTGAATTATGGCTGGCCAGAAGACACAAAGTGCGCAGAGGACACACATTTTGGAGAGCACTTCGCTTAGAGGTAGAGGAGAAAACTCAATATTTCTTCTACAGTTACACACTTGTCCTTCCAGCATTTGTCTTATCATGCCTCCAATTAGGAGTGAGTTATGCTAAATTTAATGTAAAGGCCTGATCTCTGTCAGACTTTGCTGTAACTCAGAAATAAAGGTGCCCCATGCTTTAGACCACCTCAAAATGTAAATTAAGGATCATTTTCTGTTTCATAAGTCTTAAGATCTGGTTATTAAAATTATTGGAGAGATGACTCTGTCCAAATTAAAGTACTAGAAAGACCATATGACAAAGTCAAGAGTGTGGATTTTACTCAACAGTAAAAGAAAATTTCAGAAGTCTCCTTCAAACTCAGCAGGATGCTTTTTTCCCATTGCTTTTACATCATCAGGTGCAAGAAGCCCCAACTACAGGGCCTCCAGGATATGCAAAGGCTTAGTCCCACCACCCACCCCCCACCAAAATACACAAAATCCAAACAATGACATGCAGAATGACTGGGATTTAATTCAGGTAGTTTTCTGCAGCTGTTGTGTCATGTTTTGTGTGCAGCTTATATGAGGAAGCTTTGAATCCAATTTTCAGGGTATTTATCTTTTTTCCTTTTTTTTCTCTCATCCATGTGATGACAAAAGAGACATAGTTCACAAAAGAAAGTTCCTAAAAGCACCTTGCATTTTGGTGATATTAGCTAGAACAGGTACAGTGGTGTAGTTAGTGATTTGTCATCATTAAAAAAAAAAGATTAAATGTCTATACGAACCTGTATACATAGTATATTTTGCATGATAATTTTATATAGCTTAGATGGAATACTCAAAATACATTAGTTTATTTGATTTGTCTTCATTTTGAGAAACAAATATATTTTCCAAGCTACTTTAGAGGCCATGGAAGGGACAGCATGTAGCACAACTTTTCAGAGTTTCCCATTTATATGGGTCCACATATCTTGCCTCACACTGCTAGACCATTTTACTCTCAGTGAGAAATTCTTGCCAAAATTTCTTCAATGCAAAATGCACAGCTAATTTTTCTGCCATTTTTCCTTAGTGAGACCTGTGGGTTCACTGCCAGTCCTTTTCATTTTACATGCATCAGAGGCAGCGTTCTCCTCATGCAAAACTCACATGAGATATCTGGACTACATTAAGCTGAGTAGGCAGGTGGGAACTGATTCTTGTAAATATGCAAGAAAAATTCATAGCAGAGGAATTCTGCTTGATTTATGGTTGGGTAAGGGAAGGCCAGTTCCGTTTGGGGACCTTGGTGTGCCTTGGCATGACCTCAAAAGGATGAAGGCAAGGTGCCTTCTACTGGGATGGCATTGCCTTTGGTCTCACTACAGTCCATGAGAGTTGCCAGCTTTTCTGTTGGGGCTCTTGGGTGTCTGACCATGGGACACAGCTGAAGTTGAGCCACATCTTGCCTAGAAGCAGCCTGGGTAGAGCAGGAGCTGATGGTTCACCTTGTCTTTCCACCAGTGCAGAGTTGCAGCAACTCTGCTGAGATCACTTTAGAGCTTCTTTGTTCGTGGAGGCAGGTGGTGGTAAAGAACCATTCTGTCCACCTTTGTTCATTCACTCAGCCTGCCTAGGTAAGCAGAAAGACTGTTTTGGCAAGCGTAACTTAGGGCAGCCTCATGGTGTAGGCAGTAACCTTAACACTGACCTTCCCTGCCTGACTCCTTTGTGAAAGGGAGCTCAGCTGTGTCTCATGAACGGTTGGATCTTTTTTTTTACTTTCCCATTTAGATACTGAATTTAGGCAGCACAGCAGAGTGAATGACATTTATGCAAAGTGATATTATTTCTCATATTTTTCCCTAAGCTTGAAAATTCTGGCATTGATTCTTTGCTCACTTCCCACTGCACTAAACTGGTACTTCTCAGATACTGACAGCCATACACATAAGGTGAATGAAGATTGAGACAATTGTCAATCTATCTGGTAAAAGTGATGGTGCTTCAAAAGTTTTTTTTTGCAGACTCTATTCTGAAGATGGTAAGCATTGCTATTACACTCAATTAAACATTTTCCTGACTGGCTGCTTTCACTTTGATTGCTTTCTATTTTGGGGAGGGGGGGGGAAATAAAGTAAAAATAATTATAAAGTGTATTTTAAAATGAACACAAGCAGCTCTATTTGCATGTGAAAATTTATATACTCAGGGGAGAAATAGGCTGAGGTTTGCATTGACAATCTATTTTGGCACATATCTTGCAAAATCACATGGAAGAAGTTTGTATCTGTAAAAGAAAATTTTATAGACACATTAAACTCAAGAAATTGAGTTAACTATCCACAGGAGAGATGCAGAAAAAGCTCAGTGAAGACACAGGCTAACCAGAGCCTTTGCAGGACACTACAACTTCCACAGCTGGAGGAACAGGAGCAGCACAAGGACATCATCAAAACCAGCAACACCAGACTTTTGAAATCCTGACTTTGGTCAACATTTCTAAAGTGGTGGGGTCTCGTTCAGCGATCTGGAACTGCTACAGCACCTCCAAAGAGCCTGCAACATGCTATGCAGATGGATCTGCATGAAGTTAATGCTGAATTGAATTAATTTGCATAGCATTAGTTCTCACAGACTAGTAAGTGTTTTTCCATTCCTTTGTACATTGTATTTCCAGCCAGACACTTTTTCCCTTTTTCTTTTTTTTTTCTTTTTAACTGCAACTTCCCTTCAACAGAGCCATAGCTCCATGTCTGACCATTGCTCTCTAATGAACACCAGTATTAATAATTTCTACAGGATCGGAGCTCAGAATCAGAGCCTTGGCAAAATCTGGACCTTTCTATGTTATTTCTACTTCGTTTGTCATGTATGGCACACTGTGATTGCATCACCTTAAGTAAATATCCCCCTCAGCTTCAGGCTGATATCTTTTGAACAAGACACAGTTAGAGAGCTGCATGAATCTGTTCCAGGGGAGACAGAATAAAAGGGGAAGTGAGAAAAGAGCAAGTGAAACTTTCTGCACAGCCCAGCAGCGAGTTACTTCCCCTCCTCCAAAACACTGGAGAAGACCCATAGCTGTCTATGCTACACCACAAAAATTAAAGGGAAATAGATTAAAGAGAGGCCCAAGTCTCTGAGCAGAACCGTCAGGGTGCTCCTCACGTAAAGGATGGGCATAGGATGGATAGACAGGGAAAAGGGACCTCTCAAATGGAAGCAACCAGTCCTGAATGGAGACATCAGGCTGGCAGGGCTTGAGGTCAGAAATGCAGAAATCCATCGAGGAGGTGAGGATGCCACCCAGGTGCCAGAGAGAAAGCTGCCTCCTCAACAGCAGAGGAAAAGTGGGAAAGCTGCTCTAAAGTCACAGAGGTAATAGGAATATATTAAAAAGAAATTGCAAAAGAACAGGTGCTATTTTTCAAGGGAAACAGCTTTAGTATATTAAACAGTCATTCTGAGAGGTTATAACTTTCTTGATACATGAGAAGTAGTTATCTTTCCTGTGCGCAGCCATCATGTTTGATAATAGGAGGAAGAGGTATTGAGTAAATACCCTGAGGTATATGCTGCAGGCTGTAAGAGAGAGATGACTTAACAGATCAGAAGGGCTTTAACAACACACTGAGAAACTGGATTTCCAAAGCTTACCAAAGCTTGACCAACAAGTACAGGATAACCTGGATGTGTGAGTATGAGCACCTGGGGAGAGACCTAGACCCACTCTGTGCTTCCTGAGGAGATGCTGTAGTCAAGGCTCTCCAGTTGCACAAAAAGATGCAAGACAGGTCAGTGAGAAAGCCTGGACAGCAAGGTCTTTTACCAGAGCTGCAGAAAGCATCTGACAGATGTGGTGATGCAGGAGATGATGGCCCTTCTCTTCAAGAAAGGCAGGCATTTGAACACCACCACCCAACCACCCCTAATCACCTCCAGGAAAAAACTGAGTTAGAAGATGTAGGAAGTCAGGGAGAGAAAGTCAAACATAAAAAAAAAAGAGAAACAGAAGGTTATACCTAGTGCCAAAGAGAAGAAAAAGACTAAGCCTTAAGCTAAGAAGGGGGGAAAGGCCAGGTCTGCATTCACAGGAAAGAGAAAGAAAAAGGTTTGAGCACAAAATCAAAGGAAGGAAAAGGACAATCTGAAAGCCAGAGGGGAAGAGAGGGCAGAAATAAAGTCAGAGAGAAGAAAGAAGTACAGTGTGTTAACAGAGAGCCTGCTGAATAAGAAGCAGGATAATTCTCTCAAAAGTTAAAAATTTGATCTCCTTGTGTTTTCAACATGTCCAAGTACTTCTGTAGTTAAAAATGGGAACTGGGCTAGAATGCACAGAACATGGTATAATCTGCTTATCTCAGTACACTTGAAAGCAAAGCAGCCATTTTTATCACTTCCATGACATTACTGATGCCACTGGGCTTGTATCCACAAGCAAATCTTAGCCTGTCTTGGCTCTCACTTACCTCATGGACACAGAGAGAAAAAACATACTAGGACCACAGACACTCAAAAAAGGGAGGACGTATGGTTCTTAGAGAAGTGAATGTTATTGGATCAGTGGCGAGGTAAAAAAACAATTTATCATACTGAGTAAAATAAAATATTATACAAGACACTGGCAACTCAAATATTTACAGGTGAAACAAGTAATAAAGACAAAGACATTGCCAGATCTAAAGACAAACAGTGAACTGACAATTTTAAGTGACTAACATAAAATTACGAGAGTAAATATTCTATCTAAGAAGTATAAACTCTAAATTAATCTGCTTCAAAGCCAGGAATATGCAACTACTGCTGATGCTACTTCTGGGGAGACTATTTATACCTAAGAAGACAATACAGTAAAGTTCCTGGATACAGGCTTTATACTGGCAGAAATAGGAGGACACGTAGGTCCCCTGGATGTTTCCTTAGAATATGTCTTTTGAAATGGTTTGATGAAGACATGCTATCAGTTTCATTTGCTCTCCACTGTTGTACACACTGGACAAGCTGCAGCGTTAGAGAGCAATGTACAGTAGCTTCACAAGAAATGTGCCTTTATCTTCAAAGTAGCAGATTTATTGACTTTAATAAGCAGAAAATATCTACATGGACATTAGACAAACACAGACTCAACACAGACTGAGAAAAAGCTGATAATTGTATTAAACTGACTGCATTTTTGTTACATGTGTTTGGGAAATTTCCAATAACAGAGTGCCAAAAGGCCTGGTTGTGAGTCTGACAAAAATCCTACAGAACTGAAAAAGATAAATATTATATGGGGATTTTTTTCAGACAGAAATTGTACTGCTTTGGGTAAGTATATGGGTGTGTTTCTCCAACCTTGTTGAACAGTGCGAGGTTTGCCTTTGTGGGTAGTTCTGCTATTACTGGGACTGATGTCAATACAACAAGCACTCTACCTGAACACTTGAGAACACACACCATCTACAGAGCTGGGGAAAATGCTGTAAGGTTGTCCCATAGGAGCAATGGCTACAGCTGCAAGGTCTTGTTTCCTTCAGGGTTCTAGCTCTGTGCCTAAAAGCAGACTTGGTTGCATTAGCACATTATAAAGATCTGTAGGGATAGATAACGAGGATTTCTGCTCACATTTCCAGTAAGTAATAAGAGTCTAACAAGGTTTATGGAATGGAATTTTAGAAGCTTTTGCTTTAGTGCATGACCAGATGGTGGTGAGAAGAAGAGTGGTCGGGCTTCCGTGGTGGAAATTGTGACTGACTGGGTGATGAAATAAAAGCATTTGGGAAAGGAGAGTGGGAAGGCACTGGACTGCGATAGCTTAGAGCTGGAGGAGTAAGTCTGGGGTAGAGTCTGCACCACTACAGCAAATTTCAGGAAACTGGTACGTGTAGGAGCTCTGTTTCACTGGTGGCACAGCTAGAAAGTGAGTACTGCAGAAGGCACAACTCTGAATTGTGAGAAGCGAGGGAGGCATAAGGACACATGCAGATCAAGGGAAAAACAAAACGTCAAGAGGCTCATCATTAAATAAGCATCCTTCCTCCAATTTGCTAAGCGAGGTGAAAGTCACAAGAAAAAAAGAAAAATGGTCATGACATGAAGTCAGTTCCACATCACGCCTATATATATCTGCAAGGGGATTGAATTCAGTGTGCATAAGGTGCCTAAACTCTTCCAGTACCTTGTTGATGATCATTCACTATTTTAAATATCGTGTTTTCTATGACACTTGCATGAATGCATGTGCATGCATGTGTAATTAAGTGTAAAGTAAGATCCCCCAGAGATACAGAAGGATTTCAGAGTGCTGATCCTATGGCTCAATAGGTCTAGTTCAAACCTCAGGGCTGATACCATGCCTGAAGAAATAAAAGGGAGTGCACACACATACTGGTATAGATGCACACACTTACTGGTATACCTGTGCTTGCCATGGTACTGGGGTGTCTCAGTCACTGCGAGCATGGTCTGTACACCAAGGACCCTCAGGTTTTGGGGCAAATCCTGGGATATTTGCCCCAGAGACATGAAAGTATGGTGCAAACAGAAGGAGGTTTAAAAAAAAGACTCTCAAAGTGAAGGGTGACTCTAATCTTAACTCCTGGCTTTGATAGAAGGAGGAGGCCAGATGGTGATTAAAGGGCAGTTAGTGTCAAGGTCATCCACAATTACCATAATTTTGCATTTCTTGAGCTATTTTAGTTTGTGTTATAATGTTAATGTTATTTAAAGTACACTCGTTTGTTTGTTGCTTGTTTTAGAAAAGAGACAAAATTGCAAATTTAAGAAAAATATCTAAATCCTTGCAGTATTCAAGGGACTCAAGACCTGCAGCTCTGAGTCAATCTCTGAGAAGCTACTGCCAGCAATGCTGGCAGACTTTGAATCAAGGTTTTTCTTTGGTTTATACCTCTTCTTTTCTTGTTCCTCTCACATAAGCATGAGTAGTGGATAGGATTTTTTCTCTTTCCTTATTTTTTGAACCAGCTGAGTGGAACAACACAAACACTTAAATGCCATCTAGTTGTTTTCCAGGGCTTGCTCTTTCTACACATTCACTGTTTTGTACTTTAATGCACATTAGAATGTGCAACGATTACTGTAAACCTTGACATAAGCACATGCACCTACAATTTGAGCATCTCACATTGCTTGTTATGGAAAATAGGTTTTCAAGCTCTTGTTTGTTAGGCAGTGGTAGCTTTTTCTTTCATGATGTTGAGAACCCTGAGCCACGCTCGGCATCCTTTGTGCGTGCAATCATCTGATGCAGTGGTCCTGCATTTCACAGGTGTTGGGGACTGTGACAAAATGCTGCAGACAGCAATCCACTGGTCTTACTCAGGCCAGGAAGCAGGTCTGAGAGTGGAAAGTGGAAATGGTGGTCTTAGCGGTATAAAGGAAGTCTCACCAGAAGACACTAACCGAAAGGAAGTGCACATGGAAACATGCCATCACCCACACCCAACTGCAGCAAAACCTCATGCAGCTGAAGGGGGTTTATGGGATCTTTGAAGCATAGCCACCCACAACTGTCATCAGACCAATCTGTGTGGGGGTTTTTTAATAGGGCTTTGGGGGTTTTTTCCCTCCTTTTCTGACTTGAAGGCATAAGCTCTAACCTGCACGTGTGTGTGTGTGTGTGTATATGCATAAAGAGAGAGAGAGAAAACATGCACTTTTTGTCCTTTATCCTCTCCATGTTCTAAAATAAGATGTCCCACAAAAAAATTTCATCCACACAAAAACTGAACGAAAAGTCCCTAAAGACATCCCAAAAGTGGGATTCCTCTTAGGGTCAAACATCTAGGACGAGTTGAGTCACAGTCATAGTTTGGCTCATTCAGAAGTAAAGATCTTGCTCCCTTGAAACTGATCACCTAACCACAGCTGGCATCAGCAGAAATACAATCAAGATCAAGTGAGATTTCACTTTTACAGTCTGAGACCAAATGCTCATTCGTTATTGTTTATTTTTGTAGTTTTTATTTAAAAGATTATCCTTGGATGTCTGGATATGGGAATCAGAGGCTAAACTGCTCTAGCTGGATGATATATCTTCAGCTAAGTGTATAGCTAACCTGCTTTAAGTTTCATTTGAAGAACACTGCTCAGATGCTGTTTTCAGATAACTGTAATCCCACCTTTGATGAATTTCAGTGCAGTAAGCAGAAAGCATGAGTTCTTGATATTTCTTTGAAAAAAATCCATTTCACTTAATGTATTTTGCTGCCTCCTGTATGATTTTTTCTGTGTATTTGCATTCAGTTTTATTTACATAAGGTCCAGCTAAAAATGGATTTTTAAGTCATTCTCTGGGAAACTGTTCCAGTTCAGTTTGAATGACCAAGTAAGTGAATGAATGAAGTGCTTAAATCCAACAGGTTGTTACCTTCAGTGGCTTGTTAAGAGTCACGGACTCAAAAGCTCAGTTGCAAAGAGGAAACATAGCATGTTTCCATCCATCCAGAGACCAGGAAAGCTGCCATCTGACAGGGATGCCTAACATATGACAGCAACAGCTAACACTAACACAAGCCATCCTCTTCTCCCCATCCTTTCCAAGTCCTTCTGTCTGCCATTGCACATGCCCAGACACAACCCAGCTCCTCAGTGCTAGGTGTGCTGGTTCCAAAGTCTTGCTCTGCTCAATGTGCTATACCATGCTACATGGTTTAGGCAATGAGGGAAGGCCACTGCAGTCATCTATCAAGAAATGGAAATGCATAATGTGGGACAGACAGCAACGGAAACCAAGATTGTGCCTTAGAGATGAATGCAGAGGTGTACAGTCTCCCCAGACTTCATAAATTGTATCTGAAGTCCTTATACTAGGAGTCAGTCCAATTCACCCTTAGGACTGCATGGGCCAAAAGACACCATCAAAGAAGGTTCCTTTTCATTTAAGGTCACTTCAATAAAAGACCAAAACCATCCAAACCTCCCAACAGGTCACTTTCCTGCAGTTATCTTAAGACAGAACATGAGCAAAGCAAGGGAATGGAGCGTTCAGGCTGAGTCTCCATTCTCCAATGCAGCAGGCACCTTACACCCCAGAATCAAGCCCTGCTCACAGCAATGCATGTGAGCCTGTCCTCTCCCTGGCTGCTCACTCAATTCTCCTCCCACAACCCACACACATCCGTGCCAGGCACTACATTTACAATGGATCTGATGATGCAAACAGAATGGGCAGGTTGATAGTTTGCAGTTGGGGGGGTTGGGGGAAAAAAAAGAAAAGGAGAGAGAAAAGTCTTCCAATTGCTCATAATTTTCGATTTGCTGAGCAGTAAACAAAACCCCCAGAGCCACCATCTCCTTCAAAATTGCCATTTTTATCTGTGCTGCTCCACCAAGCAGCTTGGAGTGGTACCCACAGTACCCTGACACAAAACCACAGGAGGGTGAGGTTCCTGCTTCTGCTGGGAGCAGAACAGGGAAGCTATTTATTTCGGGTGCATCTCTGTGCAGTGAGTCATGTTTCGACTGGAAAATTGGCCACAGCTTTCTTGCAGATCTTTGTTGCCAGCAAAGCTGGCATGCTACCCAATTCCTCCCAGCTCCCTTTCTGCACCCCCACCCCCTTCCTCAGCTTGGGCTGCCTTTACATTGTTAAAGCCCCCATTTAATAATAGTCATTGTGCCATGTTAACCTTGAGAGTCAGGGAGAAAGGACAGTGAAGGGCGTAGCTGTGTGCTATAATGAGCATTTGGTGCTATAGCAGGTGGGAAAGGCTTTGGGGATCTGGGCAGATTAGAAAGAGAGGGGGCTCTAGCAGATGTTGAAGCAGGATGATGTATTGCTGTTCACTCTGGGATTCAGACAATACCAGCACAAAAGTAGAACAGGGAAACAGGGAAAAAAAATTGATCCCTTCTGATACAAACTGGGCTGGAAACCAGACATGCTTGAAAGTGAGCATTTAAAAAAGACAAATATATTTCCAGGCCCAGCACCTTCTCCTCTCTGTTACTGCCAGATTTCTCTTTTAAAACACCGTCTCAGGTTTGATTTATTTTACATTAACTTAAGCCTTGAAGCGTTGCACACAACTTCTCCTTCCTTTCCCCTCCTCTAAGGCAGTAAGTGAAAATGAATGCATCTGAACTTCATCCTCTTCAACACACCTCACAGGAAGCCCAGGCAGGACAGCAGCTGTAAATAAGGTCTCTCCCACACACCAAAGGTCAGAAACACTTAGAAATTCAAGTTGCTTTTTCTTCACCTTTTATTGCAACAATTCTGAAATATTTTAAAGGTGGGATTCCTTGTCTTACTATCCCATATAGCATAGACAACTTCAAAAGTAAATGACACACATTTGCCTATTAGCTAGGTGCATATATATATATATATGAAAGATAAATATATATATATAAAATACATAATTTATGTCAAGAGGACTAAAAAGTAGATTTAAGATGATAAAACTTTGTCCTACAAAGAACTAACACCTCAAGAGGCAATGGTGCATCTGTTGTAATAAATAATCTGCAAAAGATGAAAGAAAGTCAGGCTCAGTTTTGACCTTGATTTTCTGGAATGCAAATCAAAGTGAGATATTGGGTGCACAGCACACTGAAAAGCAAAGTTTATTAAAAGAGATACCTACATATGAATATAGGACCTTAGTTTTGGAGTCCCACTAGAGTTGAAAATCTAGGCCTAATTTCTGTTTCTGTTTGCAAAAATGTTGCCAAGAAACTCACATCTTTCTGAAGTTTATTAGATAATTAAAATTGTTCTCTGTGAAATAATTTCAGATCAGCAGATCATCCACTTTTGCATTCTTTGTAGGTGAATAATACACAAAATCTGGGTTACTTGTTCTTGAATGGCACAGATCTATGCACTAACTGATGAATGCATCTGAAATTGCTGCTGTAAAGGAGTTTATCTTCAGACAGTCCCACAAAGAGATGTGGGTTGGTACAGCAATTTCTAGGGAGCACCTCAGGCCAATGCTTTCCGACATCCTGGAAATCCTTAAACCAACCCTGATTTCTGACTTCAGAAGGCTGCCAAAAACCCCAGCAACAAAACCCTTCACTATCAGAAAAACACAATGGAATAATACAGAATATTACTATATCTATTATCTATTATTATATGTATGTATGATTGCACTGAACAGATTGCCCAGAGAAGCTGTGGCAGCCCCATCCCTGAAAGTGTTCAAAGTCAGGCTGGATGGGGCTCTGAGCAACCTGGTCTAGTGAAAGGTGTCCCTACCTACGGCAGGGGGTTTGGAACAAAATGACCTTTAAGGTCCCTTCCAATCCATCCATCTATGCTTCTATGACTCTATGACCTGGGGATTGTCTGTCAAGACAGGGAAACATTCTGATTCCTAGCAGCACCACTTCAATATTTAGATGACCAAGAAAACGACGTATAACAGAAATATATAGAAATGAAAGGAGAGTGAACTAGTTTGTGATAGTTCATAGCAGTCTCAGCCATCTGTGAAGCCAAAACTGAGCATGAGTTAGCAATGACTTTTCTGATAGCCATCAGCCAAAGCCTTCTTCCCCCTGGAGAAGCCGTCTGCTATCCTCTTCCTCTGTGCTTGATGACTGTCAGAGGTTGTATTGGTGGCCTGCTTACAGTTTCTGCCACTGAAGCCTTGCAGGTGATGGCAGGGAATGTTCTTTGCTCCCATATTCCTCTCGCCAGGGGACAAAGGGATGCGGTTCCACTCTTCAGTGGAAGCAGGGGGTGAATGTGCAAGTGAGGCTTTCTTCCTTATTACATATATAGGTTTAAATAAAATATCTTCCGTGAGTTTACTCAGCAACATCAATCCCTTGCCTCATAAGTGAATTCAATTAATTTAAAAAAAAACAGTTCAGAGAACCTCATCACCATATTCACATAGAGTGTCCTATTCACACCCCTCACACTCCAGCAAGTGCTAATGCAGGGAAAAATGAAATCTCTTTCTGCCACTCATCCCCTTTGTGGTACAGATCTCCTTCACATCCTGTATTCTCTGATTTTATATGTGGGGTTTTATTGTTCATGTCTGGAAAAAATAACCAAGCATGAATATGAAGTAAATTAATACTGCTTAGTAATGCTTTATTTATCAATCACGCTTTTATGAGCAAATGCATTACATGATGAGCAGCACCCAAAGGCACAGTCTCCATAAGACTCTGGTTGTTCTGTGTGTCTGTGGTTTAAACAGGCAAGCCTTAAAATAACATATAGAATAGACATGGGGCACTTCGAAATAGCCAAACACTTATGACAAATTTTAATTTGTGTCCCCTTTGGGCATCTAGAGGCCTCAAGTTTGGACAGAGGGTTTTGCTAATGTACAGCAAATCTAATCACATCAAAATGATAAAAATCAGAGTAAATCGGAAATTCTGTGGCTTCAGGAACACCACTTTGTTTTGGTTTGGGCACCAAAATAGAAATCTACTATTTTTTGCTATCCTGTATCCACTGACCATCAGCCTCAAGAGAGGTGGCTGAGGTCAGGAGCCTCCTTTCTTCCAGACCAGATAACCATCATCACACACAGGCACTCATGGAAATGGGTGAGCAAACAAAACTAGGAATTCTGAAAAAAAATGACGAGAGGAGAGCGATGGACTCCATTACCCTGGCAGATACCCGTTGCGTGAACAGCTTCCTCTGGAGTCACTGATTCTTGGACATCAGTAGAAGCTACGATTTAGGAAAGTGAAAGGAAAAGGGGAAAAGGTGACTAGTGGTGCTAAGTAATTAGATCTATGGACACAGCTAAAATACAAGAAAGAAATACTTGAAATCTGGCTTGATTTATTAGTATGCAGGATAAGCTTTGAGCAAAATAAAAAAACCTCTGAAATGAAAGGGAAATATGTTTCACAGTGGAAAAAAACCACAAAACAATCTAGAAGTGCTGACTGGGAATAACAACAAAAGCCAGATGGCATAAAATGGCATCTTTAGGGATTATGTGGCATAAGGAGCTGTGTAGAAAAGCATGCTCTGAGTCCTTAAAAATCTAACACCACTTACTGGGCATGCTCAGTGTCCTTAGATAGCCACATTAACTTACTCGATGTGCTCTGGCCTTAAAAGCTGGACAATCATCTCTATCATTTAAGCTCTCTGCCCTTAGTTATCCGCAGCAGTTCATCAGGCTTCCTCTGTTGTGCTGTTTTATATCCTCAGCAATCCAGGATATTCTGCATTATCAGAAACTTGAAAGAGAATCCTTTATCACAGTTAACAATGCAAGTAACCACCTCCGCCCCCCTGCCATAGGCATAAGACTCCTCCCACTCTCTTGTTCATTAATTGGGAATGGTAATGAAGCTTTAAGGAGCTCACTTCAGTTTCTTCTAGAGAGATCTGCAATATCACTGAAATGTTTTCTCATCATATGTATGTAAAGGGGCAGGAAACCTATTTTCATCTACCCACCCAAAATTATGCTCTACTGGTTGTGAGCATGAGATTGACTCATTAGCGAAACATCCATTTAAACAACTCGTTAACTTAATACTGTAACCAGTATTGAACTTCATATTTGTCAAAACTGAAGATCTCTGTGCGCTTAATTCCAAGAAGGCCCTGCCTACTCCTTTTCATCTTTCCACCAACAAGGAAATACTCTAACTGCAATCAAAACCAAGTCCAGTATCATTTACATTACAATCGTTAAAAGTCCCATCAGTAGTTCAGACATCTAGACACCATATTCCATTTGCTTACGGAGATTTGCAGAAATCTTCTTAACAGCAAAGAAGATTTCTCTCCCCAGACCATCAGCTTCTAAACTCAGCCTTTTCTCCTTTCTTCAGTGACGGATTTATGCATATAAAAAGAAATAAATGAATCAGCTTTTTCTAGTTACACAGTAACCCGATGCTTATTTGGATCAAATCTGTAATAGAAGTGCTGTCCTGTGGAAAATGTCTGCAATAAGCCTGTTGTATTTGCAGACCTTTTCTTTAAACATGAGACAATATCTTACTTACAATAATAGTCTGTAATACTAATTTCAGGACTCACACTTTCTCAGTCATGAACACAAGAAATGTAAATTTGATGATCCGGATCCATATACAAATTTCTTCCAGACCATTTGGAACCTACTGGACTGTGAACCGCAATATTCAGGGATGGATCAGAAGTTCCCAGTATCACTGGAATTCCAGACATCCTGCTGAAGCCACTTTTAATTAAAAGTTAAACTGTGCTGGCCTTATTTTGAAAAGCTTAGTTCACTGTGAAACATTACACTACTTTTTATTTTTAAATGGTGTGTGAATTTTTTTACTCATTAAATGTGCCAGATTGACAGTCCTCAACCCTCCTGTACCCACAGAATGGGTGGAACAGTAACATAATCTCCCAAATGTTGTCTGGCATTGATGGGAATAATTTCACTTGGCTTCTAATTTAGATAGAAATAGAGTCACTCCTCAGAGCAGGAAATGAACTTTCACAAGATAAAGCCTCCCCAAATACTACTGAAAGATATTTATTTTATTGACTATGAGACAGGTAGGAAAAGTATTCGGGAGTGAGGGAAGGGGAAAATAAGCACTCACATTCTCTGTAGAAATCTGAAAGGTGTAAAATCACTACATATCTGTCTGAGATTTCCAGTGTGAAATCTCACAGAGCAAGAGAATGCTTGATGTAACAGCATATCCCATTTCTAGTCATCTCCCATGGATTTTGGTACACAGAGTGCATTATGAATAAAAAAAAACTTAGCTGTTCTCCTCTGTTATCTATGAGTGGAATATGACCCTGTAGAGCAACAGTAATTTTGTTCCATTTGCAAACAGCCCAGAACTCCCCTTTATTGCCTTAGAGTGTCAAACACTTGACCTGGAAATCACCTCTGCTGGAAAATTAGCTGTTACTAAGTCCCTTGCACCTCTTTCTTGAGAATCAGGAGCAACTGAAACATGAAAAATATTTAGATGGGGATTTATAGATTCAGATGTCCTCATTAAGTTGAATGGAAAAAGACCAGGGAAACTGTGAGGCAGTTAATAAAAATGTCAGTTAAGAAAAATGCAGTCGAACCTAGGCAAAATGTGGTGCTGAGTATTATCTTTGTTTCAGGGACCCCGTCTGACACAGCAGATTTAGCAATAGCCACATATGCCACTATACTCTGAGTCCTTTACCACAAGGCTGCCCATTTTAACATTTTGAGGGCAAAACAGTTTTAGTGAATATCCATGAGAACACCATTACTAGAGGGAAATGATTTTAGTGCAAGCTAATGGAAACCACATTACATGAGTAAATTATTTTACTGCAAGCCTATGAAAACCACATTACAATGGTCAAACAATCTCATTTCAAGTCCACTGAGACCACATTAATAAAGCCATTATCAAAGTAAACCAATTTCAAATTAACTCTATGGGGATTCAGTTTTAAATGGCAACAAGATTTCAACGCATGTTGAAAAAGGCCCCTTGAATGCTATTACGGTGTAACGTCAAAGGTGCAATCAAAGTTACAGGGGGCCAGCTACATGATTATAATAAAAATGGGCACAGTCTTTTCCAAAATCTGATAATTTGACTAACAATTTGCTGTTAATTACCATTTGTATTCTATTTATTTCTTCCTTTCCAATGTGTGACATGAGTTTGTTAGAAACCAATACATGCCAAATGAATTTTAAAACATTTCAAGAAGTCATTTTGACAACCCAAAAGCCAGTAACCTCATTCAGCCACTTGTGACAAGTATGCATACCATATTTTGGGATGGAAAAAGCTGCAAATAAGTCCTTATCACCTGTGCCAGGAACAATAATCATCATGTGCTGAGAAGAGCACAGGGCTTGTGTCTGAATTAATCTGCAAAGTGGGCTATGTAAAGAAGAAGGAGGAAAATGGAGAGCCTGCACACTCTCTGCTGAAACTGGCAAGGCTACGCTCGTATCAGACAAGCTGATATTTATGAGTTATACATTCATCTGGGCACTTACACACATATCAGAAACGACCTCAGATGATGCTTTCACTTTTCTGCTTTGATTTATTCCTACAACATCCTTTGTCCTCACTACTGCTATAGAAAAATAATCTTTAGCTGTCAAAAGCTAAGAAAGCATTGCTTTATGTTTTTTAGAGATGGTCCCAGACACTCATTTTTTGATGTATCTGTCGAAATGTTTGTGGGTCCTTTTCACTCTGTAGATTGACCAGCCCTGAAGCTTAGAGTGCAATCAAACTTAATAGAAATCAACTTAGCACCTTAGCTCTGCCTAACTAAACTCAAACTTCCCTGATGCAGAAGATAAGAAAATACTTAGGCAGGAGAATTCTATCCTAAATCATATATACCTGTGGACTTAAAGCATCTATAATTTTTGGTAGTGGGGCGAAGGATTTTCACTGCAACTTTAGAAGTACATTCTAATTTAACTTCAACGGCCAAAACCCTTTTTGTAGATCTGGTTGCAAGTTTTTATGCCCACTATACAGAGAAATGCTTTGTAAATAGTGACTAATTTCAATATGTATCTTTAGATATCCTTCTTAAGTATTAAAACTTTCTAAACATACAATAATAATAACAGTAGTGCTATCTCTGCTGGCATAGAAAAGCAAGAGTTCGGGTACAGAGTTGATACCGATGAATTAGTAAACTACTATTGAAAAGCTTTTCCTATTCAGATGAGAAAACAAATCATGATTCCTAATACATCTTTGGTCATCAAGATGTAGACAAAAATCCTGAAAAAAATTACAATAGAAAGTATTTTAATAGAATAAACAGTTCAAAAATACTGCATTCATCAATTGTAGCTGTGGGTGTTTCAGCTGTTCACTAAGTTTGATTAGGAAGAAGAAGCAAAAAAAGGATCCCTTAGATACTCCTGAGTGGCATATTACTGATAGCTAGCACAAGAATTAACCAAATAAGGGCGTATATCATGAAAATAACAGGATTCCACCAATCCTACCTCAAAGTTCCATAGAATTTTAAAATTGCCAGATTTGTTGAAATGTACATAAATTGTGTTCATTCTTAGAAGTATAAAAACATTTATTTCTAAACTTTGCCTGCTCTCCATTAGGACTTAGGGATATTAGAAAAGGGACACATAATAGTTTTTCAAAATCATCATTTTCCTGCTGATTTGCCAGCTGTTTCTATAAACCCCTCAAATTTTCTGACTGGTAAGTCTGAGTGCAAACCACAGCAGTGAAGTTCTTGGTTTAGATTCTGCTGATCTCAAGTACAAAAATCTCTTTAATAAATACATAATTTTCTATCAAGTATAAGGTAGTTTGGGGGTGGTTTTTTTTTTCCCCAATATTTCCCAAGTAATCTCAAAGCAAGTACACACTGTACATCTACTTACGCAAATCCAAATATCTCTGGCAGAGAATTGACACCTCTGCTTGAATTTCTCCTTTTTCTGCTACTGTGATTATTGCTGATCAACCAAAAATTATTTGATGTTATTTTATTTAAAAGCGATATTCAGGTCTTGAGTTTTAACACATATTTTCATAGCTTCGTTTCCGCTACATGTGAGGTGATTTCAGATGCAGACACAAAGTCATAATCACAACAAAAAGAAAACTGCCAAAAGACAGTTGATATTTCAAAATTCATTTGTGACAAAGAAAAAATGAAATAAATACAGCCCACAGTCTTGCTCAAACTCTAAGTGTATAATAGGACAGAGTTTTAATCCTTTTGTCATTTTCATGAGAGTCTTAACCTTAACTGACTGTGCATATTTTCATTACTTCTAAATGTTGGAAGAAATCAAGTCCAGTTACAACAGTAAGAACACAGCTATATTAGGTTCAGTAAGACATTAATACTTGTTGTGATTTTATATTTAGAACCAGTTACTTCTACCCAGAGAAAATTCATAACTGTTGATTTGCTGCAGGAAGAAATTCCTCCAAATTAAAAAAAAAAAAAAAATCCCCTTACTAATACAAATGAAAGAGTGTGGATTTGCTTTTCAGAGCCTTGTTCTCTCATAGTGCTGAGTAGTGCAGTGCACATACTTCAGTGTACTGGAAGAAAGCAATCACATTGGTGGGTGTCACTTTTGAAATCTTCTGGTACACATTCTATCTTTTTTTGTTTCCCATTGATGCGCAAAAACTGACTCCACAGTTTTGTGGTAGCATGCAAAGGTTGCAAGAGATGCGGCAACTTAAAAAATATCAGAATGCTAGAAGTTCAGCACTGAAAACTATTCTGAACAGGAGGGGAGAATTTTGAGTTAGAAGCATTAGGTGTTGGACGGTCTTATAAGTAGAGGAAACACACACACTAACCCAGCAGTACAATAGAATTAGCCTTGAAACAGTCATCCACAGAGAACAGTTTCCCAAAATACTGAGATGATCCTGAAGTATTTGCAGGTCACTATTGGCAGCTGAGCTGTGTGTTGGAAGCAAAGACATACAGGCAACTGCTCTGGAATTTAGTATTTCCAAGCTGGAGATGAACAGACTAGACACACAGATTAATCATTGTTAAAAGTAGTCCTTGGGCCACTTTGAAGGTATAAGTTAGCCCTGAAGATTGCGAGACTGCTGAGACTGCTTCAAGCATGGCTGGAGGAGCATCTAAAGCACTTAGATCCCTGCACACTCAACCATACCTTCTGAGTTAGTACAGTGGGTTAGTAGACTCAATGGTCTGTGAGATGGACAGAAGGTAGGAGGAAGTGAAACAAACTACATTTATGGTCAGTCAGATGGAGGAAAAATTTGGATTCAATGCAAACTTAGACATAAACCTTGCTCTGAATCTCACCAAACTCTTTCTTACATCTCTTGCAATTAGAAATTGGGATATATTTACTTCTCTTGATTTCAATCTCTGTACTGATATCCCATTCCTAGGACTGACTTTGATAGTCAACAAATCTCTACTCAAGGTAGTGAAATATTTTTAGCAGCTTTGATATATTTGCACATTTGCAGAGCTGTGGTCATTATGTGTGCTACATACTAGTTGAGTCATAGGCTGTGGCTCTGACAGTTCTCGTGAGCTAAACAAACATAAATTAAAGTGTGGCAGCAGCATAAGTGAATGGAGGTTTATCAGGTGTGGGAACAACACACAAAATGTCATCCTAGCCAAGAACCCGTGTTGACTCATTCACTTGGGCCTCATTTTTAAGAGGTTGAATGAAAAAAGAGGATGAATGCGATGGAAACTAGAACCTGAGCACAAGTCTAACATTTCATGGCAACCTAAATCAGCAGTGGTGTCACCTCATAGTCTCTTTGATAAGGATGCAGGTGAAGAATCCAGACCCAGCTGCTCTTGCATGCAAAGTTCCAATAATAGCTCCTACAGCCCAGTGTACCTGTTAGGACATTCATTGCAGTATAAAATAGTGTCAAATGATCCATAAAAGAAACCTGAGATGATATATTAATTCTAAAAGATAAGAGTAATTCAGTGTTCTTGGTCTTGCCAAGCTCTTGTCTTCATTGACACAACAAACATATCTCACCCGTTAGAGTGATAGAAGTAAATATCAGTATAGTTTGGGCTTTAGAAGCTCATTATAGGCCTGTTGGTTGCAATATTTTGAGGAAAGATGAACGACAGTTTAGAAGAAGAATATGTTCAGTAGCTTCTCACTTCTTGGCATGTGGATTAAATGCATAAAATGGCTTTGGCAATGTCCAATTGTTTTTCAGTCTACGATACCTGAAGCAATTTTCTTACAAAAAGAGACAAAAATTGAGAATAAACATACCAGAGAAGTGGTGCCTATCTAGTTCTGTTTGTGGGTTCATACCCACTCTTCATTTATTTGTTGCTGTATAAGCATTTCATATAATACTTGAAAGTTTGTATTCTATGAATAAGATTAATACAGTGTACCCCTATTTCCAGTGACAGACAAAAAGATTTCATCTCTCGATTAAGAAAACCTGGTCTTATGGTTTGGGGGTTTTTTTTGTCTAATTTTTCATTTTATTTTATTTTCTGGTGAGTTGCATATTCATAAAACCTACAAAATCTGAAACATTTGGAAAGACTTCCCAGATTTACTTTTTAAGCTCTATCACTTACAATAAATTGCTGTCTGAACCCTTGTTTTCACTGATATTTCTTTGGGTATATTTTTTCTTCTTATGAATTAAAAAGATCTGCCAGACAGTGCTCCCTTAAAAAAGTTTCCTCTCTCTTTCAGAGATATTGAGCTGCTTTTATGTCTCTTTTTTCTGCCCCAATCAGTTGTTCCGTGGACTGGTATTTGAAATTAAACCCCCTGTCTTTTTCCACCCATCATATGACACATAACATGTGATAAACTTTGACCTTCAAAGATTTGCCCAAGCAAAGTGGAGAGGCCTAAATAATGAAATAAAAAGAGCAACAGGGGGAAAAAAAGAAAAAAAACAAACAAGAAGAAAAGCCCCAACTTTGTTTGAAAATGGAGATCTTGCTGGAGCACATAAAAATCAGATATTCTGATTCACCACATCACCTACACTGTTGGTGATATTCCCATTGCGAAGCACACCATGAATGCCTCTGAATTAAAAATTGAATTTTGCAGGATGGGCTCCAGAAGTTCCCATCTGCTCTGACTGGCTGCTGTAACTGGAGTTTTAGAAACATCACAGCTGACCAGTTAAAAGAGCATGTATGAAATCAATTTAACATTTTTAATGGAGTGTATTCTAGAAATGATGGTATTTGGATGATAGTGAGCAAAATTGGCATCAAGTACATTAGCTAATTCCTCAAATTTTTTGGAAACTAAGCGTTTTAATACTCTGCAGTAGTGAGGATAATAATAATTCCTTTAGTTTCCTTAGCAGGGAAAAATATAGCTTTTTTAGAGACACTAGTTATTTTGAAATAAAACAAAACAATATTTTTTCAGTAAATAGAGAGTATCAAATACCTTTAAGTTATTTAGATGTACAGAGATGTACAGGTAAGCTGTAGCATCTTCTATCCAAGTGTGCGCAACTTTAAGCAGAGTTGTGATGTAATGTGAAACTGTTTTGAAAACCCCTGTCAAACATTCAAGCCAGAGCATGCAATTCACACAACCATAGAATCATTAAGGTTGGAAAAGCCCTCTAAGATCATCGAGTCCAACCATTAATCCCCACCATGTTCACTGCTCAATGATGCCCTCAAGTATATCCAGGTTTTTTGAACACTTGGGATGGTGACTCCAGCCTTCCCCCATTTCTTCCCTCTTTCTAGGAATAGTGATTTACTTCAGTACTTCATGCATCAAAAGGGTATGAAAAGCCAATGTTCAGGTCTGTAAACAAAAAATACTTGCTTTCTGATTTGTGGTCCTCATCTCAGCCTGACACCTTGAAGACCAATAGAATCATGAATTTAATTTGCTTCAGCAGACTCCCCACCCTCCACATATCAATTTTTTTGGTGCAGCTGCCCAGAGAATAATACAGAGATGAAATGGCTCTCCTCCAGCTTTGTTTCAGCCTTAAATGCACCCCACAAGGATATTCAATGCTCTTTTCCTCCTGTCTTGGGATACAGACAGGCAAAACACACACTTGGTGTTTCCCCAAATGCGGTTGTTCTTTATTCCATTGAATAGATAGAAAAGAGAATTGAAGTTGAACCCTTCAACAGATAAATTTTAGACAACAACTTCAATTTCAGTTAAATGAAGCCACAGAGTGTATCTAAACCATGAGAATTTTACCTATGCAGTAGCAAAAACTAAAAAGTGAAAATGAAAAATGTGTTTAATACTACTGGTTTAGAAAAGCATATTCCATATTTATAAATGGTATCTAAGGTCAAATTTAACTGAGAACAAAATCTGACCTGCGTTTGAGTTCAAGGCACAAGGACTACGTGTTACTGTGATCAGGTTATTTCCACTCCTTGCTTACTATGAATTTTCTAAGACACCATATGGTACCAAGCTGCCTCTAAAGTGAATACAGCATCAAAATAAATATGATGAAACCCCTACATGTAGTTACCTACCTGGGTAAAATTTTGAAGATTAATTTCTTGGCAGAAACATGTAGAAATTTTTGCAATTCAAAGCATGTGTTGTCAGCATTCTGTGGATTTGGATATCTGAGTATTTAGATGCCTAACCTAATGAACTTTATAGCTCTTTAACAATCTGACCCATGATTCAGGTTAATTGAAAATGGGTCAAAGACTGCAACAAAACCCACAAAATCCAGCACTGGAGTCTCTTCCCAGTTTGAACTTGTCAGCAATTCATAGTCCCCGCTTTTTTTTTTTTTAGAAATGTTTTTATCTGTTCATCTTAAACCCATTATTTTTTCTTAACTAAAAAAATATTACATTTAAAAAAAAATCCAAGTAAACCCCTCTGTGTTCTCGTCTTCATGACCACTCCAGCACATACACTACTTGGACACAAAATTCTTGTTTCCTTTGTCTTCAATATTTTGCAAATCATAATGCATTTACAGCTATAATGCCTGCAGACTTTGTCAAGACATTCGTCCCTGCATAATGTTTACTTAGCATGTTTGGAAATAGATTACTGATGCTCTTAATTGTAGACTATGAATTTAACCTTCTTCCCCAAACAAAGACTAAATCTTTGTCTGGATGCTCAACGCAAGGCACCACCCCAGTCCAATATCTTGTTTCTCTCTAGTCTGCTTGCAAGTGGTGTTAGAAGGGACTTGTTTGTTGCCATTTCTTCTTCATTAGCAATTCAGAAACCCCCTATGCTCCCACTGAGCCTGTTCCTTTTGCTCTCTGATCTGGTCAGTGCCTATGAAATACACCCTGTCTTTAAAAATGCAAAGACAAAAATTCTTGTCCAAACAAAAAAGTACATTCTTTGGATTTTTTTCTTAAATTGTGTTTATGTTTGTGCCTGGAAAGGATAGCTTATTCTTAAATAATAGCCATGAATCACACCTACTTAGAGGTTAATTATCTGTTCACTGAACTCTTTAATTGTAAAACTATATGTATTCTGACCCAAATATACAAGAGGAAAAAATGTTATTTTATTTATGCTAAAATCTAGCATGAGAAGACATTCAAATAAATGACCTCACCACTGAGACATATGATAAAGTATAGGCACTTCTTGTTCAACATTTGTTTGGGGTTTTTTGTTTAGTTAGGCACGTATCAGGTAACTGATCTGTAGCTGTTAACAATGTGATATTTATGATTAATGTGACTGCATATGATTTGTGCATTAGAGATTACCTGGAGTTTTGGCAGGATTCTTGTTTTCTTCTTGAAAATCAAATGGCATCCATAAGATGTAAGAAAAGGAGGAAAAAAAAGAATAAAAATTCAAATATATCTGAGCATATCTATACTGTAATTTGTAATCATTTAAGCATCTACTTAATTATAAATTAAAAATTGCTTGTAGATAAGGACAACAAAAGTGAACTAACACTCATGTATAGCCTCAGAGGAAAGGATTGGTGCCAATTGCTTTTATTTCCACTATCAGATGCAATCAGAAACATGCTTACACACCCAGAATCTCATACCGGAGCTTGGTGTCCTGCTTTTAGCTGTAGACAGAAGATTGCTGGATCAGATGAAAAGAAAAAAAAAAAAAGAATAATGTTTTCCGAATAATTCATAATCTCAAAAAATGCTGGTTCCAGAGAAGATCTGTAAATGAGCACAGGATGAGGTTTATGAGTTACACCCCTATAAAAACCCTAGAAGGTGTGAATTTATCAGTACAGTCACAGGTTGCTGCCCCTTC
Organism: Amblyornis subalaris; assembly: GCA_018881555.1. Classification (NCBI taxonomy): domain Eukaryota; kingdom Metazoa; phylum Chordata; class Aves; order Passeriformes; family Ptilonorhynchidae; genus Amblyornis; species Amblyornis subalaris. The sequence goes on from JACAXG010000072.1 coordinate 420,887, forward strand.
ACCTCACATAAGCTATGTGCTTATGGAGAACTGATTCTTCAGAAAATATTTCCTACCTTGCCTACTCCAGCGGGGATAAACAGCTCATTAAGGGACTAAGGCTCCTTCCTACAAGCCAATATTTTCGGAAATGGAACCTGTACGGAGACAGCTTGACAAGCATTGGAATTTGTTTCCTCTTTTGATTGAGTACATTTTCTTCATCATATGAGGAAGGAATTTGTTCACAAGCATTTTTATATGGTGCAGACGTTGAGATACTCTGTCACAGATTTCAAGGTTTGGACAGATTGAAACCTTGTTCAAATTGTCTGGTAGAAAAAAGTTGCAAGCACCCAGCTATTGAAATGTGTAGCTCATTTGAAGAGTAGGAATTGAAAGCCTAATTACATTTACAAAGCTGTACTGGTGTGTCTCTTCTCAAGGCAGCTCTTCAGGAAATGCCTTGGGATCATGACTCTAGCTTCCACTTCATTCCAGGAGTATTTTGGTGGGGATATCACTCAGAGCAGGTTCTGGGTAAGTGCAACCACATCCACTGTGGACATCAGCAATCAGGTGGGGCTGAAGATGGGAAAGGAGAGACTTTCAGTTTAGACCTCTGTGACTTCAGAAAGGATGTGTCTTGGTAAAGATGAAGCATAAAAATGCCCAGCTCCTCAGGGAGGGAACTGGTGTGTTGCTTAGGAAGAGGTAGACAGCTTTACCATGGTACTAGCATGAGGACCTGTAGGTATTACATTCCTCTTTCTGACAATGTCTCTAAGTCTGCCTGTCACCCACTGGCTAACAATACCTACATCCGAGACCCATTTCAGATTGTCTTGTCTCAAGTACTTCAGGATTCAGTGCACATATTTGTGGACTCTGCAATTTTAAATTCTTTCAGATCTACTTCCATGTGCCACAGTTATTAATGCAGGAGATGTATTGAGTTAAATTGGTACTGCAAGAAGCGTGAATTTTATGATGTATTTTAAACTCCATGGTTGTGAATTGTTTTCTTCTGAGTGGGTGAATAGTGCTATAAAAAGATACATTATGTTTCAAGGTCTGTCTCAGCTTGGAAAAATATATATTTATTTACTGTATATAAACATTAAAAAAATCTCTTGAAAAGATAGAAAGGGGATAATATTACCACACAAGATATTTCTCTAGAGGACAATATTGAACATTATTTAAATAAGTTGTTCATGGGCAACAAAAATGTGGAGCTTTGCTTCATATTAAACTATGCTTCTGTCTTGACATGTTAATATCTGTTCCACCTTTCACCTTATGGCATCTATGCTGGGCACGAGGTACCCTGCATGAACCAAAGTGGCTGCTAACTGGGCCATTAACACTTATGTGGTGAGTTTAGATTGGCAAAGCTGTGTAAAATTATTTTTTAGTTTTGTGGAGTTACAGAAATACATTTTCTGTTCTGGACTACATATTAAACAAAAGTTGTTTTTTCAGTCCAGCGAAAGAAGTCTGGGTCTCTTTGACCTCTACAGAACACCTGCTGTCATATTTTCCATTTAGTAGTTTTTATCTGTGTGAGAGTCATCCTGACTTGTTACTGTATTTAGAGTAGTTTTCAAGATATGTTGGGTGCATGTTTATGTCCCAGCTTACATGAATGTCTATCATGAAAAATATATGCAGTGGTGCATAAATCCTGTTCTGTTACATGATAGAACAGTTTTGTTGGTTTTTTTTTCTCTCTGATATCTAAAAATCCCTGAAAAATCCTAACCCTTAAATACAATCCTTTCACTTTGCAAAGGTAAAAATCTCAAAATTAAAAAACCAAAACAGAATGAAACCAGGTTTATTGAAAAAAAAATCCTAGATTTTAAAATGTTAAATGGTGTTAAATGTTTTGTCATCATAGTCAATTAAAATTTTTTTCTTCCCTTTTTTTTGGGCAGGCTTGATGCTTTACTTACAGTGGGAAGAGAGAGAACCAGTTACAACAACCTTATCCTCCTAAACAAGCACCATTCCTCTTCCTACTGCTGCTGCAAGATTTGACCTCCACTCAAAAGTCTTGCAGAGCACCTCTGTAAACCAGACACTCCCAGAAAATGCTCTTGAGCACAGAATCTCAAACATCTATGCTGCAAAAGCACTGGCTTTGGTTTCCCAAAGAACAGCTGGGTACCGCCACCAAGTTAAGAGGAGAAGGAAAAATTTCAGGAGGCAATTTTTGCACGATTTACCTCTTTTGGAGGCTTAGAGGGAGTTTAAGCAAAAGAATAAGGATTTTTTTTATATTATTCTTTGCTTTAGTGGTAAACTCTGGTCCCAGCCATCTTAAATCTGCAAATGTAAATAGATCTACAACATTCATCTGACCCCTTAGCATGGCCCTTCACTAGCAGGGTAATTTGACAGACTAGTTCAAAGAGACTTACCTGGCTTCTGATGCTGTCACAAAAAGTTTATATGGATGGGAATTCAGTTTCTTCCAATCTTATTTCCAGTCTGGTGCCTTTCACCTCCTGAACAATCAACCTCACTTAAAAAACTCCACAAACTAACAAATATCTAAAAAATATTATTTCAGTAAGATTTTGTGGCATTCATAAAATTACAGTCTCTGAGGCATAAATAGCATTTTTCTGTGTAGATTCTGACAGCAGAAATAGAAATTTCCCCACCAGTGGTTTCATTGAAAGTGCAATATTTTTCACAATTCTAATGAAAATGGTAAGTTTCCACTGTACAGATCATATTGTGGTACTTGCAAAACATGTCTTCTAAATTTTCTTGACATTCATAAATATTTCACATGCTCCCCCAAAGGGACTGGGTAATACACAAATTGCTGAGATTGTAACAAACAAAGTGGTGCACTGAACAGGAGATAAAAGCAATCTGTGGAATGGTGTTATTGGACATTTGGGATATCAGAAATGGCTGTTTCTTACAATCACCCCTTGGCAAGCTACTTAGGACTATCTTCTCCATGAGATAAGTGCCTGGGCAAGAAAAAGAGCGAAGGATCTGCCTTGCTCTGGATGTCAGATGGTCTGCAGGATTCACCCTCCAATGCACAGCAGCACTTCACATCCTTCCAGGGGCAGTGACCAAGCTAAGGAAGAACCACCATGCTCTTCTGCCAAGCTCTGTGTGTGGGGCTATAACATATTTTAAAATAAGGAGCATACACATGCAACAGCTGCTTGTTATGATCAGGCTCCTATCTGTCCTTTGTAGGTGATTTCTAGCCAGACAAGGCTGCCACTGTAGACAGTTTCCACTGAAAACCAGGTCAAGTAATTCTGTATTCATCTCATCCAACAGCAAAACCGTGGCATCTAAGTCAGAGGATTGCAGTGTTTATTTTATTAACACCGAAGTTTTTTATTAATTCCCATATCTTTTTTTCTTTCAGTTTGTGTTGGAATCACACTTTATAGTAAACATTTAGGAATGCAACTGATAACTAGCCCACAAGCACAAAATTTATAAAATCAGTGTGATAAGCTCTGAATATTTTATTGCAAAGTAGCCATAGGCTCTCTGGAGCAGAGAACAGTAGTTCAAGACATAAAACAAACAGAACCATAGTCACAACTGCTCACTTGAGAAAGTAAGATATAGAGAATCAAGAGGAAATACAGCCAGTACCAAATTCTCTAGCCCTGCAAAAATTACCAGAAGCTATTGTATAAACTGTGGAGCTGATGAACTATTCACGGAACATGTACAGTAACATTTATGGAAGAGAACTACTAATGTAAGAAAAAAAATAAGAGAAAGAAGAAAGGTACAGGCAGATATGAGAAAAGGCAATTTCTACAAATTAGTGAATTTGAATTAAATGAATCTCAGAGGGCCAAGGGAATTAGATATTAGTCATCTGAACTCTGACAGTTGGTTTTGAGAAGTCACAGAGAAAAGGGAAATGACAGAAAAGTGGAATAAAAAAAATCATTTTATCCACTCTTTAAGATAAAAGTTTTGAGGTACCTGAACAATGTTAAAAAGGAAAAAAAAAACCTTTTAGCAATTGCATGATGAAATAAACAAGGCAAACACATTTATAAACACTGAGGAGGACTTTCCTGAACACACTGTGTACTTTATATGTCCTGGTTCAATACTGGCATATTATTCACCCATTTTTTCCTCTATTAATATCAAAGTGAGAAAAAAACATATCAGAGGTCTACACTAAGTATTCAATTTTCTTTGACTAAATGTCAAATGCATCTCAAGCTAATAGGTATGGTCCACAAGTCAAGTATATTACCGGATCAATCCTGGTTCTGCTGTAGCTGAATTTTCTATTATAAAATAGTGAAGACAAGGATGGGAATTCTGTCATGATCACAGAAATGGTCTTGGAGAGTTGTTTTCTTTGTGTTATACACAAAACAATTAAAGGGCACTAATTACAGAGAAAACCGTGAGAACAACAAGAACCTACCAAAACAAAATAATCTGCTACAGGGCAGTTCTCCCGATAGGTCTGAATGGGGCTTTTTAATGACTATTTCACAAAATATGAAAAGGAATAAAAATACCAAACAAACAACCAAAAAACACCCAAGAAATTGATCCTGGAGTTTTACATTTAGATTAGATTATGAAGTTTACATAATAATGCACTAGCAACTTCTCTATATACTATTTTAATAAATTTTTGGTAGCAGGTTTAGAATATGAATATTCAGTAAATATTCCTGAGTTCCATTATGTATGTTGAAATTTTAATTAAAAAACTCTGAAATACAAAAATATGTAAAGTTTATCTGGGGATCCCAGCAATACAATGACAGAAGATGTGAATTGTATGCAGGTGTTATTGTGTGAAAATCTTTGATTTTGTGTTAAAAAGGCAGTCACTAGATTTTTCTGGTGTGAAAACAGAATCTGCAGATCTGCATGAAACTTTATTGCTACCTTTGTAAGTATGGAGTAAAATAACACTTTCTGTTTCATAAACCAGAATGAAGGTTATGTAGAATTTTTGGAGCTTCTAAATATAATTATCCCATAGTATGCATCTGACACAGAGTTGCACGTGAAACAGTGTCAGGGAGAAATAATTGTGGTATTTCCACCATGCAATATTAAGTACTGCTGATTAGTTTTGTGTCTTTATATTCAGCTGCATAGAATAAAAACCCAGGATACTACTCTTCAGTGTTCACCATACTCACAAAAATCAGTTATCTCACATACGTGAGAATCTGTCAGCTGCAAAGGAGCTGACACTGACTGTTTGAAATGCACTGCTTTTTGCCTGCATAGAAAGCATCTGACACAATAGTTCCTATCCTTTTCTATGGTACTTTTAGTAACTCTGAGCAACAATTAAAAACAGTTTAGGGCCAGGAATGCACTAACAATCTCTCTCTTATCTCATCTGGTACGAGAACCTCAGGCTGTGCTGTTTCCTGTGTAGTTTTAGCATTGCAGATAACTTTTGCAGACGGTGGTAATAATTATGGCAGAATGAGGTGGTAATAATCCACATTTGCACTTTCAAGTGGGAACATTTTACTGTGATTCTATTCACTCTCAAATTTATAAGCCTTTGATTATTGACAGACTTTGCAGAAATAGCATTGCATTGTTATCCTAAACACAATTCTGAGAAGACTATTGCACAGAGCAGATGAGATCAATCATATGCCTTAGACAACCTCATTTTATGCAACATTTTGAATATAAATAAGGATAGCAGTTGTGAAAAGTGTTAGAAATAGAGTCCTGGCCAGTAAGATTATTTAATAATTGAGCAGGTAGGAAGAAAACAGAAACTAAACAAACTGCTTATCAACATGTGTCAATCTCAGTAACGATTGTCTTAATAAACAAGAAAATGTCAGTCCTCGAGGTCATGTAATTCATGGCATTGCTATCCTAAAATTGTTGCTAACTTTTTTAGTGTCTATAAAGAGAAAAAATAAATAGCCACAATATACTTAAAGTTTCATCTCCCTTGCCTTTTTGTTGCAGGTCTTTTCATTGCTTGATTAAAATCTGAGTTCTCTCATTATTTCTCCAGTCCAGTACATAGAAGTTCATTGCTTTTGCTATTGAAGAGTTTATCTTCAACATGCAGCACACATGGGATGCAATAGCCATGTCTTTAACATCCTAAGTTCAAACTTTCATCACAGTCTAGAATGTCAATGATGTTCATATCAGTCATACATTACCTGTGGAGCTGCTTCTGCATAATGCTGTAATGATATTATGTCATTAACTCTGCTTTTTTCTTTTTTTTTCCCAGGAGGACCTTCTAAATGGGAAACCAAAGACAAACAGCTTTGCCTCAAGCTTTCCTTTACTTTCTTTTCATAGGATAGTCTTTTCTGCTCTGTGGACTGCAGGTGTGAAAGATCTTGATTTCTTTTCTTTAGCACCTGACTTTGGGGGCATCCAAAGTCTTCAAACCAAACCCCTAGCATAATTAAAACTGTCTCTGGCTTTTATCTCTCTTTCACTTTAATTTGCTTATGCACTTTTATAAGCCAGAAATGTAGTTCATTCCGCTCTGTTCAGCTTGAGATAGGCCAGGATCCTAATTATCTATTCCACCTTCAAGAACAACAATTTTAAAGATATCTAGTTTAATTTCCAGGCTATGACAATTTTACATAGACTTTCAGAGATGCTTGCATATTGTAGCACAACTTTTTATTGTCAGCTTTCTTGTGCTCTTTCCCCCTCCATTCTTCCACCTTATTTATTTTCAAAGGAATATTTCTTGTCACTTGCCTTGTCATTGTAGAGAAAAGTCTAAACCCACAGTATTTATGTAATTTATTCCATATTCAAAATGCTTTATAGTTACTGGCTATCTATTTCATAAACATTACTGTAAAGTGCAGTAGTCAGAGTAATTATCTGGTTATGGCTATGCAGAAACTCTGTGGCAAGGGAAGGGCTGAAAAAAGAGGATTGTTACTCACAGCTCTGCAGTCTTTGTACCACACTATATCTCTTACAAAGGTCAAAAATGAAAGTGAAAGATATTACTGAACTAAGGGACATTAAACTCATATCTCATAATTTACACAAGGCTTCTAAAAATTACTTTTACTCAATCCAGTGAGTCTCTTTACAGTTCGGACGTTATAGACAGCACCAGGATAATGTGATACTCAAAACTCATTTTCAAGTAGGCATCTGCTGAAACAAACTTTGTAGACTTCCTTCAGAAAGCCTTTGCTTTTAATTGATAAGGGAACTTAGAACAAAACCTCGGGTCCTAACACAAGGAGCTTTTTTAAAACAGCAGTTCTTCCAAAAAGGGTTGCCCTTGCAAGAGCTTATGGACATTCTCAAGGTTAAAACAGATTCTACTATGTCCAGCTTTGCTCTAGATGACATCTCACTGTCGTCTTTGGTGGTAGAAGGTAATGGAAAGATCAAGATGTAATTTTTCTTCAGGCAGAGAGAACATCACAAATAGTCTGAAACATCCTCTTTCCCTCAGGAAAAATTAAATGTAGCAGAAAAGCACATGCACTTCTGACATGTTGTTTGGCTGCAATCTCTCGGATAATACCTACTACTTAGTGTAACTCTTTGTCCTCAAAGCAATCTCTGCAAAGATACGGAGATCTACTTTGGAATCACAGCTATTATCTTTGGGCAGATACTGTGTAATTTTTACAGCTTTCTCACCTCCGTCATTTCCTCAGCAGTGTGGATTGTGTGTCTCCAATCAACAGTCAGAATCAAACCATTTTTCATCTGTCTGGAGTGGGTGGGTTATTTTTGAGAAAATGTCTTCTGGGGACCATGGCAAAAAAATCCGAAAAATCTCTTTCTTCTAACCTTATAATCTCACCTCTATGTGGAGTCACTACTGCCAAGCACCTCTTTTTCCCACTCCAAAAAGTTCTCTGAACCTCATCACCTTAGAAAGGAAACTAGGGTCTTTTTCAGTTTGGGGATTTTAAATTTAGATAAGCTTCCAAGTTAATCTCCAAACTTTTTCTAATCACCAGTATTATTAAAACAGGTTTTATATTTAACAGTGTCAGCTAATGTAATGTAATCCAGTTAATGCAAGAAATGTTCCATTAATCCTACTTGCTGAGGAGTGGGGGTGCAATTAAGTAGGAAGAGGGGAAGTTGGCTTTCTGAGATGTAGAAACAAGAACTGTCAGGTAATATGAAGGAAAAAAAATTTTAAAAGGGCATATAATGACTTGTGGAAGGACACAAAAGAGAGCATATTGTTAAAAGCAACTATTTATTTTCCTCTCTTTTTCTTAATGCATACCTCATAAAAATAGTATCTGTTGGCAAAAAAAGATTTTGTTCTTTCCTTGTAGATATGCAATTCATTGCCAGGTTCACATTTATGTTTAGGTGTTGTATTTCTAACTTTCCAGCCTTGCTTAGTTCCCAGAAGCAAGAAGAAAAAACCATCCTCAGAATTTACATATTGCGCTGGTGAATTAGGGTAGCTGTCTTAGAAATGCTCAAGGGAGCTGGAAATCGTGAAGGCACATATACGCACATGATGCAGTAAGAATTTTAAGCTGATATATCTGTTCGCCACTTTTATAGAGACATATTCTGCTTTCACTTAAGACCTCTTATTAAAGAATGTTCAAATATGTGAAAGCGAAGATAAAGTCTGACAGACCTTCAACAGGTTGTGGTGCATTCATACAGTACTGTCTATATCACTTTTTAATTAGCAGTCCAAATGCAGTGAACAGATTGTACAGTGTACTACATCAGCTTGGCTCCTACATTTTCTATTTATTCATATTCATGTTTAAAGGACCCTCTTCCAAGCAGGATTTTTCTCCTCCCTCTATTCTCCCAAAACCCAGGCCATCAAGTAAACACCATTTCATTTGCTGGCAGCTGCTGGCTTTACCAGCAGTTGAAAGGACACTTTAATGTATTTTTCTATACCTGGGATGAGAAACCAAATTGCTGCTAGCAAAAATGCCTTAGTCATTAACCGAAAGCAAGTTTTAAAAGCATTCAATTACTCCCCCAGTGGGAAATTTCTGACTTTATTAGCATCTTTTGAATCTATATTAGTAGTACCTAAGTACTGAAATCCTAGCTGACAAAGGGCTTGCTTTATTACATGGATTTAACTCAACGATTCTTCCTTGTGTTGAAGTGAACAAAAGAGGTAAAGGAATTTAATTTATAGTCAAGATATTGACAGTAAACCGTACTTGGTTCTGAATTCTATATTAAAACAAACAAAAAAGTGTCTATGTTATTGTACATTTCTGACTTGCTTAAAAATGAATGGGCTGAGGTGTCTGCTTTTGCATGGAACTGAAGAAGGGCAAATATTCCTCAAAAGTATTGCCAAACTATATTTTTCTGGTGAGGAGGATTAATCATGCAATCTTTTGCTGTTATTCAGTAAACATTTCTATCGCATTCAACGGCCAATTTTTACCCAACAGATTTACAGTTTGATTTATGATATATTAGAGCATTTGTAGCTAAGAAGTTCAGAATATGTATTCTAAAAATCTTTTCAGAGGACTACTTTTATTATGGTTATGCCTTTTAACTTCATTTTTTAAGGTGATTTAACCTACTTAAATCTTGTAAGAATTTTAAAAAGAAAAGTCAAATTAGATATGTTTAGGGTTAGAACAGTCAGATTGAGTAATTCCATTTCTCTCCCTAATCCTCAACAGATTTTCAGACTTTCAGCATCTCATTAGGTCTGGAAATTGGCTGACTGGAGTCTGAAAATTAGATTATGACTTTAAGATATATCCCTTCATTACCTTCTATGGAACCACATTCCCCAAGAGAAACTCATGAAGGATTTATGAATTATAGGAGTCATGGTCCCTCTGTATTTCTGATATAAAGGTAGAACATTTAGGCTGCTCTGTCTTCTTCAGGGTCCGTTGGTTTCAGTGAGAACTGCCTGTTCAGAAGTGGATACAAATGTCACCCATTTCTAGGGCCAAGTTTCATCCTCATTTAAAATTATATCCCTTGGGCCCACCAGTAACAGCATCACTAAAGTGAATCCAGTTATCCCTAACTAATTAGCTATTAAATGGCTTTCTCAGTAGGATGGAACTTCGCAAACCCTGTTCCACAAAAATCCTTTCTAATAATTTTTCACATATACTGTATTCTTTCACCCACTATGGGGCAAAAAGAATCAAAGGACTCCTTTTATTTGTTGTGAAGGATGCAAATCTGTCAAAACACCTGTAAGAGAGCAACATCTCACTCTAGTATCACTAATTCAGTGAAATGTAAGGGTAAATCTGTACCAAATGCCAGGAACAAAGATGTTTTCTCAAAACTATATTATAATGTTCTATTAATTAGTCTTTTTAATAAAAGCTGAATAGGCTAATATTTCAGAACTTCATATTACCTACTAATATAGACATTTCTACGTTTTCTGTCTTGTTTACCATTCTCCTTACTTTCCAAAGGATGTAGGAATCATTCTGTGTTTGCAGAAAGGGATGGTCTATGTTCAAGATAGCTGACAGTAATCATACACATGGGCAACAGTGACAAAAATATCATAAAAAAATTGCAAGTACCAACGGTCACCCTAACAACTGATATTGTATACTTCCATTCCATGTGTGCCCACATTAGATCTTTCCAGTGACATTCCTGTGAGCAAGAAAGGCCTATGTCATATTACATTCACACAGAGTTGGCCAGCACATTTCTGGTGCTTTGTATAGTCAGGTAGATGAAATAGGGAAAGATGGTTGGGTTTTGTGGTGGAAAGGGATTCCAAACGGCACCAAAAAAGAGGTGTTGCTACTCCCCCCAAAAGCGCATATAAAGTGCTTTGATTCAAAACTGAAAAAGTAGGTCCCTTGGATCTGAGAGCCATCAAAAAGGTGAGGTCCTCTGAAACCGAGCCCCAGGAACCTGCTGACGGCATGAAGATGCAAAGCAGAGTGCAGTGGTGCTTGCACTTCAGTCCTGTAGCAAAGGCAGACAGAAGCAACTGTGATAGCACCTCAGCAACTACCCCAATGAGCTACTTGAAAAGCCAGCTGAAAACTGCATAATTCATAAATAAGCATTCTTCTCTAGATATCTTAAAAAGACCCCCAAATCCTGGCACTGGCCTAAACATCTTAGGAGATAGCAGCACTCCACGCTAGTGTTTAGACACCACATAGAGACAAATTTATGAATCCCTACAACTTAAGTTAGGATGTTGTACAACTGAGTCTAAAGAGAGATTTTTGAAAATAGCTCCAGTGGGATTCCAAAACCAAGATCTTTCTGTTAAACATCTGTAGGAGTCTATTTACATGCCTAAGTAGGAGGGTTCTTTGTTAGTTGTTGTAATCAGGGCACTGTAGTTGCACTGCTCTGTATACACTAACCGGTGAAATCTCTGGGAAATTAGCTTCAAATAGAGAGAAGGTATTAAATCTATACACAGAGAAAGGATTAGAAATTGCTCAATCTCATTTGGTAATATATGTAATTAATAATCTCTTAGTTCTGATAAAAACATTTAGAACTGTGCATTTCAGACAGCAAAGCTACTGCAATAGCACTTAGTGAACTTTTACAAATCAGATGAAACCAATGCTGTGTCTCTGAGGTGGGAAGGTCTAAAATCAGAGTGCAGCTTTCTTAATACATTGAATGAGCAAATTAAAGTTACAGTGGGCAAAAAGATTATGAATTAATTGGGCAGTTCCATCAACAGACTTCTGCTATCCTCCAAATCCTCTGAGCAATATAGCCATTTTAAAAATGTTATTTAGGCTGAATGTTTTTCACAGCTTTGCACAGATATTATATGATCTTCCTGCATGCTGTCGTTACATTAAAAAGCAGGAATTGAATGTATTGCACCAATTGCAGGCGGGTTGTTTGCTTCAGTCACAGTGAGCACACCTTCTCATTGATCATTCACCATGCTAATGTAAAGTCAAATGTAAATAGAAGATGCAAATCTGTTATTCTTCCTTACAATTCAACTTCTTAAAAGCAAGTGCAGATGATGAAAAGGACCAGGAGGGTAACCTTGCTAAAAGAGGGTTCCAAGCCATATAACAAAGCCTGAGCGTGGAGAAGCTATTACAGCTTCCTGGGGTGACAGAGTATTCTTGAAGGGACTGTGGGGAAGGACAAGTCCTGCCTGTCCTGCCTCTTGACAGAGGAAATAAATCACCCTGCACACTTGAGGATACCTTTCCAGGCTGCATGCTGGGAACTTCATTACACAAGCTGTGCCACATATTACTATGCATATTGCCACTGATTGGACATAGCTTCAAATCCGTAGCCTATTTCTGTCGTAGTCTTAGGGGGAAGAAATCTGTTTTCTGCTTAAACAGATACCGACTCGGAAAGGAAAGGGGAAGGAAAAGACACTGAGCAGCCAAGAGTTCTCAGTGGAAAAAGATCCCCTTGACTAATGATATGTCTAATCTACACTAACCCTGCCTCATGGTGCATGAAATACAGTCATATTGTCATGGTTTTCATATCCCCTTTGATCTTAATGCAATTGTTGTCAAAGTGAACAGCTACTTGCAGGAATCCGGGCTTCATTAGGAAGATAGAAAGTCCTTCATCCAAGAGAGCTTTCTAATTTGTTCTTGTTTTCATATTATAAGTTTATAGAGCTTCTGCATGCCTGTCAATAACTACAGTAAAATATTTAAAATACATTTGCAAGCGAAGAGTTCATTAGCATTACATGTGCTTCTAACATATAATCCTAACACTAGTATAACTTGGAGGTGCTGAGTTAAATTTCATGACATACATGGGGGTGAAGCTGAGGCAGGAATATATGCCTGTGATTTACATGTTGAAGAGAGAGAAAGGCTGCCAACAAACCAACCAAAACAAGGAGATGAAGAGATGTTTCCTTGCTTCCTTTCAAGGCATCGATTCTCGTGCTGCAATGGACTAAGATGAAGAATATGAGGAAATTCTCAATTCCAGGTGCCTTTGTAACCCTTTTCCTAAAGGTTACTCCCTTGCCAAAACCAAAGTGTCTCATGAAAGGCAATGCTGACAGGTCAGTACACCTCCCCTTCTTATGCTCTGCCCCACTTAGACACTAAATACCAGCCAACACCTCTACTTGCCTCTTTGCCCTCCATCCCACCCTCCTTCTTCCCGACTCAGATTAGAGGTGATTTTACCAATCGGCAATTTGCACCCCTTACTAAGCGACCAACAATTTTGGTCCACTCTGTTAATAAAAAGAACTGTAAAGCGTTGTCACTTATCAGTGGGTTGGAATCACAGTTGTTGTTACAGTGGCATCTACATAGCCACAGTGTAAAAATAACGAACTAAAGGAAACAAAATTAATGCAGCAGGCATCCTGTGGACCGAACACAAATATATTAGAGGTGAGATTTCACTAATTCAAGATCCATTAGGAAGAGAATGGGAAAAGAGATAAATGGTAAACAAACCATGACAGTTTTTCATTATAAAAGCAAACTATGCCTTCTTTTCTATGATAAAGGCACTTCTACTGAAAAGGCCCTTATTACCTCAATACAAGTTGTGCCAGTGTGACAGGTGCTAGATACACGTATATGTATATGTTTATGTTACTGTGTGTAATATATGTATACATATTTCTGATGATTCTTTGCTGTTGAAACTCATTTTCACAATAAAATTCCCCTCTACAGAAAATGTATGGATAAATAGGATTCTGTCGTTCAAAAACCCAGAAGTAATATTTAGCAATTTGCAGCAGACTAAGAATTTAAATAAAATCCTCTGAATGTTTTAATTTAATTACACAGCAAAATAATCTTAAATTATTTTAAGTTTTGCGTGGGACTCCCGCAAATAAGGAAAATGGCACAGATATGTCAAATACAGCGTAATTCTTCCTTCTTCCTGAGAAGGTTATAGTAATTGTGCCCAAGATGGCTTTGATGAAGCTTTTGGTAAATACCAGAGAAATCTGCAATGTGGTCGGAGGCTTTCAGGATATTAACATGATATTCTAGCTCATGTTAGGAATCTTTTGCATTAAAATAGTTCAAGTCTGTCAATAGAAATAAAAAAATCAAATCTAGAAAAATTATTTATATCACTAATACAAGGCTGACTCATAAATCATGCACATTTCCAAGGGGATTGCTGCAATCTTGCCTACTAGAGAAAGGGTGGAGCTCTAAGTGTCATTAACTATATTATGTAAAGGCTTCCTCTTTACTAAGTCACCACAGACTAGTAGTAGCTAAAACTACATAAATCGATTTGCATCCTGTGCTTGAGAGGAAGGATTAATTAGGCTAGCCTTATTGCAGTTTGTTAAACAGACTGGTTTGTAGGCAGAAATGTTACATTTCTTCTTGTTTCCTTGAATAGAGATATCTGTCCTAAGATAATTCTCTATTTCTAGTGAATATGGCATATTTAGAGCATCTGAGTATCCCAGGTGTTATTACAAAGTTCCGCCCAAAGTGTTCATCCTTTCACTGATGTCTCTGAATGCATTTCCTCTGTTATTCACTAGATTAAACAAGACCTAAATTCTGCTGTATGCTCTTTCCTCATTAGCATCAAAAGATACATGTTCTAAGAAGCCTCTTGTGTGTCACACAATACTCCACTCATTTCCGTTTGCCTCTCAAGAAGATAGACAGCCACCCTCTTTTGATAACAATTAAGAAAAACAGCTGAACACAGATAATTCCACCAGCCTACAAATGCTATGTGAAGTGCTAGAAAAGGTGATTTCTGTTAACTTTCTCTAACTACCACAAAGTGGAAAATCTTTAGATCCAAAAATATGGTATTTGTCATAATTCCCAGCCACACATACTTCCATATAACAGAAATGCACACTCATCCCTTTAGCCTAGCAAACTTCTGAACCAGAGGTTCTGAATGAACATTTATCAATGCAAATTGATTACCTACAAACATACTTGAATTGTGATTACTTGTTCTAAATCTGTAAGTAACCACTAGCTCACACAGGTACAGTTTTCCGCATGCCCTGACTCTTCAGATGTGACCCCTGTCCAAGTCTTTGAGTTCCACACATATTCTACTGTATGTTTACTGAAAGACAACTGAAGTAATAACAAATTTAAAATTAAAAATAGGCTGTGTAAGAGAAAGAATAAAAGCTACAGAGAAGCTGTAAACAAAATACAAATTAATAAAAGAAAAATTCCTGCCTTAACAGCAATGAATCATGATGCATTATCACAAAAAAATGACTCAGTGTGGTTTAGAGTGTTGATCTCTCATGACTCAGCCATGAAATTGTGACAGTAACACAGTTATCATGAACCCTGAATCACATGAGAGCAAGTAACAATGCAAACTTCATGTAAGAATCCAACTACAAAGTGAACTTAGGAAAAATATCTTGTACTCTTGAAAATCAGTATTTGCAAATAAATTCCACATGTAGATGCAAATAGTGCTCTGTCAGCCTTAAATTTAAGATTAATGTTAAATTACTTGATTCTAAATTCCTAAGAATATATTTTCTTCCTGAAACTTTTGCAGAAGTGCCATGATTGCCATGATTCTTTTAGTGGCACTGACCAGTCTATACTCAAACTTCTTGTACAACCGGTATTTGTCACAGTAGAAAATAACAAACACCAACGTGCCTTCAATTTCATTCTTGCATGAAGTATTGCAACTGTAGTATAAATAAAGTAGAACAAATAGCATAATCTTAGTAGATTTGGTGTATCACGACTCTCTTCTCTCAGTGCTTTCGAGAAAAAAATACAGACTTTTTTCTTTAAGAAATGTATCATGTCACACTTTGTAAGAGCAAGTATTTGCTCTAGTCCTGACACACCTTAATTAATACTAATTTGTTAAAGAAGGAAATGTTTTTGACTTTAGACTGAGGTAACAAAGAAGGCAAGACAAACAATCATGAAGAGCTTTGTAAAAACATGAGAGGGAGGGGCGAAATATGCTACAAATGCACATCATTGCAGATAATATTTTGCAGATGGTAAACAAGGTTTTGTGTGTTTGCTTTACTGAAAAATAACAATATACCAGAAGCTAAATATACATGATTCAGCTAGAATAAACATAGTTCTAGAATAGTCCTTTCTGAATTATGGTATGGATGTGATGCTGTTTCAATTGGAAGGTAGTTTTGAACGTCTGTACTCCAACTCCCTGTAGTCCAATTCCCTGTACTCCAATTCAAGGCATTACTATCATAAGTAGTAGATCAGCTTAGCTGCGGATTTCCCTAATTAAGTCTTGAAAATTTCAAAGGGCAAACATTCCTCAGTCTCTCTGGGTCACACTGTCAATACTGCACTACTTCCCCGTGAAGAAGTTCTTCCTGACATTCAATACGAATATCTCAAACTACAATTTGTGCTCCTTTCAACAAGTTAGTCTTGTAGTACCTAGTTGAGTTGCAAATGTTTTTGAAACAGCATTTTGCATGAGTAGTTTTCTGGGGTTATTAGACCATCCCTTTTCCCCAGACTAAACAAGCCCACCTCGGCATCTGACTGAGCAATCTTTCCAGGAATTGAGGAAGGGTGCTCTGCTTTTGGGCCCACAACTCCTCCTAATTCTGTAGGGTCTACAAATCTGCCGAGCATGCACTTTGTCATCCTATCAGTTGCGATTAATTATTCTTAAGTAGACCTCTTGAGAACAAGCTTTTTCTCTGCTTGCTAGCTGGATATCACTCCATTGCTACATTTCATATCTGACAGTGAGGTAAATTTTTAATCCACCTAGGTTTTCTTATCCATACTCCTTTTACAAATGAATGCTTTGGGAGGTGATGTACAGGTAGAGATCATCCAGTGCTTTCCACCTTGTTCATGAAGCTACTTGATTGCAGAAGGCAATCAGATTGAATTGGCACAATTTACCTGTGGTAAACATATACTGGCTATCCCTGATTATTTTCTTCTATATCACTTTCTTGGAAATTGATTTTAAGAGAACATGCTTCCTCTCTCAGGTCTTAGGGGAGGCTCTCTTCCTCTCCTCTCTTTCTGGAGACAGAAATAAGACTAACCTTGTCGTTGAGAACTTCATTTAACCACCATGGTGAACCCTAGCTGGCCTCACAGATTTCAGTGTGTGCAACTGGTGTAAGAGGCTCCTAGACTTTTATTGCCCTACCACTGCCTGACCCTTTCCTTCTCAAACTGTGCTGGTGTGTGCAGAGGTGGAGGAGATGGTGCTGACTGCAAAGACAAGTGCAAAAAGGGTATTGAGTACACTGCAGCAAAAGTGGAAAACTACCATGGGACTGGAAAAGTGAAAGGAAGAACATGGTGTTGGAGTTCTAAAACGTTTACAGCTTGTTTACTGTTTTAATTACATTGGGTTTGACTTTGCATTTGTAAAGACCAACAGCAAATTTCTAAATACTACATTGCAAAAATTTGGTCTTGTCTCTTTCACAAATTTATACATACTAAAGATGAAGCATTCTATGCATATGTTTCAAACTCTTTTACTCGCCTATGAATGACAGCTCAAGAAAGACTAATGAGTTATCTTTGAAGGCTGCTCAAAGAGCCCTACCTTGCATTTTCCAGTACTTTTAGACACATTGACTCCCTTCTGTTTTTAACTGAAAGCACTTACTATCTCTCAAGTACTAAGCACTCAACAGTAACAAAAAATAGGGAAGGAAATTAAATTAATGGAGTCCTATGACTGGTTTTTTTTTGTGAAAAACAGGATTGAGTTTATTTTCTCAGTGTGACACAAATATATTGTCATTCCCTAAGACACAGTTTTCACAATTTTGGCTAATACAGTAAAGAAAATTTCCTGGTGACCTTTTTTCTATAACTAAATAGTGGTGTAACTAAACCCCCACAAAATACTGGAAAATACTGACATTTACAAAATCCTCAATAAATATTACTCAAATATACCATTGAAATAGAATATTTCATTACAACATTATAGGAATATTTCAGTTACATGCGTAAACGCAACAACAGTCATTCTCTTTGCAAGTTTGAGTGCTGAACTACATGAATGAGAGGTGCTAAACGTTGTCTTGATTGTGCTGAAAGTCCATTTCAGTACCTATGTAAACATGCTGAAACCCATGGAAGAAAAGCTTCTGTCCATGAAAGAGAGAGGTCTCTAGGACAAAAAAAACCCAAACCAAAAAAAACAGCAACAAAGAAATCCATACAAAACCCCCCCAATAGAGAAAAAAACACCCCAACCCCCCTAAGTCCAACTAATTAAAAACCCGAGACTGTAAAACAGTCATTAAAATAAGTTAGGCTTCAGAGGTGGAGCATGTACAGAATGCATCCTTTCTCTACAACTGCAAAGAAAAACAATATCTGAGATACATTTTATACATTCACAGTTGATCTCCCCATTAACAGTCCCACGCCTTTACCTTGGTAGGGCAGTCCAGAGAAAACTCATTTTTCTTGGTATGATGACTCTTGCAACACTCATCCAGACTGTAGACTGGAATGCATGTCTGGAAAAGCTGACCCACTTCACCACATCTGATGATCTGATTTAAACCATGGTTGTCCCCATTGCTGGCACTCTATATAGCCCTTCTTTCTTCTAACACACATCCAATGGTCTCAATATTTGTCAGTGTAGGACTCTTGCATAGTCCTCAGTAATGTCCCGATGGGGATACAAAACTAGAGTTTACTCATTTAGAGAAATTTCCATCTTATCCACCCCCGTTCTCTCCTTTTTTAATTTACGAAACAACATTTATTTAAACAAAATAAAAAACTTTAAAGACTGTGGTCTGGATGGTTTTTACACCCGAATTTGTCAAAAAATGACACAGACCAAGGGGAAATCAAGATTTTCTTGCAAGTGCAAATGTTCCTTTGAGATAAGTAACAGTTCAGACTGAATGTTTTTAAAGAATTGTGGATGTTTTGATTAATTTTATGCACGTGCTGCTATGACAAAATGTGCTATAAGAAAGGCACACCACCACTCAGGGCATTAGCATACTCAGGCATCAAAAACAATGGCACAAGACAAAATTGTTACTTTAAGATGATCAGTTTGACTTCTGTGCAGCTTGTGTATTCTTCCTAGAATAGTCCAGAGAGGAAAAGAAAGGATCATACCAACTGAATATTTTTGCTACCGTGTGCTTGCAGATATACAAAAGTGTTCATGCCAGCAAATCCCATACTTGATGTTGACTTGAAAAGTAATAGTTGGGTATATTACAATAGTAATCCTGTTTGTATCAACAACGGTATGTTTTACACTGAAATTGTTCTAGTTCAGGCACATCCCCCAAAAAAGTGTGACAAAACAGCAATAGTAAATACATGACTGACACCTTCCTGAGTTAAATTATTACTGTTATTATTAATTACAATAAAGCATAAAATAATTAATAAATAATTGGTATTCAAAGCCTTGTGATAATATTTCTGCACATCATGGCAGGGCCTGTTAGTAAACATATTTATTTCATTTTTCACCTCAGCAATTAATACTGCTCCAATTCTTTCCTAAATAAATAGCCTATACAGATTTAATCACTTTCAATTGCTGTGACTGATCCCATAATTAAGAAGAAGGTGCCAAATTTTAAATGTGTATTCATAATTAGAGGTTACTGCTATAAAAAAAATGACTGTGTGATCACATATGTACATAAAATTTTAACTTTTATAAAAAATAGTACCTTCTGGATCTGACTTTGAGTAATGATTTTTCATGTATAACTGCAAGCTGACCCATCATTTGCTTCCTTTCTGACAGCTGACTGTGAAAGGCCTAGAAGATTAGGAAGAATTTAAGGCTACCATATCAAAAGACATTTCTTAAGATTCTTGGATTAATAGGCTACAGTACCTGTGAAGTGCTTTGCCTCCATATTCTTAGTTTCTAATAGCATTATCCTTGGTATCAAAAACAAAGCACCAAAAAGCAGCTCTTTGGTAGACACATGCAGCCACAAACGCCTTTTTTTCTCAAAAAGACAGAAAACTTTAGTAAGTTCAGCCACAGGGAGCCAGTCACTTTATTTCATGGCAAACTAACCTTGCAGTATAGAATATCACACTTCAAAGTTGCACAAAAATTACTTTCAGCTAAAGCGGATGCATCAACATTTTAGAGAAAGTTACTTTAACAAAAGTGGTAAGTATGACTTCAGAAAGAACACTGTACATCAGCAAGAGATGAGCTAATTTGCTGGTTCTTAAATTGCTGCAGGAATCCACTAAACCATTACCTAAGAAAGTGCTGCAAGAATGGATAAATCAGTCAGTACTCAGTAATGTTTTCCTGCCTTAAGGCCTCTTTGGACTTCAGATAACTGGAAAATTCTTTTAAATAAGATTGGATAGTTCCTTAAATCCGTTCTCTTCATAGATGGTCTCCAAATTTATGTCAGGTAAACATTGGCACTAGGGTTAAACTACTATGATAGCTTAGAATAAAGCATGGAAGTATATCCTTTTGACTGCAAGAGCAACACTTATTTCAATGTTCTTTTTCTGGAAAACCTATCAACCTATGTAACCCTGCTGACAAGTTTTTTTTGTCCATTGGACCGAGTGTGCCTTCACAACAAAAGTTAAGGACTTCATTTCTTCACTGTTCTACTCAGGAATATTGGTCATACTTTGCTATGGGATCAAAATTACCAGCAGTGATTCAGTACATATTACCTCAAAACCTTCCAAGAAAAGTGAAAAAAATAAAGAAATCCATTTGCAATCACCAGAACAGTCATGTGAAAGTAACAAAACTAATTATCATACCAACCTATAACCAAAGAGTTTCATAGTAGAACTGGATATTATTACAACATTTTTTTTAAGATGTCAGTTCCCTCATGAAAGTATTCTTGTCCGCTGTATGTGAGCCTCATTCATCAGAGCTGAGCAGACTTTCAGCTTTTCAACTGTTGCTATGATTGGAGCACGGCACTGAAGCACTTTGGCAACGGCAACACAAAACCTCTACATGCTGCTTCCATATTCCTCAAGGATATTCTTCAGGGTTTCCTTTTACAGCTGAAAGTCTGTCCCATATTTTACAAGTAATGAATTGGCAATTCTGGCTTGGATGCCTCTCCAGAATTTATTAGCCTGTGGTGGATCGTCAGTGCTGAGCTCCAGAGAAGAGCTTTGGAGACCTGCACGTTTTAGTGAAAGAGGTTCTGCAATCCCTTGACCCTAAGATGGAATGGAAATTGTACCTCCACCAGATTGCATTCCCAGAGCTTGCTGCTGCACTCTCTATCCATGATGTTCAGAGCAGGCTCTTTGAGAATCACACAGCACACTTGAGCCAGCGCTGTGTTGGAGAGCTTTATA
The DNA here is from genome assembly GCA_018881555.1 of Amblyornis subalaris. Lineage (NCBI taxonomy): Eukaryota > Metazoa > Chordata > Aves > Passeriformes > Ptilonorhynchidae > Amblyornis > Amblyornis subalaris. The sequence continues at coordinate 442,147 of JACAXG010000072.1, forward strand.
CCTGTTAGAATATAAAGTATTTCCAGATTTAATTTTGGAGGAACACACTAAAATCCAGTTTGGGACTTTTTTTCTTAAGGAAAATAAGTGTTACATGGAACGAACTCTTCTAAGGGGACCCATCTGTTTATCAACACTGAAAGAGTCCCTTCTTATTTCCATGTTCTTATTCCTATCCCTGAAATGACATGGATTTTTTTCCTGCTAATGTATAAAAAACATTCAAAAGTTGTACAGTGCTGTGTGAAGAGCAACTGCTTTCTGCTGAAGCAGACTGGAATCTGTCAGCTTTCTAGAACCAATTATCTTTCTGTCGCAGTACTGTGTAAAAGCACTAAAATGACCATTTCATGAGAATAAGTGGATGAGTATATTATTTACTTCAAATAGGTAAGAAAGAAATTTCCTCAAAATGAGGATCAGGGGTTTATTTGCTCAAGTGTACTTAAATGGTCAGCAATAGAATTACTTCCTTCCTGTGATCTTGTAGCAAAACCCCTAGATGTGGACTTTATATATCAAGGCATGAAAGAGTTAAGAAGGGATTTGATTTGATTTGATTTGATTTGATTTGATTTGATAGTTCCCACAGTGATTTATAATCTGGGATTACAAAACATTACCTAGAAATATTCTAAGAATAAGGACAGCTAGTGTTTGGTGAAAATCTAAAATCCAATGTGAAGCCCTCTATAGTGTTGATGACCAGATGAACTTTTTTCGTTACAACCTGGAGGGAAAGGAGAGATTAACAAAATGAAGAAAGGGAATATAATTTCCTGAGTCAAACTCCCAGAGCACTAGTTTGCAAAAATGACTTTGTCTCCAAAACACTCAGTCTAGAATCTCAGTCTTTGCAGACTTTTTTGCCAAGCTTTGTGAGTTTGTCTGCAGGAAGCAGCATATAGATCCAAGCACTTTAGGACTTTTAAGAAGATGTAAAAATGTTCTCATTACTGGATGCCCAGTTTGTAATTTGGCAATGATTTATTTCTGTCTCACATCTTCTTGGATCACAAAATCTTCCAGGTCATTACTCTGAAAAACATGGTGGAGTCCTTTGCCAAATGGATAATAACTTGGTCAACAGAAAGCACAAGGCAGCTAAGCATTTCTACAGCTTTAGAAATTGACAAGTTTAATTCTTAAATTACGCCTAAAATGATAGGACTGGCATTATGGTTTTCCAAAAGACTGTACTGCTCTATTATCTTTACCCTTTTATTCAACATTTACTGGTATCCAATCCAACTCTGGAAGTGTTGCTAAAACTGTAGGTACGGGCCAGACCCAATTGGCTCAAAACTCCTCTTTTTTTCATACATTTGGCCTGTATCTGGATTTATCTGGATTTATAATCTCACAGTTCACTGTTCCTGGCTGTGTCACCCAGTTTTCCTCCCTCATGTGCATACGTAAGGGCAGGCCTACAAAGAGAAATAAATCGTTCAGAAACCAGTCTGCAAAAATGCTTTGCTTTGCAAATGAGATGCACAGTGTAGATGTAAGTATGTTAGGAGCTACAACATGTGGAACAGCTTACATTTAGGTAAAGACTGATTGCGAGAAACCTGGACCGTGCATGTAGAAGAGGCTTAGATGAACTAGGGATTGTAAACAAAAGTTTCAAGAGAATTTAAAAAAATCTTTGCTCAATAATAAATGTGACAGAATCCACAGTCTACAAAATAAATCGAAAATAAATGCTAAGATTTCTGCTATTTAATTTGTATGTTGTGCTTCTCACAATGCATTTTTTGGGTGTCACTGATCATGTGAACCAACAGAAATGCTTTGAAGGCATGTGAGGTCCCTATCCAGAGACAGAAACTTCACAGCCTTTTCCAACTGTTAATCGGAATTATTCCAAACGTCCTCTAGTAATGTCCTCAAAGACCATTCACTCACTGAAAGACAATCCTCAAGGTTCCTGAAGAGCTACATCATGTGTTCAATAGCTTCAAGAAAGTAGCCGTAAACTGGTCTTTTTCCTGTGGTAAAACAATATTTTGCCACACCACAGCGGCTAGGACACTAACAGAACAATCTAAGAGACCACAAGTTTGTACTGATAAGAAACGTACTTGATTTTTCCCAAGCACTGCCATGGGTACAGGCTTTGTTTCACATGGTAAGCAAATTATATTTGAGCAGGTTTCAGTCATACTCCTGAAGGTTTCATATTCTCAAAACACTGCTAATATTAGAGGTTACATACTATAAAATATCTGTAAGTTACAAAATATACATTTCTTACAACACCTATACTGCTGGATGTAATAATCTCTCACAAAATTTGATAGGAGATTATTATGATCTATCTGTGCCAGATTATCCTAAATGACCAAAATGGCAACACCACTGGCAGTAAGATGAAAAATATTTCCTTTCGCTTTTAACCTATGCTCATTTTTTCCATCTTGCCTGTTTCTGCCAGATCACTAAAGCATTATAATAGTTTTCCCCACTATCTGTGAATCTGGAGGTAACATTCATTGATAAAAGCCAGAGTCTGCCTTCAGACACAGCTGCGAGGAAAGACCAAGGCACAAACTGTTCCACTCAAATGTAGACATTAGAAGTGGTGTAATTCATATCTCCTATTCACAGGTCTTTCCTTGAAGGTTCTCCATTGCTCTGGACCAACACTTTGCTGAGCTTTTGTTTCACATTAGGGCTTTATAGGATCAACTAGTCCCCTCTCCTTCACATAGATACAGGGTGCATTAGAGTCCAACCCCAAAGCAGTGTAGGGGCACACAAGTGATAGTTTTCTGTGAGTAGTTCTAAGAGATAACGACTGCACCAGTCACTGCACCAGTGAATTGACATCTGTTAAAATTTAACAGAAACATAGCAGAGTTTTACGACTATTTTATTAAAAATTGTCCTTTACAGTTAAATATGAATTTAAAGGCTATATCACTGAACATCCGTTCTTACATAGAATTAAGGTATCTCCCCCCAGTTTGTTTTCTTAGAAAGTATGATTTTCTTTGTTTCTGTAGCAGTCCTTACTGAAGCTCTAACCGAAATATCATGGAAAATTTGTCACATGTTTTCCTGTCATTAACAATATCTCCTTACTTGCAAAACAGTAGGGCAATAACATGCCGGACTGTATCAGGTAGCAGTGCCTGCAGGTTAGTGGAGGTGATCCTTACCCTCTTTTCAGCACTGGTGAGGCACATGTGAGGTTCTGGGTCTGGTGCTGGACTCACCAGTACAAGAAAGACCTGGATATACTAGGGAGAGTCCAATTCAGAGCCAGCAAAAAAAACGGACAGACTTTTCTCAGTGTTTGTCCTCTGACAGGATGAGAGGCAATGGTCACACATTGGAACACATGAAATTACACTTTAGCATAAGAAAAACATTTTACTGTGAGTGTGGTGAAAGACAGGCATGGGTTGGGGTTGTGGGGTCTCTTCTCTTTGAAGAGTATAAAAATTCAAGTGGACATAGTCATGGGCAACCAGCTCTACTTAGTCCTATTGAAGAAAAGGCATTGGACTGGATGATCTCTAGAGGTCCCTTCCAGTCTCAACTATTCTGTGACACTGTGGGATCAGCAGGACCCTAAAGCCCTGCTTTCATTTTCCCTCCATCAGAAGAGAAAAAAACAACCCTCCTTGTGGTAATCCTCTGGTGTAGAAACTGCCTGTCTCAATCTCCTTTCTCAGGCCCTGTTGTTAACAGCTCATCTTATCAACCTCAGGCGACTGGTGTGTTGGTACCTACTCACATGCCATGCCATCTTCAGCATTTCAGAGTATTTCTTTGGGGTTAGGAGGTACTTGTCTTTCAGAGAGGCTGAGAGGCTGAGGCATACCACACCATTTTTTCTGCTGTATGTAGCAACTCATTAGGAAACGCAGCTATCCAAAATCCTGTCAGAGGCAGACTCTGCTAGGCATAGACTCCTAAACCTTGCAGTCTAATTTGCTGCAGAAATAAACCTAATTGGCCAGCTCTACATCCTGCTAATGACCAGTAACACCTTAACACCAACTGCTTAGGCTGGAAAAATCATGCTAAGAGCTTTTTTCTATTAAGTGAAAAGCATAGTGTGAACGACATTCAACGGAGTATACTCTTTATATTATTTATTTGTATGTTTTCAAACATTATTATTTTCTACTGTTGTGCGCTCTGATGGACATACTTCTAAAAGAGAACTGCTTTCTAATTGCTAGTTTCATGTTCTCTGCTAAAACACATTATTTCCAACACAAGAAAAATCAGAGAGGGACTCAGCTTCAAATGTGATAACCTAGAAAATTATCCTAGACCATATCTAATGGAATGAACATTCATATATTGCAGAAGATTTTCTCATTTTCCCTCTAAAATTCGCATGTTACGGAAGATTCATCACTGCATATTTATACAAAGTGCTCCAGTTTGGGGCTCAAACTCCCAAAAATTTCTCATTTGAACTGTACCCACATGGAAAGATGTCTAAACTTGGCTCAAATCCCCACATTGCCAGACTTTGGGTTCTGATTATGCATACTGCAAAATAAGAACAATAAATTCAGACCGCAAACAGCATCCAGGCTGATTTTCATACATAAATGAAGCACATGGAAGGATGTTTCTACATGCTTTTTTGCAAAAGAGAAACATATTTAGAAAAGTCATAACCTAAAAGCATTTGAAATGTAGACTTTTCTGAGACTGAGAAAATTCCACTCCAGCTTCTCCATTGTCTCTTGATGATATAACTTTAACAGCAAACATTTAGAATGCTCTGCATGGGGAAAAAAACAAACTAAAAGCCCCAAAATACAACCAGCCAACCAACCAAAAAAAACCCCCAACAACCCCCTCCCAAACAAATAAGCAAATGAAACAGCAACCAACTAACCAACCAACCAACCAAACAACCAAACAACTAACCAAACAACCAAAAACCAAAACCAAGCAAAAACAAACAAACAAAAAAACCACCAAAACCACAAAACCAGAACCTGCTACATTTAAACCCTCTCCTGTTCTGGCAGAGAAAATTCTGCAGTTGAGAATTCACGAGTGATGGTATCAGAACGGGAGGAAATATGGCTATGTGCCTTCCCAGGCAATGCTTATACAAGAGAGAAGGGTTCATCTAAGCTTTTTCTTACATGTTTTTGTTTTCATCAGCTGGGCTTTTTAGTTAATTCTTTACCGCTACCCAGCTCTTCATACAGATGGCAGAGGAAAACTAAAAAAACTTAAAGGTGCTTTGAAACAACAGCTTTCTGAGCATTATACCCTCCAAGTGAGAGCCATCCAAACCAGACATAAAACATCACATGGTTTACCCCCAAAGTATGGTTGCTAGATAAGGGGCAGATTGGCAGTCTTGTCTTCAGAGGAACATATACACTGTTTTCCCAGGACTCCACAGAAAGCATAAAGCATCACAGCTGGGATTTGTTACTCCTTTGCAGGGAGCTCAGTGTATTCCCCTGCTCCATCACCGAGCAAGCACCAGAAAACAAGGAGGTAATTCACTGCATCCACAAAAGGCAGTGACAACATGTCTGAAAAACATTGAGTGAGTTTTCCTGGAAGCATTTTCCCCCTTGATGCAGAAGTGTTTTCTCCCGTGCTTCTTTTGCAAATATGTTGTACATGACAGTCAAGCCTAAATTATTAAATACCTTGCAAGAAGAAAAAATATCAGTCTTTATATACTCCCACTAAAATACTGTATGACCTTGGATAAGTCATTTGATATGTCCATGCCACAAATACTTTATTGTAAAATGATGGTAATACTACAAATCCAGCCATTTTAAAGTGCTGTGCAAGTGATAAGCACTTTATAATGACTTCCTAAACAGAAATAATACCACTATGAGTCATTGCCTTTAGTAGCCTAAGTGGAAATAGGAAATCTTCTCACTCATATGTAAGAAAATCAAGAGGTATGATGGTATTTTTCTAGAGAACACGTTGCTGAGTCTAATTTTTATTAAAATTCTTTTGAAGTTCATTCACAAGATGTCAAGGCTTCTGGGCAGAGACATGCTCATCCTTCACTTACAAATTTGTTATAGGAAATTCTGCAAAGCTAGGGAATGAGCACTTTATCTATTCCTATCTCAGCCTTGCCAGTGGGCAGATCAGGCCTCTTGAGCTTAAATGGTGTGAAACAAAACATTATTTAGAGCAGCCTTTGGTCCACTTTATTTTAATGTAGAGGGTGGGAAATTCAAATTATGGATGGCACAAGACTTTTTGTATCTGTCTCTGACCCAAACACATAAGTAAAGTACTTGAGACTCAGGCATTCCAAGCCAGATTTACAAAATGTCATAAGGCAAGTGCAATAGGCTGTTGCTCAAGGCTTGCTTTTGATAGACTTGCACCCTAAACAAATAGTTTATGATAGGTATAAGACACTTCTAGTTGCTATTCACTTTTTTCTCCCACACACTTGCACTGACAGTTTGTCCTTGTTCCATCTCAGCTGATTGATTGAGTTGTCTATGGTCTCAATAATGGTGTCAGAAAAATATACTTCTGCCTAATAATTTTGCTTTTTGCATATCTAGTTGGTAATTTTGAATTTAAAAGAGTCTATTTAAAGCAAATAGAAGGGTTAAGTTCTTTGTTGTTATGTTTGTATGGTTGTATGTTTGTTTTGTTTGTTGTTTCTTGTTTGTATATTTTTGTTTGGTTGGGGGTTTGTTGTTGCTTTTTCTTTTTCTGAACAAAATGTTCCTATAGCTTTGCACTGAAACAGTTTCAGCAAAGTGCTTGTACCAGCTCTGTTCTAGCCAGATGAAGCCGAGCCACCTCTGAGGCTGGTGTACTCATGAAATCCAAATGGTAAATGGTGCACTGGCCACTATGGAGAGAATCACCTTTTCTAAAATGTCAGAGCAGACAAGCCAGAAAGAAGAACAAACTTGTTGGTAAATGATTCTTGTTGGTAAATAATAGTCATGTCCTGCTTTTCCCAGTTGCTCCCGACCTCCTTGTATTCTCACTGTGTTTCCCTGTCTGTGTTCAACAAGAAACAGGAGACTACCTAGAGTGATGACAACATTAAGGTTCTTGATATATGGATATATTTAGCTCTTAATTAAAGTGCACCAGCCTACCCAAAAGGGATGTGTTGGCAGATAATTTGAATACTCCTGTTAAGACAGAAGCTGTGTAATAGCTGACCCCTCTTGCCTTGGTGCCTAGGAATTCACTCAAGGTTTGCAACCCCAGTGCTAGGTGCTGTGCCAATGCAGAGCTTCATGGAGAGTAAAGTGAAGGCCAGAAGCACAGATCAGGCAGTGAGATATGGATCAAGCACGATGGAGACTAGAGCCCAGAATTCTTGGGGTGGGTTCCCCTTTGGATAACAGTACATTTCCAATAAAAAGAAAATACCAAGTTTAGGCAACCGACATTATGGGTAACTGGAGGGCAATATGGATACAGACATAGGTTTACTTAGAAGAACTTTGGAAAAATTGATTATTTTGTACCTGCCCTCTAAAAGGGAAGGCAATTAGTGTCTTGAAACAAGAAATACTTTCATTTGCAGGTGAAAACTTAAAGCAGAGTTTCATGATTTGAAAATTTGTAACCAGTGCCTGCTATCAATCAATGAAAAATCTGCAAGTCTATTTTTTAAGTGTATTTTTGGCTCACATTTCTAAATCACATATTGTTTGTATTTACATATTTTTTTCTAAAGAATATTTTCAATAATCTGGAGCTTTATTTAATCATTGTCTTGGTTTTTTCCATTTGTTTCAAAGTGAGAACACACAGCAGGAGAACTAGTATTTTTGTCCCTCTAAAACACTTTACATATCTTTTCTTTTTTTTTTTTCTGACTAAGGAGTTGTACAATTACAATAAAATCAACCTTTCCTCTTTGAAATGCTCTCTGAAGGATCATGTGCTGTGTGTTTCTGGCTGCAGCCTTTCTTTCTAAAAGGTAACAGATAGGTGTAAATTATTTTCGCACCTCTTAATTGGAGTCATTAAGAGTTCTCTGGGTTATCTTCCATTTTAAGACCCCGGGTTTCCTAAGAAACAACTAGAAGAAAGAGTCAGGAGACTCTGCAAACTTCTGCTAATATAGGAATGTCAGTTAAGAGTGTGATTTTTGTGTTTGTTTTTTCTTGCAGGGTGTCTTTTCTGTCAACGTCTCTACCATAGACAAGATTTTATACGGAGGAATGTGCTTTTGTTGCTATGGCTGTTTCACAGGAGCTGGTACAAGCAAGACCATCATTAATGCTTTTTTTCCTTGTTCATTCTGTATCTATTCGATTTTCAAGGTGTAGCTATAAGAGCTGCGGGCAGGAGTTCGTGTTTCTTTCTTTGGTGATGCAAATTCTCAGAAGTTTTTTGTTTGTTTTTTGTTTTCCTGTTTAGCATTGTGCAAATCACTGTGGGATTAAGGAGAAAAAAAATCAGTTATTTACCTTGTTTTGCAGAACAGATACAGAACTGATGGAAGCACTACTCTCTCAACAGGTTGATAAAATACACTAACAATTCATGACAAATTTAGGTACAAGCCCAATATAGTTTATTCGTGAAACTGAACCAATTTACACTGCTTAATTGTAGTGAACATCAAAATGTCCTTTCATGGCCTCTTAAAAGTGTGTAACATCTCTGCATGCTTTTCTTTCATGTTTTTTCCCTCGGCTGTGACTGTCCAAAAGCAAGTCTGATTTCTCATCCTGCACAAACACCCATTCCTGTTGTGTTCACAGGCACAAATGCAGTAAAACCCAAGCTCAGATTTTGTTGCTAAACTCCAGTCTAGGCAGAAGAGATGACTACCACCACAACAAAAGTTACCATCATCTTCACAATATCCAGGTAGGTAGGAAACTTGCTGATGAACCCACACTGCCATTTGCTGTATTCATTCACACTGTGAGGTTAGTTTGAACACATGAAATTACCTAAGTAAAAAGAGTCTCATGAAAAAATAATAATAATTGAAAACCAATAAACCAGTAGTAGGAAAGGCTATATATAATGGTGGCATGTGCCTCTGTTGTATTGCTTAGAGTGACCATAAAAACTCTTTAGATCTCTTGTAAATCTGGACAAATTTAAATACTAAACAAAATTAACCTAGAGTGTGTGTCATCTAGAACAAAGATAGATTCTCTGAAGTTAGAAATAAAATTAGGAACTGTGTCTATAGGGATAGAGACTCGTCATCACAAAATATGCAGGGCTGGGCTTGCAAATGAGGTAGACTCCAATGTTGGAAACCTCAAAGTCTTGGAAACTTGTCACCTCATAGATTTCACAGGAGCCATCTGGGATCCTAGATGCCCTATAACATGCATAAAGCAGAGCTCAAAAATAAGACAAGCAGTCCATCATTCTTAGTTGAAAATCATCTTAGATCACTGTAGGGAGGTGCTGAGTGAGGACCACAGTGTAACTTTGTCTGACAGAGGGTCTGAAGTATAATTCTGGGTAACAACTTTACTCATGGTTCGTCAGTGTCATTGATCTCCAATTCCAAGCTAACTTCCTCTTCCCCATGAACAACAGTATAAAAGGAACTTATGGTATAATCCTCCCTCAACTCTATGGATAAAAAACCCCCTCACATAAAAAATTCCCCAGTAAATATCTTGTAATACAAAGTTACTGTATATTTAGAGGAAAAATGTTCTCAGATTATTCTCTCTGACCCATTTGATATTAAAAACATAGCTATAAAAGGGGAAAATAACTTGAATATAGGCTTTTAAAGTTAATGCCCCAATCCTTTTGAGCTTTCTGTTTAGTTTGATGCACATTTTACAGTTGAGCCTCGACTCCAAAAACACAAGCCTATCCATCATCTCTGGTTCCATTGGATTCCTTTTTATTTTAGTAAACTAGAATTTAAAGAGCTTTTTCCTTTTTTCCTTTATTTTTTTCTTCTTCTGATTTTTTGTTGGGTTTTTTTTTTTTTCAGTCTGAGAACATACTGTGCTATGAGGACCCTTGGAGCTATACAAGCCAAATAAAACTTTCAATGACATTTTAAAAAATTGCTTTGCATTTGTATATCCTGCCTGTAATTCTCTGTCCCAAACTTCACCACACAATCACTTAGATTATTGAACTGTATTTATCATAAAATCCATTTGGATGTTCAAAATTTAGTGAAGCTTCCTCCTTCCAGTCCATGGAACAGACAGAAAAGGTGAAGCCAAGATGAACTGTCCTGGGAAAAGGCAGTTGAGGCAGTGCAAGGAGAATCAGTGCTTCAGGAAATGTTTTCATATAGCTAACCAATGTTTCAAAATTATAATTTTCTCTTTTGTGATTTAAAGATGTATGAATCCACATGGTAAGAACAGTATTACACAGTGATGATCATACATTAGTACATAACTAACACCATAGTACTACAAGACAAATTGAAAAACTAAAAACAAATGCAACAACAACAAAAAAAATTAGTTCTTGAAAAGTATGGATGTCATATGTACTTCCCCGTTATGTTCCAACTGGTTTTCCACAATATTGGGTACTACTGGCTTAAATACTTAAGAAATTAATTTCTGTTATCTCAGAGTTTTTGTGTAAATGCTAAATTTGACTTCTTACTGTCTGCCTATTTTTACTTTCCTATATAAATAAAACTTATGTAAGAAGATATTTTTGTACTCGATTTAGAAAACTTAAGCAATGTTCAGCTCACAATACTAAGCCATCTTGCAAAGTCCAAGAGCTATTTTTCCCATAATTTTGTTGTCTCCTATGAATTTTTTAAAAATCTAATTTATTCATGAGCAGAATGGAATAAAACCACTGGTTTCCCAGTGGAGTCATATTGTTAATATGAACCACATCTTTCTTGACCTTGCATAGGAGTTGTAGGGGTTGCACCCCATAATTGGTCCAAATTCAAATACACTTGTCAGTCAGGTAGGTTTCCTGGAGCTTTGGAGTAGCACCAATGCATCTGGTTTTATTCAGTCCCAAGTCTCAATTGCAACTGACCAAAAAATTACAAGCCAGATGAACCTATCAGACCTTTCATGCCATTCTTCTCTACACCAATTAAAATGAGGAACTTTGCTAAAACCAAAATCTTCCAATATGCTTGTCATGAGCTGCTGAATTTACTGTTCACATCTTTTTTTTACAATACAGATTAAGTGTGGATCCAGAGCTCAGCTTCAAAGGGGCACTCCAAATGCCATATTTTCATCATAGCATGCATTCACGACGCAAATATAATATCCATCTGGGCCTTTTATAGGCTTAATTTATCCCTGCTTATTTATCATAATTAAGTGCACCGTATGATAAGAATCCATGTGGTATCTCTACTGATCTGAAGTAGGGGAGAGATTACTAGCCCTACTTATGAAATCCAGCAATTAAATTACATGATATCACTCATCATAAAAAACAAATCCTCTGCTAATGACATAAATATGTTGGACTAACCAGTTCTGTTCTAGCACATATGTAAAATAATAGGGAGAGGGGAATGACAGAACATCAAACATCATCTCTTATCAAAGATGAGAGAGCCCCGTAGAAGCCCCAAGGAAAGTTCCAAACCACTGGATTTGGACATATGGTACACCATGGATTAGTTCTGCAGTGATAGAGATGTAACTAGGGGACAATCTAGTAACAAGGACACTAGTTTGGGGGGTTTGGAGAAGCTTTTCTGAAATCAAATTTGCATCACTCCAGGGAAGTTGTTTTAAGATGCCACAAGTGCAGTCTGATTTGGGGCTGACCCATCTTCCCCATCTCTTCCCACAAAACCAATAAACACACACATACCTGTGCTTATTTTGACAAGGTGTATTTTTTTTAGTAAGTATCTTTCATAACCTCCTAAAGCAATATACAATTAAAATATTTAAGGCAGTCAGTCATATATAATGTCACTTAAGGTGTGCTGGTTTGGCTGTAAACCAGCAGGGGAAATTAACCCCACACAGAATACCTCGAGAGATGTTAGGTCAAAATTACAATTTTAATAAAAAAAAGGGTTAAAATAAATGCAGTAATACAGAAAAATGGGCTTAAACAAACCGACAGAGTCACGGTACAACCTGACACCCTGTTGACCAGGGTGGTAGCTGTGCAGTCCAGTTAGGCACTGGTCCTGAAGGAAGGCCTGGCAGTCCAGTCTCAGTAGTGGAGTGGAGTAGCTGAGTCCAGTTCCGAGGAGTGGAGTCGAGTCCAGTCCAGTCGAGTCGAGAGTCCCGTCGAGAGTGGAGTCCCAAGAGTGGAGTCCTGTCAAGTCGAGGGTATCTTCTCCCATCCTAAACCCTTGTTTTATGCTGTGTTTCTTGGCTGGCACCTCCCCCAGGGGCGGGGACTTTCACAATGGAAGAGGATCTTCCTGATGTTCTATTGGTTGTTTCGGTAATGAGCTTGGAGGAGTCCTAGGGTCCTTCGAAATGTTCCGGAGGGTTTCAGGCTAATTAGTCAGGCTAGGTGGTGTTAATGGGCCATTACCTGAGATCAGATAACCAGGGTGGGTAGTGCTTTGGTTGGAGTGCTTATCTCAGTTGAGATAAGGAGTCCCAGGCGTGTAATTATGAAATTTATCCAGCTTTTGTGGGTGGTAATAGAATATATACCTAACCCAAGACATAAGGTATCATGGAGTCTGTATTCAGAGTAAACAATGGGGTGCAGTACAAAACATTGAGCTAATGTACAACAGTGGTGAAGTATTATGCAGATAGACTCAGTCATCTCTGAATCCAGATACACAACAGTGCTGCCGCAGCAAGAGGATAGGGACTGCTGTAGCTCCTAGACTACAGCTGGACAGTCCTATATCACCCACCCTTATAGCCATAACCTATGATATTTAGAGCTGTATTTGTTCAAACAAGCCAGAAATAAGTGTCTATACTGAAGGAGATCTTTCATAGTTGCAAAGTCCCTTACTTCCTTTGAAACTGGTAGGAAAAATCTGCATATTAAGTGGATATCACAAGACCCAGACAAAGAAAAAAGGTGGAGAACATCCATATTTATTTCTGGAAGAGCTGAACATCAACAGTTCTTCCAAGACACAGCAGCAGGGCAATGCCGTCTCCTCAGAGCAGATTCTGGTTGTAAAAACCTTGTATGTGAAGACGTCGCGGTAACACCATCCTCTTTTCCCTCTTTTGGTGTGCTCTGATCCCCAGTTCCTGCACTGTACATGGAAGACCCTGAGGTACTCTCGTTGTGAGCTATCTACATAGGAGAAGACAAAATTGAAGACATAATTAGAAAGGTCAGGTCTGTCTTCTAGTCTGTTTTCATCTCTCTTATGCTCTCCAGCATTTTTGATCCAAAGTCTCCTTGCTTCAAAATAGTTATAATTGGCCTAGGTAGACTCTTCAGCCCCTCAGAAAACTGGCAGATAGGACTGGTTAGTCACTAAATCTGGGGTGATCTAGGAATATGTCAACATAGAAATTTTGGGCCTGAAAGAATTTTCAGTTTAAACAGGCAAGCTCACAGTGGCATTAAGCAGCTAGAGCCATAGGCTCCATTAGGAGCCATAGGGTTTTTTTTGTTTAAATGCATTTAGTTGACTAAAGTATTTAGCTGTTTTCTATACAGGCCCTTTGGGATTTCCCAAAGTGCCTAAGAATTTCATATACCTAACTCCCATTGAAATTTGGACCTTAAGAGTAACTGTCTTTCAGTAAGACTTAGAGAAATCTTACCATGTTTTTAATGAACTTGCAAGTTTTAATGAATAGTAATGCAGTTTTGGAGTCTTCTTGTCTAGAAACAAAGCTGGTCTGTAAATCATTACACCATTAATAGTTGTTCCTTTGCCTTTCACTCCTAAGTATGGTAGTAATTATCTGTTTTGCAAAGCATAATAAAATATGTGTCATCATATTCGGAATATTCATGTAGTGACAATTCTAAAGTTATCATAGATGATATATAGACAGCAGTATGTTCATAGTGAACCAGATTTCTAAGCGAGCTTAGTTTCCAAGCCCAGAATAATAAACTTTGGTTGGGGAAACTACAGTGGCCTGCAAATCACCAGAAATGAAAGAATTGATTTCTCCAGTGCTGGAAAAATTCTAGATCCTTGCTGACTTGCAGATCCTCAAAATTTAACATGATTTCAAATTCTTGACCAATTCTCTTTCTACGTGTTCAGTTCAAAAATATTTTTGTCATTGCAGTTGAATACGCTTGAGAATTAAGGTTCTTGCAATATTTGAAGACAAAAAGTGCTAAATAAATAAGAATTATTTTAGGTAAGCTGTAGTTATCTACTGTTGGTAATAATTTTGTGACTCTTCTTCTTGCCACAGGAGGCTGACCCTACAGTGGCAGAGGGTTAGGGCAACTGCTGCTTTCCAGGCAGCAGAAGGATCCAGCACATGCCTACTGCTCCCCTCCAGCTCTGTGCTCCCTTACTCACACGGAAAAATAGCTCTGGGTGAGGTCTTGGTACAACCGCTCTGTTTGCTCTTCTTGCTCTCCCTCTGCCTCCTTGTCCTGACTGTGTGACTCACCACCTCCTGCATTTTCTCTTGTGGCTCCTCAAACGCGCAGTGATGGTTTTATTCCAGCCTGTGTTCCTGCTGTTTTATGTCATCCTAAACTCTATCTCCATCTTTGCACTAGATGAAGTAGCATAGCACATCTGAACCATAGATTTGACATTTGGTCTTGCTAGAGACTGTTTTTTGGGAGTGTGAATAGTAAAATATTTATGAAACTCTTATGGTTTGAAAACTACATTTGCTATTAAAGTACAAGCTAATAGAGGCAGAAAGATCACAGCAGAGATGGTTTTCATCATAAACTGTGAGCTTCCTTTGACACCAGGAACCAGTTGAATCAGATTGCTTTCTCCACCAAAATTGCACGGATTTGAGCTGTGCATGAAAGGAGCTGCTTAAGAAGTTGCAAGAAAATTACATGGGAAGTTAGAAGCACTAGAGGTATGAGCAATCTTCAAGACAGTGCAGTCTTTTTTGAAAGGCTAGATGAAACCTCTGCACTTCTCTAGCACAACCAGAATGTGAACATTGTAGCACATTTCAAAAACAAAACCAAAAAACCCAAAACAAAATAACCAAACGACAACAGAAAAAGAAAACCCAAACCAACCACCTCCCGAACTCCAAATTGAAAAATCCCCACAACCCTAAAGTAAGCACAAACCTGCAAAGTTTCTGTTTCCATAACTGTGCCATGATAAGCAAATTCATCAGAGCTGTTCAGATTGAATGCATAATATTCTCCCAAGAACAGTTTTCCTGCCAACAGTTATAGAAGTCATTTTCTACCTCTGCTGGGAGCTGCTGGACAAATGCCAGCTGGGAATGAAGAGGATGGGGCAAAGCAGGTACTCTGTAGCTCAGTGTATGTAAGGAGTTAGGGTTTGTAGTGTAAATCTGTTCTCCAGCACACTGCATTGAAAAATGTTTTCATAGTGGTGGTAAAATCTACAAAAATCTCAGGTTTTTTTATAGCTCCAAGAACCAGAACTAAGCTGTACAAAGCCTGGGAAAACTGTGTCTTGCTCCAGCAGTGTGCTTGACTAACTGAACACACATTGTCTGTGAGACAGGATTATGTGGGAATCTCACTTCTGTCCATTTACTAGGTTCTTGATTGATTAATTCAATTTATCTGTGAGTTTCTTCTTCAAGGTGGAGGTAGGTGTGAAGGTGAGCAAGTTTTTTTGGTTTACAACTGCTAAACTCCATTTAAGTATGTATGTTGGCTTTGTGAATCACCTAGAGACTTCTTTTTTTTTCCCAAAAATTTCTTTCAGAATATTTTTCAGACATTTGTAAGAGATCGCAACACCTCTGTCTCATCAAATCATGGCAATCTGTAATGGGGTACATTTTATATTTCCTCTTAATTTTAAAACCATGAAAATAAGCTTGCGGGAAGACTGGATATCTCAGTGCAGTTACAGAAGAATATTAAGTCATGGAAAATGTGGGTTTCCTATTGTATTGAGAGGGCAGGATAGCTTTCAACAGTAAATCTGTCAGGACTGAAAAGGGTAAACTAATGCTATCTGGGCTCATCTTCAGCTAGACTTGAGGAAGTCTGAGCTTAAACAGCAATTTTGGTCCTCCCTTTTTTCTAAATACAAGTATTTTTTCAAAATTTCAAAACTTCTCTTCTGTGTATATGAAAGAAATTGTCATAAAAATTTTCATTCATGCTTCAATTTATAGCCACCCCAATTTTCTTTTTCTCTCATACCCGTCTTTAAATTGCATGAGCTTCCTTCCAAAATCGTCCAGTACATGGCAATGTAATCAGTAGACTTTTAAACAGGTTTATGGTCACAAAAAGACAGTGCTCAGACAAATATATCTGACTAGAGAAACTAAAAATCCACTTTCTTTGCCTGTTGAACTGATTGCAGTGAACAGTAAAGCCTTGCTGTTGATGGGATTTTTATCAAAGGAGTTCATTTTATGCTTGTTCTTTCAAAGAAAATGACTGCAAAAGGATATTTACTAATCTGTAATTCAGTATTTCTGAAAACACAGCTTGCCCATCTCCCAAGGGTTTGTACCTCCGAAAAGGGGTTGGGTGATCCCTGTTCGCACACAGGCTGTTACTGCTGCCCTGGAGAGCAGCCCCTCCAAATTATAACAGACAGAATCACAGAATCATAGAATGGTTTGGGTTGGGAGGACCTTAAAGGTCATCCAGTTCCAACCCCCTGCCATGGGCAGGGACACCTTCCACCAGACCAAGTTGCTCACAACCCCATCCAGCCTGGCCTTGGAGACTTTAAGGAATTGGGTAGCCACGGCTTCTCTGGACAACTACCTCACGACTCTCACACTGAATAATTCCTTCCTAATATCCAAACATGACATAATCAACCTGAAACCTATCTTAATAGCAGACTTTAGTACAGGTGACTATAAGCATATATTGTCGTCCAGCAAGTCCTGAGATTTACAGTTCTGCCAACACAGGAGTCTCAGAGACTCTTTCTCCCATATGTAGATATACTGTGGACCTGAGGGATGGTACAATCACTCTTTTTTGGGGATTTTCATGTTGTCCTTTGAAAATGTGGAATGCTCTGTGGTATCAGAGAATTTCTCACTCTCTTCATCTTGAATGTGTTTAGGGCTCAGCTTATTTCTCCAAAGGCATTGCAGCAGACTTTCTGTGTCACACAACATCCCAAAAGGCCAGGATGGCTCCAAAAAAGATAAGAATAACAATTAAATTAGCATCATTACACAGAATATGAGCCAGCTGCTTTCCAAAGGGGCTTTTATGGGACCTGAAGTTTCCAAAACAAAGGAAGTAACAGAGTATTAAAAAAGTGGAAAAGCAATAAGTGGCTTCCACAAAACTGATCTTCAGGAGTTTTGGTTAGTTGAGGGAGATTACTGTAGTCCAACCATCAGCTACTGATTACTGTGAAGAATTCTGAAATTAATTCCTTTTCAGATCTACTTTTTCTGCAGGCAGGAAGAATCAGATATTTTTTCCTTCTGTTTATGCTTCCTCTCTGCTCTGTGTTCTCTCCTTCCTTTTGCAGCAGAACCTCTCTGAAAGCAAAGTTGAGTGACTCCTGTCAGCCTGCTTGCTCTCCATTCTCTTTCCCTGAAAAGCAAATTACAGGACTTAATAAGGGCCAGGAAAACTGGCACCCCAGGCTCAAGATGTGGACAGACAGTTCATCTGGATCACTAGGTCTGCACAGCAGTCTTTGTTTTGAGTGCCAACAGATTTTGATTAAGGCACTGGGAATAGAAAGAATTTAAAGGAAGGAGATTGTATCTAGAAAATCATCATTAATTAAACCCTATTTAATCCAATAAGAGTTTGAAAACTGAGTTTGTTCTACAGTATTTATAATTTACCTAAAGGATTTATAACTGTGTAGCTATCTGAGCCATTTTTCCATAACTGTTAGTAAAAGGTATGAAAACATCTACGTAAATTTCAGTAACTACTAGACCAAGCACTGAGATCAGAATTTTATCTCCCAAAAGACAACAAAATTCCACCATGGCTTTGCCTTCTGCTGCTTACCTTGATCTTGTTTGTATTCCTAAAAAGGCATACCAATGTGTCTTTTCATAGAAGAAGGCCAGAGGGTAGGAAAACTTTTATTTCAAGTTCTAATCCCCTGAATACAGTCCCTGATGGATGTGTTAAGTATGTTGACAGAAGACCCTCTACATTAAGTCTCAGAGCCTAATATAGTTGCCAAGAGCTGAGAATTTCACAAGATTTAGTTCATCTGCTTTCAAGTAGTGGTTGTGTGAGTTGAGACTTAGTTTCCTTGTGTTTTTTTTCTTTCAAAAGCAACCAAAAAAAATCACTCTTTCCCTCCTCCATATGCAAATGCCTCAGTGCTAAATACTGAAATATCCAACTTATAGCCTCAAAAGAGGACACTGCAATGTAAATATTATCGTATGGTCAAATTCCCAAGAAAAGTAGACAAGAAGGCTCAGGTGCCACCGAATGAGGTATATCACTCACAAAGAAGTGGTACTGGGAAGGGACAGTCTTCCATGTGAAAAAACTCACTCTGGTGTTTCAATTCCTTACATGAGGATCCAGCGATGTTTGCGAATCTGCTACACTGAATATTTTCTGATTTCTATGCTGAGTACCTATCATGAGTCATCTTACTTTTCTTTCAAGATATTTAAACCCTATATTCAACCATCAAGTGGTTAAAAGCCCTTTCTCAGCAGAGGGAAGTTATCAGGGTCATTTTCTCCAGCCCTAAACGTCTTCACTGCTGCCTGAAGAAAACCAGGGGAGTCCTACCTGGCCTGTCACCACTGCTACCATGACAGAAAATATTTTAAAAACATCCTGTATGGGAGAAAGTGAGAGTGGGAGTCCCTCTCCTAATTGCCAAAGCTGTGTATTTTCCATGTTAGTCTGCTGCCAGCACTGGTTAGAATTGCACGGTCATAATTTGGCATTAGCGGAGGGATACAATGATATGAAAGTGGATTTATTTTTTCCTTCTTCCTACTAATCTAAGGCATAAATAAAGAAAACTGGAAAATGTTCTGGAGGCCATATGCCTGGGCTTTTAAACCCGTGTTCATGACATGATTTTTGCAAAAATTTTAATCTGGTTTTCTGGATCTTTCTCTCCTGTCTCTAGATTACTATGGTGTATTTTCTCTTGTTGCAGGGAAAGCAGGTGTAAAAGAAAAGGCACCTCACAAGTAGTCCTAAATCAGTTCGTTTTCTGTTCATTTCTGCATTTCTGTGGAAGGGGATTTCTTATTCCTATGATAGTCTGTTTTCCAACATGCACAAATGGCTGATTGATTGATTGATTGACTGATTGCAGATGTGACTGAGAAAGGAAGGTTATGATACAAATGGGTCAACCAAACACCTTCTGCTGAAAGAATTGTAGTGAGCTAAATACTCTGAATGCCCTTTGGATGGGTTCATAAGCGGAATTCATTCAGAAGTGGAACAGTAAAGTGAACAGAGACAAAAAAAAAAACAAACACCAAGCCTAGGACCAAAAAATCAGTTCTACATTTTGTCTGAAACCTCTCTCAGGTGACAGTTTGTAAGGACAAGGTATTAAAAAGTTTGCCATTTCAAAACTGTCAATGATAAATTCATGCTGTCAGTAACACAACACTTTCTGCTCTGGTACCACAGCTGTTTCCCGTGCTACATATCTGACTCATCAGATAAGAAAAATAAGTGGCACCTAAAAGCAACTACAACTAGTAAAATTTCTGGTTGTCCCATCATAACTCTACCGAGTAGCTCAAAAATGAGGAAAAGCAAACAAACAAACAAAAGCTATTGAGTGTGTAACATTTTAGGCATTATTGTGATCTGTAAAATTGGACCAGAATAGGGAATGCCTTACACTTCTAGATTTATTTGTTTTTTTTCCAATAATTCAGTCCAAACTCTCGTTTGCTTTGCACATTTGACGTTACACAAGTGTACTCTCATAAGAGCCCTGTTGATCTTTAGTGAGATGCAGATGAAATCCAAAGGACCGTACTTATGAAACAGGCCACAGGAACACAACCTATCACATCATTTGTGAATTACCAGCTGTTAGTGATGTCCTGTGTGTAATCAAGTATCTATCACCACCCGCTTCAATAGGTCTTTCACAGTAGCTGGGTACACACCTGGTCCCTCAGGCTACCAGCTGAGCAGAGGCAGATCATGTGAGGTGGGGTAGTGTTTCTTATCTCAGCTGTGATAACTCCCCCGGGAAACAGCAGCACCACCCATCCTGGGTGGATTATCTCTGCTGATGGCCCATTACCAAACTGGACAAGCACCAATGAACAGAACTCCAGAAACATCCCATGACTCATGGGACTACATAATTTCCATTGTGGAAATCCCCGCTCCTGGGGGAGGTACCACCTAAGAACCACCACATTAAAGGATGGTTCTAAGGACTTCAAACCACCACCGGGTACCCAGCAGAGGAGGTGAACTTCCACAGTTCCAGACCTTCTACTCCAAAGCAGGACCACTGCTTTCAACAGCACTGCTACCACTGCTTAATCGGACTACAGCCACCACCCTGGTCAACAGGGTATCAGGTTGTACTCTGACCTTGTGGTTTTAAGCCAGTTTTTTTTCTTTATTACTGCATTTACCATAACATTTCTATTAAAATTGTAACTCTGACCTAATATCTCTTGCAAGGTATTTCTGTGGGGTTAATTTCCCCTGCTAGCTTACTTTTAAACCAACACAATAAGCAGTTGTCTAGCAAAGAAAAATATATGTCTTTATAGGTGAACAATCGTGTGCTAGCAGACTAAGAAAAGCAAAAAGGCACCAACTGTTTTATTGTCTTCTAAAACAAAGCCAGTGTTTGTTTAACAGTTATTGATGCACTGAAAAGAGAATAGAACAAGACAATAGAAAAATCCCATCCAAATTATAACTGAAAAGAAATGAAAAAACAGACGGCTGTTTAATCACGTCACTGATTTTCAGAAACAGTGGAGAAATGCAACTGCTGCCAGATTTTCACAAACCGAGTAAGCCTCTTGGGCATACAATGGGGGCTAATGTGCTTTGAAAACCTGGCCAGTGGTTTCATTATGGAAACTGCCCAGTTATAAGCACGTTTGTAAATATGGTCCTTATTTAACAAAGTTAAGATTGCTGTTCATAATCAAGTTCCACTTTGGGCTGCCAAGAACTTGAAATTCTCATTACAGGACCTTTTTGACATAATGGTAAAATATCAGAATAGGCCAATTTAGAGCCCACCATTAAAACCACAATTATTTCAGCTCAAAGCTGCATGGTTTGGGGTTTCTTTTTCAGCAGTGTTTATCAGGTCAGTCTGAGAAACATCTGGATCATTTTTCCTGAAGGATTTCTCCCTTCTGGTTCTATGTTAGGGTCTCAGGGGCACTTCCATGTCCTATGACATGATATGCATGTCTTGCTGTGGCTTGACAGTCCTTGCTAATTTCTTTGTGGGGTTGGAATGTGTTTGCATTTTGTTCACACAATATCCATACAACAGGATGATGAACTCAACATGCAAAGTCCTCCAGGAACAATAAAAAAAATGAGAGAACCAAGCTGTTATAAATACTTAACATTTTGAAGGCATTGGCTACAGTGTCTGCTATGACATGATGTGGTTGTGTTCCTTTTCTTCTTGTTTGTACCTGAGTATTGTCCTATTTGAGCAGATATTTAAATTGATAATTTAAATAAAATGGTAATAAAGGGTAAAAGTGATAATCCCATTTAAAAGACTACACATAGCCCTGTTACTTCAACAAACATTCACATATCAGCTACAAATCCTTTGACAGTTCTCTCAAAGTCTTTCAATGTAGGTTCAGCCTTGAAAAATGACACATTTTTAGTCAAGGTTCTTTACGGTCAATGGATTTCTACTGCTTTTGATATGCGAAAAGAGATTAAATCTTCATTGTAGAGGATAATGATGCCATTCTATCAGAATTCATTAAAATACTGAGAAATTATTTTAAGAAAACCTCAAACTAAAATAAGAAGATTTTGTTCTAAAAATTTATGAGAAATTCCAAGGAACAGTAGATCACTATACTCAGCAAATTTGCCTTTGGTTGGATGATAAAAACAGCTTACAGCGCATAAGGATTGTGCCTTAGCAAAAGGCATAAGAGAACCTAGATGGCAAGAATGCCATCATGACCAGAAAAATAAAGCAAAACTCTAAAGTGCTAACAGAAAAAGTAAAAAAAAGCTGGCTTCCAGTAGAAGGACTAAGAGATTTATATTACGTGGATTTACCACATGCATTTCCACATCTGGCCTCTTAAAGGACTGTGAGTTCCCTGGTCGTTATTTCAATCATTAGTGCATGTGCACACACACACACACACACAGAGACACACAGAAACTTTTAAATCTGAATGTGTTAGCCTCAAGGGAAAGTGATAACTGAAAGCTGAACTAGAAGACAAGGCAGATCTGCTACTTCTTTGACTGAATCTGTGCTTTAGATAAAGTAAGATATTCAATACTTTGTCCATGAAACTGTCCACAAAAAAATAACTTTGGCTTCAGATGTAATCCTTTTGAATCACTGGCCAAAAGACCAGTGTCAGAAAAGGAAGAGAAATCTGTAGGCTAAGCCTGCAGAGTTATTTAGTCACTATTAGCAATTCAGCGCAGTGGCTTGCTGCCCGACAGGCTCCTCTTGTGCTTATGGCATAGTGTTGTCACTTCAGCAACATAACTTCTTAAGAACAAACCAACACAGAAAAAAAACCTAGTGTTTTCAATCAAAACTTACATTTTAAGTATAATTGACAACACTCTGGAGATACACTTGCAAGACATGCTCTGGGAATATTTGTGCTGAGGCAGGGACAGATGTTTAAGAAAGATTTTTCATGACTGGCACCAAAAGGTGTTTTGGAATTAGATTTTCTTTCTTTTGCCATTTTTTTCTTATCAAACCTCATAATACTAATAGAGTTGCCCGGGAAATTTGTTCATGCCAGGGGCATGTGTGGAGGATGGTTTCTAAAAATGAAACCAAATGTATCTTACAGTGTGGCATACTTAGTGTGCCCCTTCTATCTTTTACAGGAAATCCTTTCCCTTAAAATGTCTCACAACAGGAGTGGGGAGAGAGAAGACATGATCCAATGCATTATTTTAACAGTCATCTATGATTATTTAAAAATGGGAAAAAATCTGTCTAAAAGTTCTATTAATTTGAATGTGCTTTTTGATTCAAACAGACATTGGGGTTTTTTTTCAAGGAATTCTAAAAGCACACACAAGAGAAACTCAGAATACATAAATCCAATAAAAATAGTAAATCATCAAAGTTCTTCCTCCAAAGAAAACAACTTGTTTAACGGTTTCCTACCAGATTCTTATTGCTTTGCAGGTATCTTTGCAGAATTCGTTGTTAGGAATTTTATTTTATTATTTGTTCCACATATATTTCTATGATGATTTCTTAACATGACAAAAATCCTATTTCTTGATCAACAATCAAATCTTAGTATGGTCGGTTTCTAGGTCTTCATAACAAAAAATATTACATCTCTTTCCAAGCTGACTTTAATACAAGGAGGGTTACTAAGCTAACCCAATTAAAGTGAGCAGATCTGCACGTTGAGATGACTGTTGCTGCCGTCCATGAGAGCTGGGATCAAGAATGATGGATTGCAGGCCGCAGCACTGATAACCCATCTAAGAAGCAGCCAGTTTCCATCCTGGATTATCTTGAATTGGCCTACCTAAAGGTTTTGTGATGCAAATTGGAGGCTCTGGGCACAGTAACAACCTGCAGAATATATGACATTAGTCTGTCTAGTAGTGCCTGGAAGGCTCTCGACTGTGATGTTCCAGCCTCATTAATCAGCCCTGTGTTGTACATCTCTGTCTGATATGAAGCTGCCATGCCTTGTCACCAATTACAGGTTCTGCAAAGACCCATCTCATTATAGTACTTATATTGCTTGTTCCTGAAGGTGATACTTGGTGTGCCACATCCTCATCTTGCCAATAGGAAAATCACCCTTGAAGTGAAGACATGTCATTCACAAGGCACAAAAAAAGGGCAAAAAGATTTTTATGAAATGCTGCCTGGAATATTAATCACTCCATGTAGATAGATGGTGCAAAAACCAGGTTCCAGGTACATAAAATTGAAACAAGGGAAGAGAGGTTTCTGAGCAGTCCAGCTGAACTGGTTATCTTCTCAACAGATCCAGCACTGGGCAAGGTTTTGGTGAGGCACCAGTCAGAATAGGTATGTGGTTGTTTACTTTGGTGTAAAAAAGCCCCAAATGCCACTCCCCCCCACACCTCTTCTGCATCCACCAGAATTCAGAAAAAATGCAACATTTCTCCTGCAGACATTGCACATGTGTCCTCATTTGTGTCACTAATTGCAAAACCAATGTCAGTCAGAAATATCTGTGGTACATTCAAAGTGCTGCAGTGACGTGACAACCCATACGCAGTATGATCTTTCTCATTACATTCATACCTCCCATGTGATAATTTGGTCTCCCAAGTGACGTCAGTAAACCCAAAAATTTGATATGTCCAATGAATATACAAACACTGAATTTATTTTTTAAAATATAGCATAATTTATGCAATTGGTGGATTTCTACCATTATTTTACCATTATTACGGTTTTTTCTCAGTGTACCAGCAGATTTTATTTAATAGTCCTGAGCTGTAGGTGTGACCTCCTCTGTCTGCATAGGCTCTTTCCAGCACTATAAATCCCACACATGTGAATGATGCACAAGGACAGCTCAAAATTTGCAAATTTCATGGGAAGTATTGTTAAAAACCACCACCATTTTCTTCTCTACATAATATAGTGTAAAAATACAAGGATGCTTATCATGATAGATAGAGACACCTTACATTAATGTGGTAAAATATACAAGCTTTTAAGAAAACAGAAATTCATATTTATTTTTGGGTACAGTCTGTCCTGATGGCAGTGGAGTTTAGAGCTCAAGTGAGGGGGAGAATTTTTCTCTGCATGCCATTCTTTTGAAAGCAGGAGTATTTGCTCTTAAGCAAAGGATATGTACCTATGAAATTTTTCTGAAGTTATTTCAATAAAAATAGACAAGATAAGGAAAGAGCTATCAATGTCAATTTAAAAAAAAAAAAGGCAAACATGTCCTAAAGTCCTTGAGTATTTTTCTCTTTTCAGTACCTGTACACACATTTATGGGAAATGGAAGAGAAAACAATAAAGTACCTTCATAAAGAAAAAAGAAATAATACCATTAAGTCGCAAAAAACTAAAATACTTAATAGCAACATAAATCTCTCTGTCTAGCTGGCAATTTCCAACCCACAGTGTTGTGAAACAGGAAATACAAGTTCATCCTCTGGAAAGAATTGCAGACTGCATTATCTTAAAAATCTTGTATCAAAAGTGCCTTTCATCAGGATGTCTAAGCAGTTTCAGAACTAAAGGCTGTTATGTCTCAAAGCCAAAATTCTGTATCAAAATGTTTGCAAACAGCTAAAACTTTACCTTCAATTTACAGGACAAGCAAACAAACAAACAAAAACACAAACAAACAAACACCCCCCCCAAAAAAAAAAAAACCAACACAAAAAAGCACATTACTTCACAATATAATACTGTGCAACAATAAGAAATAAGGAATCGTCATTGTCCGCAAGTTACAAAGTCGAAACTGCAGCACGAAGAGTTTCCGCAGACTTTCCAGGTATTTAAGTATAAAGTATGGCATTTTTAAAAATGTTGCTTCTACTCCATATTGCCAGCAGCCCTGTTATTCTGCAAAATAAGTCTTTATGTAACTGACAGATCATCTGGGGGTACGTATTATACACATACTGCTATGACATTTTAATGCCATTCCAAAGAAATATAGCAAGACTATCAAGCTCTCTTTTTCTCCCCAACCAGATGCTCCTTTCCCTTCACACTGATAAAGAAAGAGCAGCAGGAAATTGCAGACTAGGACTTTCTGAAGAAGTGAAGTTGAGAAGAGCTCGGACATTGAAACAACCATGCGACTCAGCAAAGGGCTGGGAGCACTGGTAAATATAGACCAGAGAGACATTGAATGAGATATTTATCTCACTTTGCTGTTTGATTCAGGGTACCAGAACATCCAGAAGTCGGTTTAAACTTTTCCGTACACTAACTGCATGTGCATGATATGCAGTCTTCCACAAAAGGGCTTTTTGTATTTTTTAAAACAGTCTATTTGCAAGAATATGTGTTTTGCCTGATCAATATGCCAAAGACCACAAGCTAAAAGTAAGCGGTAGGGAAAATACTGAACACCAGGAAACTGGTGAGATAAATCGCTACTGAATGTATCTTTTCCATCAGCCTTTTCTAATATCAGAAAAACAATCTTGGGGTTATCGTTTTGAATCAGAAGTGAGAAGCATCCAACAACTAAGGAGTAAACTAATACTTGCAGTTGAAAGAGCCGAAAAGTCAGTGGAACATTAGTGCTGCTATTTTATGAATAAATCAATGTTTTCAAAACCTGTGAATCTAAAAGTATGGTAAGTCCAGCACTAAGCAAAATTTTTCCTGAAAGTCTCAAGTGGTGCAGAAGCAGCACAGTTGAAGCCTCTTTCCTTAAATCCAAAGGTATAAGCTCTGCTAGCAGATGAGAAGCCAAGTCAGGACAGAGCTGTTCCCTTGGGAATGTCAAACAGGCAAAGAAAAGATGACAGCGGGAGAACCTGCTCTGCCGCTCCTGAGATAACTGTAACATGGAAGACAAATGGCAACACAAAAGTTTTTCCTCAAGCAGTGACAGATGAAACCAACTGTCGTAGGTTAGCCTGGAGAAACCCCAGACCCCCACAATTTGTATTCTTAAGAGGAGAACAAAAGAAGTACATGGCAAAAACAGGCTTCAAAGCTTAAATAGTAAAATATATTTATTACCTAGCAAGCTAAAAGTAAGAAAAGGATAACGATAATAAAGATATTAAGGCAGATCTCCAAACACTCCCTCTCTCTCCAATACATCCCAACCTTTCTCACTGATCATGCAAAGGGACATAAAACATGGGATTTTGATCTTTTGGATTAAGACCTCTTATTGCTGTTTTCTGGATGGGAAAAAAGTTCTTTCTGTTGTGCCGTGGGATCCATCCCACAGAAGATAGCTCCCAGTGGAATATCTTCAGTGTGGTTCTGAACTTCAGAAAACACCACAGCCTGCCCAGATTCTGCAGTGGTGAATTCTTTCTCTCCCACAAGAAACTTACAGTTCGTGGGTCACAAAGKAATCCAATGGGGTTAAACTTTTAAGGACGAGTCATTCCAGCCTAAAGGTAAAGTCTCTCCCTCTCATTCATCATCTCCAAAATCTGCAATTTCATCTGCTCACAACATAAAGTGTTCTTATTCTCAGGCCAAGTGAATTTCAGATACCCTCATGCTTGTATTGTGAATTACAGAGTAAAGATAGTTTGGTTCCATTACAGTATCTCCCACAGCTTACAGAAAGGGGTCAGTCCCAGTGGTAAGACGGCATCTCCTCTGTGTTGTTCCCTCCTTCTTCTCACTCAAATGGTCTGCCACCATGTTTTTTCCCCTCACGTGACTTGCTTTCCTTTCTCTCTGACTTGGACGAGAAGTTAATATTTGCAGAAATACCGCATCTATCTCCGGGAGGGGAAGGGCGGGGCAGTCCTCTCTCCTTTGGCAGTCTCGGCTCCCGCAGCCTGCCGAGCCGGTTTGGCCCCTCCTCCCAGATGGAAATGGGCCAGCCCTCTCCCGGGGGCTAGAGAGAGCGGGACTGACTCCTGCCGGGCTGGGCCAGGGGCCTGGTCCTGGGGCCCTCCTGCCGTGGGAGTGGCAGGGGAATAAGAGATGGGACGTATTTCCTAGGTGTTTTCTTAAACATATCTCCAGCAGAGGCACCTCTAAATATCAGTAGTTTAAGCTCATTGTCCATCAGCTGTTTTAACCAATCAGTTTTCTCCACACTGGGTTAAACCACCACACCAGCTCAATGTTTTACGTCTGGTTATAGCCATTTTACAGCTTCTTGGAGGTTTACTGACCTGTGCAGCTTCCTTCTTCATCCATGGTTACTGCCAACATTGACCATGTCACCTGACCTGTGCTTTGAATGGGACCAGAACATCATCTACATCATTCTCCTCTGTGCCACTGATTTCAAAATATAGACCTAATCCCACTAGCCTAACTAACCTCTAACTACCCAAGATTTTTAGATCTTTCATAAACACTTATTTTTAAAAAATATTTCATGTAAATAAAGATTGTTTTATTTGGGGTTTTTTTTTCAACATTACATTGTGACTTTCATTGCTTCAGCACACTATAAACATTTTATTAAAATGAATGCTAAACAAAATCAGTTTGAAATTAAAAATCAAAATGTTCAGTTGTGTCACTGCCGAAGCAGAACGATTCATTACCACAATTCTGTCTTTCATTTTTCTTTTGTCCTAAATATAATTAAAATTGACAATTTAAGAAATATTTCAACACAGGGAAAACAACATCCTTCACCAAGAAAATCATCAAGAAAATAATTACTAGAAAAAAAATTATGACCAGTTTTACTCTGACTTTTGAGCATCATTAGGTGATGCTGAAGAAGACTTGGTGACTGAAGGTTGTCAGATAGCTCTTCTAAGGTCTTCAAAGTATAATTTAAAGATTCAAGCTTGCACTAAATTGTTTGAACGGCTGGATTTTCAGCTAAATGAAGAACCAATGGATTCATCAAATCTACCATCATCCTTCCCATTCATCTCAGCTATGCACACTACAGCTACGAATTTGGTCTAGACCTAGTACGAGAACATTAACATCAAAAGAGTTACAAAGAGTTTCTTAACTCTTTCATTGTTCATTTTTTAGGCTACAAAAGCCTCTGATATACCTAATTCTTAGCAAAAACAGGTGGTCTTGCAAAAAATAACGTACCAATTAATTTAGGACAGAGCATAATACTTCCATGCTGTCTTCAGAGAAGGGAACGTGCCATCAGATCAGGTGTGGGGTGCTTTGGTGGTTTTTTTTTTTATCTCTTAATTTCAGATTTGTTGATTAGTACCAGACTAGAGCCTTTACCAAGAATAAAAGAGTGCAAACAAAAGAGGAAACACAGAAACATCCAAAAATTGGCTGACTCATTTCTTCTTCATCTTGCAGGAGCAGCAGATCAGAAATATTTGGTAGCTTTGGCCATTCAGAGTTGCGGTGCTTCCCCTCCTGCTCTCCAGTTTTCAGGGAGGCAGCCAAGGTGGTCATGCACTGCTGCAGCCCAACACTCCTGGAGCACAGTCTGTACTAGTTATGCTTTCTTGCCACATACATGGGCACAGAGTTGTCTAAATATGCTCATATTTGGAACACATTGATTTTCATCTGCCATCACGCAGGTGCAGTGATAAAAGAGCATCATACTAGTATTTAGGGTATTATCTGCCTTTTATTACCACTCAGGCCTTTTCTGCATCAGGAAAGTGGCTATTTCATGATCCAATGCAGTGACCATGATCAGATTAAGAGTCTAAAGAACTTAACGTGGGAGGCATCTTCATGTAGGTGAAAATTTTAAATAATCCCAGTACAAATCTCATGGAAGTTCTGTGTCCAACAAACATTTAAGAATGCATTTCACTCCAAAAGATCAGTTTCACTGACTTCAGTGGGAGTGGTCCCACTTTGCTTCTTTTGGGCAAGGTTTTAACTTTCCAATCAAGGCTGATGAATGTAAAGTAGGACATTTTCTATACAACACAAACAAATATCCCTTTAATGAACACTGCCAGACACTGGCCACAGTAATGATTTTCTTACACAAAATACACTTTTCATTAGTTTACAAATAATACATAATAATCAGTAACACTGGGATCACACAGTGATCACACAGTGTTTCGAGCTGCAGCAGAATGGTTCTGACAGCTATGACTGCTTATCTTCATTGTTTACTTGAATATATTCCCAGGAATTTGTATGAGTCACTCCAAATATGGGCACATCCACAAAACATCAAGTAGTCCTGAACAATGTTGCTTGTCAGTTTTAGGAATACTGTGATGAGAGGAAAAGACATAGCAGAAAACTGAACACAGCAAGATTAATGGAAGGGTTTTGGTGTGCTCTTCCATTTAAGACCAGTATTTTTAGAGCACTCCAGAGAAGGATGAAACATTGAGGACAGGGAAATAAAATTATGGAAAAGTTCTTTCCACTGGTGTCTCTCATACAGAGGCCTTAAAAGAAGGAAAAACACTTTAGAGAAAGTAATAGCAATTTAGGTAGGTTATTGTTAAGGTTCTTCCAGTATTTCCAATATTGCTAGGTTTATAATTGCAAGTGAAACATCCCCTCTGGGCTTGACTGGCAAACTAGAGTACCCCACCTTTGGAAATATCCCTCCTCTAAAAGATTAAAAGGAATGTGTAGAGCTGGGGGGTTTTTTGTCATAAATGAAGTCAAGTTTTATTTTCACACTACTTTATTGAGATTTTGTTCCACAGTTGACTTTTTTTTTTAACGTTCACAAACAGAGAGACTTTGGCATCTTAGAAATCCTAAATTAATGGCAAGAAACTCCAGGTGACATTATGACTAAATAAATAAGATATATTCTGCTGTCTGACACTGATTCTTGCCAGTAAGAGATCACCAGAAAAAAATCTTATTTTAGTAAAGACCACACCACAACTTTACAAATACCAAGATATGTCTTTTTAAAATGAGTGAGAAATTCCCATTTGGTACATGTAAGCAGAGGGGCTTAGTGGAATTTTTTCCAAATCCTTGATTCAAACTTAAGATATGATGACTCCACCCCTTCTTTCCACTTCTTGCACACTTATTTCCAATTGAAGCAAACTAGAACACATGGGCTGAGAAGGTGCTCTTTATCATGTCCCCAGGATTGTGAGACACTCACTATTTGTGCACAGAGAGGTCATGACGATGAAAGTTTTGGAACAGCTAAATTTTTGGGGGGTTATTTTGTAAAGTCTGCCCTTTTCACACACTTATGTGCAATGGAATTCAAACCTCAAGCTGTACCAAATTCCACCTAACTGCATGTAGCCTTTAAAAACAACACTATCAAACTGAAAGGTTTCATTACATTGCCTAACTCTCCAGTGGGATTTTCTTCCTATGATGGAGAAGAAGGTAATGTCTGCTGAACCCCCTCCACCAATAGCTGTCAGAACCCTGTAG
The DNA here is from genome assembly GCA_018881555.1 of Amblyornis subalaris. Classification (NCBI taxonomy): domain Eukaryota; kingdom Metazoa; phylum Chordata; class Aves; order Passeriformes; family Ptilonorhynchidae; genus Amblyornis; species Amblyornis subalaris. The sequence goes on from JACAXG010000072.1 coordinate 473,333, forward strand.
GCTCATCCACACTGTTGGCATGTAAGTAGAGCAACTTGGAAACCTGACAGCATTATTGCAAGAAAATGCTGATTTGGAGAAACTGAGGTAGCTTGTTGAACACAGGGTGGCAAGGCTGATTGAGTTCATCATGGTTCATCAAGCCCACCCCCTGCCCTATTAAATGTTTAGAACCAGGACACTGAAACCTCAGAGGAGGTTTTATAACTCCTCTGTGTGTGATTGGAAGTCTCTTTCAGACCTTAATTTCTAGCTAGTTACATACCATCTGCCACCAAAATTAATTAATTTTATGTTTGCACCTATCTACAGAAGTACTAAAATTTTCTTTGGTTTCAGTAGATCTACTCAACCTCCTGATCCTACTGCACTCATATATGTGGAGAATACTCACATCCTCCTCCCAGGTTCCCTACCAATGCATTGACCTCACTTCTTGGTGATACACTTAATGGAATTACGTAATTCTAAAAGTTAGTAGATTCTGGACTCCTTTCAACCCACAAAACCCTTTGCCTTAAACATTGATAGCTTTTACGCACTTCCTAACAGCCTGCCTGAAAGGGAGCTCTGAAGTTCTGGCTTCTCAGTCCCAAGGACATTCACCAAGTTTCCAGTGCCTCCCAGACCCCAGGCTCTTCAGTGCCTTGTCAGGTCAGTCTGTGGGAAAGCACAGAGTTTAGCAAGCCTAAGAAACATTTTCTTTTCAAAACCACCAAATGGTTTCTAGTCTTTCCTATTTTTAAAGGGAATACTATGGAATTTCAACTTGGGAAACAAAAAAATTTTTAGGTTTTACTTTAATTCAAGGTGAGGATTTTTACAAAAAAGTGATCACGAATTTTTCTGACATTGAAACGCAACATTCCGTCAAACATTTAAAAAAAGAGAAAAATTCTTACAGATTTTTAGTTTAAACTAAATTATTTGCTAGACATAAAGGCCTAAAGTAAATGAGGTATTCTGACATGATTAATGGACTATATTTTCTGTGTAGAGAAACCACTAAATACATAACTTGTGCTGCAGAGAAGTAGTAATTTTTTCTCATAGTGTAGAGAGGGACCTTTCCAGTAATTTAAAATTGCTTGAAGGCCTACTCAATTTCTCCTCTTTATGTCTTGAGCAAAATCACTCTTTTTTTTGTCCGGCATTTTCTAAAAATAGTGCTAGAAATCAAAGCAATATTATATTTATTGGAAAATATACCTATACTTTAAGTTAAGGAGGTTCAACATTTGGACAGTTAGGGATAATTTATCCCATGGCTCTTTCTGATGTAGTTCTTGTTTTGCTTGTTTCCCTATAAGCAATCAATAACAAAATTACTGTTTGTTTGCAATTATATCTGGTTACAGATTTAATACGTTTAGGTTTGGTGAATGCTGAATTTGATTCATTGGGAAAAGTAACACAGAGGATGTGTCATACCTAGTGCTTTAATGAGAGCATGTGGGGTTTCTGAAGAGAGGGAAGTTTCTTGGGGACCACATCTTCAGGAGGTTGTTGCTGTTGAATATTTGTTAGACTGAGATGGAGCCTTGCTCAGAGGGGAAAGATGACGGGTTCTGCCTTTGTATTAGAAGAGGAAAACCAGTGAAGAGTATAGGAAATGAATCACCAGACTTGTCTCTTCCTGTCCCATTAGAGGAATGGAATAATTACCTTTTAATTCCACAAGGACGAGGGGTCTTCTCAGAACCCTGTGATTCACAAGGTTGGATAAATCAAGTTGTGCAAAAATAGGCTTCATCCTGAAAAAGAAACTATAATGTTTAATACTGAGCATGGAAAACCCAGCTTGGATCTCACCCATCTCCTGGAGCAATTAATTCCGTATTGGAGTTCAATGCTTTTGTACTAGATATTTCAAGTTCATGTTCATCTTGAAGCAACTAGACACCCAGCTTCCTGGTGGGTATGCCTTTTGGTGGCTCCAAAACCAGCAAAGAGTCGGCCAGGAAAGGTTAGTCAGACCCTGAAGGAAGAAATGTACTTTTAGCACTTAGACATGTGAGTCTTTCACCAATTATCCAATTACATAGCAGGGTGGCTTGCTTCCAGCTTTCACCTTCTGATTTTTCCTCAGCAGGACTGATACTCTCAGCAACTGCTCCTTGCTGGGTGTTGCCTACTTTATGTGCTCTTTCAACAGCAGAGACATCCAACAGCATCTGCAAGCATAATATGTTCTTCAAGAGCTAAATTATAAGCCTTTTGTGTGGCTGAGGCAAATTTTTTTGCCTGAGGTTTCCCTGATAAAAAACCAATGGTGTAAAATGCAAGATAGCATATTCCAGAACACAAGACTTATGAGAAGTGGCTGAGGCAGCTGAGGTTGTTTAGCATGGAGAAAGGGAGTCTCAGGGGAGACATAATTGCTCTCTACATCTAAGTGAAAGGAGGTTGCAACCAGGTAGAGGTCAGTCTCTTCTCTCAGGGAACAGGTGATAGAACCAGGGAAGAAGGTCTCAAGTTGTGCCAGGGGAAGTTTAGATTTTTTTCATTGAAAGGGTGCTCAGGCATTGGAACAGGCTGCCCAGGGAACTGGTAAAGTTGCTGTCCCCAGAAGTGTTCACAAGTTGTGTGAAGGTGGCACATGGTGATATGGTTTAGTGGTGAACACCGTGGTGCTGGGTTAATTATTGAACTCGATTTTTAACGTCTTTTGCAATTGTAATGATCCTGTGATGCTATGATCGAACTACAATCTAGTCAGCTAACCCTCAGTGCTTTGCACCTTGATGTATCCTGGCTAGGTTCTGGGTGACTCTAGAGCTGCTCTTACAAATATCTCAAAAACTTGGTGGAAGTGGGTTTCTCAGCCTTACTGTAGCAGAAAAGAACACAGAGACCTCTTCTAACAAGTAATGCACTTCAAATAAATATGTATCCATGGTTTCTAGACTAATAAAATACTAAGAGGAAAAGCTTTCCCCCAACAGCAGTGTTAGAAGAGGAAGAAGGATCACAGAGACTGATGCCAGAGAGATTTTTGCTTTTATGCTTTTTATATTAGTACCATTTTTACTTTTATAATTTTATATATTAGTAACCCTATAATCCTATAACCTCTACCCTGCAACCTTGTATCCCTATCCTATAGACAAAATCGAACCAAGTTATCAGCCTTTAAGCATTCCAGAGCTGGACTTGGCATCTGAAAAATGAAGCTACTGAAGTAAGCAGAAAACTTCCAATAGAAACCTGCCATTTAGTGTGACTAAATTCTGCTTTTCATTGGAGAATATTTCAAAACTATGTTAATTCACTGAAACCCTATAATAGTAGAAGCCTGAACATGCACAGAACCTCTTTTACACCTCGTTTGTACCCTTTTTACCCTTTTTTACCTTTGTATAACTTACCTGACTTTGCTCACAGGATTGGGCCCAAAGCCCTGAGAACGTGGTTGGTCCCGGGGATACTCCTGGAAAAGCTTTGCTTCCTCCGAACCTTTTAATAAATTTTTACTTTTTACCCTCTTATTCGGCCTCTGCCTCTACTTTTCAAACATATAAGGCAACAAGACTACTTCTACCACCGTTCAAACTCTCAGCACAATCCTGATACTGACTAGACCCCACTGCCCTGAAAAAACTGCTGGAAAAAAAGCCACAGTTGGGCTTGATTAGTGTCTTGGGGTGGCTTTATGATGCTATATATCCCAATCGCCTGCTTAATGAAAAAATATTAACTCTGTGTCTTTAATCTGGCTCGAGAAGCCAAGCGCTGTGTTTTGTTTTTTCTTTGAAAGTGTTTACATTCCTGGTTCTTATCACTAGATTTGTTGTGGTTCTCAGGACAGAGCTCTCAACAGTTGTTTTCTATAGCTGAAGGCAAAGGGGACGCTTTTTTACTTTTTTATCTTTCTTTTTTTCTGTGAGCTTTTGCCGTGCTTTTACTCAGCTGAGGGATAATCGGAGGGAGTTAAAACTTACTTTTGGTTTTATCCCTCCTCTGCCTGAGGTAAGGAAAGAAGACAGCTTTTTGTCTGGGATCATGTTTTTTCCTTCTGCCCTTGGAACTTTACAACAGACCACTGAACTCTGGGGCCTACACCCTGGGCCCGGAGAGAGGCCTGCACCATCCTAGGCCCGGAGGGAGATAGAGCAGAAAACTACACCCAGGAAACAAAGGACTCTGAATTCATCCAGGCTGTCTTCACCACAAGAGGTTTATTATCTAACATTATTCTTTTTTTATTTTCCTTTCCCTTCCCCTGGTGCCTGTGTGCACCCTCCCAGCAGCTGCTCTTATTAAATAAACAGGTTTTTCACCTTCCTCTGAGAAATTCTTGTGGTGGGGGAAGAGAGTTTTAGGATCCTATCTTTTGTAGAGGAGGCTCTTCGAGTCTCCCTCCTAAGTTTGTCCAAACGGTGACAATTAGCTAAGAAATTCTAAACTACGATGATGTGAAAGAGAGAAATAAAAGTATGATAGTCTTTCTATCTGGCTTTCTCTCTTCATAAGCTGACCCAAAACAAAAAACACCATGATATAATTAAGAGTAGGGGCTTGTGTTCACTCCAGCTGGGGTCTTCCTCTTCCCACAGGCTTCCACGTAAGCTAGGTACATTGTCCAAGCATTGGGTGTGCAGGACACCACTTCACTATCCTTCTAATCAAACAAGATAAGCAAGAGCTTGGTCCTTCCATGTGGTCACATACGTATATGCTTATTCACATCTACAAACACACACCTCTCAGTCCAAACAGATTTGAAAAGAGCGCACACAAGAAAAGAAATGGTGGTTGAATGGCAAATGCTTATAAACTCGAAACTATATTTCACAATGGTAAGGCTGATGCTGATGTCTTGACATTCAAAAATGCTTCTCCCCCTCCACCATTTCAAACGACTCTTGGTAGGTTTGTCCCACCTGTCATTGTTTCCTGAGATATCTCTACTGCTACATAATTTAATCATTCCAGCTGATGTGTCAAGCAGTTAAATGTATTATTAGTTTAAAGTGGATAGGACAGTTTACATTGAAATAGAAGATTTAGGTTTAGATTTTTTAATTATTACACACAGGAAAAAAAAAAAATTGTTGTTCAAATTAAATAGTCATATTTCCTTATCTGCTGCCTTAGTTCTGTTCAGAAAGATGTTCAAGTATCCACCAGCTTGTTAGTAATGCTCATAACGTGTATCTGAAATCTGAGAAATGTTCATTCTTGAATAAAGGCAAATGGAAAAATACGTAACTCTATATTTCTGTTGAAGTCTTACTTGAAGCCTAAATGACAAATTCAAATATAAATGGCAGGGTGCAAAACAGCCACACAAGACTTTCCAATTAATTAATCAAGTGCAGTAGTGCAAAGAAAACCATTTTAGGAGCGAGCTAAGGCAAATATTGTGCTATACAGGGGTTTCAGACTTGTTCTATGTAAACGCTCCATGAGGTTCCTTAAGAAAGAGTCTCTAGGAGTACCATTTTAGAGCGGTGCCTAGTGATTTAGTGATTTAAAGTAATAGGAGTCATGTGGCTAAATCACTAGGCACCACTCTGAAAATGCACCCTTAAGACCTTGCTTAGCTGATCTCCTCCAAGGCTGAATCCGCCCTATTCCAGCTGTTTCTGATACCAAGTGTAACATTAAAAACTATTCTAAGATGTGATGGGATTCCTGCTGTGCTATGAAACCACATCAACCTCTGCACTGAAGCTAGTATTTAATTCTTTAAAAAAAATATATCCCTGCAGAATACCTTACAAAATTTTACACCTTGAGTAAGTATCTGAATTTCTCAAGTGGTGGAGTTGTCTTCTGAAAGCAGAATCCATTCCTGCAAAAAAAAAAAAAAAACACCAACAAAAAATGAGGCTGTGAAAGGGCCATTTGTTTTTTAAATATGTTTTAATAAATATTTAATGTTTATTCAGGTGAACTTTTGCCTGTTCAGAATAAAGTAAATCCTTCATCCTTTTTTGTTATGTCAATCCAGCAGAAGAGATCATTGGATCTCTTGGGTGCTTTACCAGGTGGAAGCTAAGTGGAAATGTTCATTCCAGCCTAAGTAGTGCTTATACATGGAAGCTGTGCTGCTATAGTACAAAAGATTCAAAATGAAAGTACCGCATTGGAATGCACACAGATCCCTGAGAAACACTCTTGCTCCTGTGCAAAGGTCCTTACTGGTTCATATTCCAGGCTCAAGTTTGGTAGGGGCTGTAAATGGTTTCTACCCTCCTTCTCAAATACCACACCCTGAAAAAGCACATTTACACAGCTTCACACAAACAGTTTGCAGCTGTGTATCCCTCTCCCTATTCCTTTAGGTTTGTGCTCCATCAGCCCTGATTTACACTGCTTTGGAAATAGCTTAACATACACAAAGAAAAGCAGCTCTTGTTTCAGAAAGAGAAAGGGCTTCATACAGAAATATGTGCAATTAAAAACATAATTTTAATTACACGAACATTATTTGTTATACAGTGCAGAGATAAGTGTATCCCATTTTTTAAATGTAGCCCTGCACTATCCACTCACTGTTGTTGTCTATTGCAGATTCAAAAGCTTTTGCCTTCCCTCTCATGAATCCTCTGTATGATTTTCTGCAGATGGAATTACCGTGATCTAAAATTTTATTTGACCTTAGCCCTCATGTCTATAGTCTGTTATCACTCGAAAAAGCACAGATGTTAAAGCACAGTTTTCATCATCTTGCAATTTTCTCAGCCATGCATTCTTCTAATAAGTTGCCTCAGTCTGGGATCTGAAAAGTTGCATGAAGTGGATGCACACTGCATTAATCACAGAACGAATCTCAAGGAGGTAAGTATGCTGTTATTGATACCTTTCACCCAGGACATCCTTGAGTCTTGAACTAGCAAAAATGAACCAGAGCACACCTTCCAGTTAGCTTGGCGGACTTTAGTATTTGGTACCAAATTTATCTTTAGTAAGATGCAACAATCCCAGGACCAGGTCTCTGTGAGATGCTATGAGCATATCTAGGAACATCTCACAAAGCATAACAGCTTCTGTAGAAGACTCTGATGCTTATGGCAGAGAGGCTGCTTGTGGAAATAACACATCTACCCAGTCACCCAACGAAGAGTATCAGCCACCAAAAGCAGAGAGGTGGCTGAAGAGCTTCAGAAGAAATTGCCTTGATAACAAAACCCAAAGTGGCTGTGTGATGCAGCATCCATTGAAATTCAGAAATAACAGTATCAACAGATAAGGCAGAATCACTTTTCACTCTGTAAAGAAGTCACACACCCCGATCCGCACCCAAAATATGATTTTTGTATACAGCAATTGTGGGATGAGATCTTCAATAATTGTTGACCTTTGTCAAAATATCAAAATAAAATTATGTTCTATGCATGCTGGACACAGAAATCAGATGCATTCAGAGGTGGGATGCAGATGCAGGTCTCAGATATGAACTTAAATTTGCAATTAAAGTGTGTGACTTACCAAACTGTATGAAAAAAGCTGCATCACAGTTTCTTTTCCATAGTCTAGTTGTTTATCCTATCTCTGAGAAAACTGCATTACTTTGGTCCTTCAAATAATGGTTTCCTACAAAAGAACAACAGAAAATCTCTGAGGAAGCAGAAATTATATGATAGCAACCAGACTAGCTTTTGTTCCTGCTGGTAGGTGTGTAGCCCATCTGTAGATGATACCTACACATGCAGCAGTTGATCCCATGTTCTTGTTTCCCTTAAAAAGCTCTTAGTTTGCAACATTTTGGATGGGTGCTCAGGTTGGGAAGGAACCAGACATTTGGAGAGTGACGAACGGCACAAGAAAAAGCGTGCTTGTGGGTGTGGCTATGAGACCAGACTAGACCGAAAGACTCATCTTTCCAAGGGCCCTGTTAGATTATGTGTTGACTTCCTGGGCAAGGCTGGGTGGAAAGTTCCCTTTCATTAGCCCTCCAGAAAAGAGGTTGTCTTTAACCTTAGCCGTTTTAGAGATCCAGTTACAGTACAGAGACATAAATAGTTCTATTGGCAGAGCAAAGTTAGGCAGGAACAGAGAGCAAGACTATTGCTGTGTCTTCTCTGCTGCTGCCAGCAGAATGGGCTACACCAATCTATTGCAGCTCTTCTAATCCTTTGCCATCAAATTCTCACTTGGCTTCATCCTTAGACTCAACAATAAAAATATTAGAATGACATCCCATCAGGTTTCATTTTATGGTATATGAGAACTAATCCAGCAGGAATGGAAGGTTGGGCTTGTGTGTGTTTATAAGTACATACATTGCAGCTGACACAATCAGCCATCACCTCACACAGAAGCAGGTCGCAGGAGCAGAAATGGAGTAAAGACTGAAAAAATAAGTCAAAACAAGTGAGAATACACATTTTTCCCCTGACAATAATCATATCAACAGTGTAATAATGTTTAGTTTGTTTAGATTAGAATTAGACTTAAAATATTTGCTTTTGACACTGAAAAAAAGAAAAATCAATAGCCAAAGCACTACCCCTACAAGGGAGTGATGAGTAAAACTATTGCATCTCTGGCTCTAGCACATCTGGGACCATGAACCAAACGTTAGTGTCTTGACTCTGCTCACAGAGAAACACATACACACCCTCCTGCACACAACCAATCTGCTGTTCACCAAAAGGAGATTTGTTACCCACTCCCAAGCACCCAGAGGTCTCCTGGCTTGGTCAGGTGCTGAGCAATGGGAGTCTGCAGTGCTCAGCAGGAGCTAACCCTGGAGGGGACCCTGCTGGCCTGGAACAGGAAGATAACTGTTGATTGAATAAGGCATGGTTCATAAGACTTTTGTCTTCACTCTTCATTGTGGGATGGTTGGTTTTGTTATAAAACTAATTAGCATACATGTGGAAGTACTTTGTGGAAGCAGCTTAATCCCAAACAAATGTGAAAATAAGCCTGTATTGTTTCTAAGGACTGATTTACATTAATTATCTTCTACTTTAAAAAACCTCACAGACTTTTTTTTTAATCATTGTTTCTTTGTGGAAAAATTAAGAACAGAACATGTCTGTAAAATGCTGTACATACAAATTTCTAGCATTTCCAGCAAGGATGTATTCTCCAAAGGCAGAAAGGCTTGGTTTTAAGTCAAAAATGCTACTTCCCAACCAGCTAAACTCAGAGACCTCAGTTTACGTCTAGCTACCCAAATTACTAGCTTCACTCTCAAAAAATTATGAGCTTCTGAGAATCAGGCTTATTTTTAGGAACCTATATATGGATTTAGGTGCTTAAACTTAGCCGCACTACGTTAGATTTTTTTAATTTCTTTTTTTTTTTTTTTTACTTTGTTAACTACAGCATTGCTCATTTGCCCACATAAAAGACTTAAGGACAGTTTGTGATCTCAGGAAAAGACTGATTCACAAAAAAAATTTAACCAGCAACAATGTAGCAACTTCAGACAGCAAATATCCATAATGAAAGCATATGGATTTTCATGGTGTATGTCTGTATTTAACTTCTGCTTTGGGCATGGCCCTTTGCCAGATCCCAGTCCTTTAGTCATCAGGCAAGGGATTAAATACACTCTTGCTCTCTTCTGAGACAGGCACTAGAGGTTTTTTACAGAGTAGCTTGAACCACCGGAGGGGATGACCTGTGTCTCAGCCTGGCATGGAGCAGGGGCTCAGCTGCAGCACACAGCTGGACCTGGGAGTCTGCAATTAGTCCCAGCTGTAGAGATCCACTTGCACACAACCGGGATGCACTCTATCTCTCATCCTTTTAAAGAGAGTCTCTCGTCCCTTCTGAACAAATAAAAAAACTAAGCTCAATTATGCACCTAAATCAATATTATCTCATGGAATAAGTTCCCACAAAATGATCACCGAGTAAACATCCCAGATTGTTCCACTTTGAAGAATTTCAGGCACTGCCTGGCAACAGCAGAATATCATAAATTCATAGACCTGCCTGATGCACCTGCTTCCATCTCTGCTGTGACGAAGAGGTAGAAGTGTCCCACAGGACTTCTCCTACCTGCATCCCTCTGCCTCCAGCCGCAAGGGACAGGCAAAAAGAGAGGAGAAGCATTTCTGGATCTAAGCGTTATCTCCCCCTCCTAGTGTGAAGGGACAGAGAACCAAGATTCCTTTCCCTCAGCTAGCTCTGACCAGAGTGTGTATCTGGCTCCTTCATGTTGGGGGAAAAAAGCTCCTTTTGTTTCATGACTGCTGCCTGTCTCTCTCTTGAGTTGGAGGTCACGGGTTAAGGAGGAAGGTGTACATTGGCAGGCCTGCCTTGCAAGAAGAGAAGTGAAAGAAATGAGATGTGAAGCAAATGGACAATTCTGGTGAGGAAGACGGGCTTAGCCTTACAAATCTGTGACAATATGCACGTGGATATCCAGGGATTATCACAGCTCTCTGTGCCTCTGGGTCCCAGCGGAGACACATGCTGCTGGCTTCTCTGCAGTCTGGTAGCCAGAGCAGTTTGGTTTGGCCACTGCTAGTGTCATAAAACAAATAAAGTCATGCATCTCTTTTGTTTTTAACAAGTTCCTAAACCGAGCTGTGGAAGGAGGTCGTATTGAGACACGATAAATAACTCAAGCTTTCAGATCTTCAAAGTAAAAAAAAACAAACCTAAGACAAGTATTATTTGACTCTATCCAGATCCTGTAGGAAGACTCAACATAGCACAAAACCTGCAGATTTTTGCAGGACATATCCTTGTTGACAGTCTAATGGTTTTGTCTATGACACACATTTTACAGCAAGACAGTGCTGGGCTCCGACACTGTGGGTCTGTGAATTCACTGTACTGGAGAAACTGCATTTTGCACAGAGATGCTGTTATGTCTGCTAGGAAAAAAAACCATCAAACAACACATGACACAAGGAATAAGCATGAACAAGACTTTTCTCTCAAAAAGGGAATCTTCTGTAAAATCTTTTCCTCCCCTGCCCTGGCCTGCTTTTACTCAAATATGAAATCCAATTCTCCTTTTGAATTTATTGTCTTAAATACTATATTTAAAACCAGAGCATAGTGTCCATCCTTAGAATCTTCAGTAAAGAAATATCTACATTTTCCTCACTCATATTTTACCAATCCTGAGTACAGAACCAACACTCTTACCCATTTCTATCAAAACCTCAGCTGTTAATGGATTTTTGTGTATATTTCATTTAAAGCACTACTATGTTTAAACACTTTGAGTGCTGAATGTAAAAATAGCTAGCAATCTCAGAAGTGAACATTTTATTTGTAATACGGGTGATTTTATCATGCGCCACAACATTTTTTTTCCTCATCATTTATTAATGTTTTATATAGCTCATCAAAAATGAAGGTTGAGGTCAATAATTGCTGACACGTAAAAGAACAAGAAAAAGGACAAGCAAGGGCATTTTCCAGAGAATTGTGGACTAGCAAAAACACTCTGAGATTTTCTTTGCGTACCTGAAATATAGTAATCACTTAAAAAGACCAAGTCAAGGAAAAAGATCAAAACCTTTTTTTTTTAAAAAATAATCAACATGTTTTCCAGTTTCATGAAAAACTCACATGTACTCTAGAAAGCATCTGGATTTTTATTGGCATCCATTTCAACTTATCAGTTTCATTCTGTAGCCTCTATCTTTGTTTTGGTGTTGGGGAACCTCATCTCCTCCTCTGAGCAGACTGGTGAGCACAAGACTATTTTCCACTTGGCTCACAGCCCCACACTATGCATTATTGACATGACTGTGTTTAATAATAATTCCTGCTGATTCTGTTGTGGAAAAACTTACTGTTCATAAGCTGACTTGCTTGTGGTGCCAATGCATGTGTGTATAATTTTTTTTTTCCTCTTTTTAGGGGATTTGGGGCCTGGTTTAGAAAAGACTGCTTGAGCATGTGTTAAAAGCTAAACATACTAGTTCCCACCTTTATTCAGCAAGCATTTAGGTATGTGCTGAATCTGGCTGGCTTCAAAGGGATTTAAATGCATACTGAAGTGCTTGTTGATTCAAAGCCTCTGCTCTCAGGAGCAAATTGTAGCTCAGATGCTCTCTCAAGCCTACCAACAACTCCTTCCCCAACAGCAAGATTTATGCCTTTCACTACAATAGACTTATCAATTTACAAGTTATCACATTTCCACTGGGCAAATACATTGTGTACTTCAGAAAACTATACTAAAGATATGATCAGAACCACCTCTCCAGAGCAGTCAGTGATCCACTTAATCTATATTTCTGTGTCACTTCATAATACAGCAGGGGGGAGGAAAGAAAACCTATTAAACAAGTCCAAAATTGTTATTCAAAGGATGCCAATGGTTCTATTTCAATTACATCACAGTTTTCTTGTAATAGATACACTCTCCCTAAATAACAAAGGTGTTTCCACCTTCAATAAAAATAAAGGCACAAGAACCATGCTTCTGTAGGCCATGGCATTTAACACATACCTTTGAAAGTAACTGTATTCTATTGAAAAATTAAAATACAATCCCCTTCACAACTTCTTCAAAGTTTGCATCAGCTCTTTATAAAAATAAACAAATAAAAAACCTGACAGGGTCTAGAAGGAGGAGTCAGAAGTGGGAACGGGATCAATTCGATCACAAGAATGATTTAGAATAGTAGCAAACTGAAACTGCAACAAATGTTTTCCATGACATGCTTCCTCTCTCTCTAGAAGAAGGACTTATTTCAAGCAAGCCACAAAAGTGGACTGTACTACACTTCCTTAGATCATAAGCTCTTAGCATCATTTTAGAGTGCCAACCTATTAGGAAAGATTTTCAAAAACTGCTCTCATTAGAGCTGGAGCTGTCAGGGCATGCAGTGAAAATGTATAATTTTTTTACTCTAGGAAATATTATTCTGTAAAAAGCAATAGGCAAACCTATATAATAATTCCTTTTTTAAATAGTGCTGATTTACATGCACGTGCCTTACCAAACTATTTCTCTTTGATTTTTACATCTGCTTAGTCTAAGATAGTTGCAAACACCAAGTACATGGATTTATGGTTGGAACACCTGAGCAAGTTACACTGCTGTCTCACACCATTCCCTGGATAGCACATGCACAAGTATCAAACACAGGCTTAAATCAACAAAAGGACACCAGGTAACTTGCAATCATGGCAGAATCTATAGCTCCATAGAGGTTTCTATGTTCTCTATAAAACATATGAGAATAAAAGGCAGGTTGCAATTTCAATGAGCCAGTAGGAAAGCTTTTTCTTTCACAAAAAAAAAAGAAAAAAAAAAAAGAAAAAAAAAGGTAGCTTAAATCCTGTTACTTTTTAATGTTTTTAACCCATCTTCCTGGGCTTGCTGTTTGGCTGCTCTCTTAGGATGACTGGAAATATCACGGTGAGCCTGGGCATCCTGCTTGGTGAGCAAGACACTAACAGCTATCACATAATGCATGGGCATCTTCACTGCCACCATCACTGTATTCACTCTGTTCGGTAAATCTGTTGGTGCTTTGCAAAAAGAGGAAACATGGAGGAAGCCTGATTCAAATCTACCATCTGTGGGAGAGGCATCAGTTTTTATGTGCCTGTTTATCCATGTTGGACAATATGCAAAACATCATGTTGCCTTCTTTTAGAGCCCCTCAGTCTACCCACACAAGTTCAGAAATTCAACACTGGTTTTCAGATTTTCTTTAAGAAACAAATCACCTACAATTAAGCCATTAGGATGTTCACCCACCAGACACTTCACTGCCTGACTGATTTGATCCAGTCCAGGGTCTTTGCACAGGATGAATGGCTCTATGTCAGCACCAACCTCCACCTGCCTCCCTGGTATCTGGGCTAGCAAAACCTGACCAACTACATTATTTCATTGGCTTCCTACAAAATTCCAGCACTTGTTAACAGGGGAGGTCAGTGAGAAAGGCTTCACTGCTGTAGAGATAACAGAAGAAATAAATACAGCAGTGATATTTCTGCATGCACACGTGTATTTAGATGCATGCAGTTAATAAGATGGCCCTGCCACTAAATAGCTGTCTGTAAAACATTTACATATACCAAACTGATTAATTATTAATTTACCTCCAAACTAGCTTCCTGAAAGGACTATTTACTTCCCATCGCCATTAATAGAAGTGACCTAATTGAAAGCTAAGCTTGTGGCCCCGTGCTTTCTAGGTTTAGAAACAAAACCTCCCTTCCCCCTGCTAGATCAAACATCACAATGTCAAATGCTCTGCAGACATTTCCCTCAGGAATCTGAAAGGCTAATTAGGGTGAGCTTCACCATAAAGAATACAGTTGTTAAAACAGCTTTTGTACACACTGGAGTAATGATCATTCTTTTACACATGCAGTGATTTGTTGCTGCAATTTGCAGCCATATATCTCTCAGGAGCTAATTCGGATGTTGTTATTTATTGCACGTATGATTATTAATGATATCTTAGCAACTGCTGGAAGTGACTTATTTCACCTCAGGAAGTCAAGTATTTTAGCTCAATGTTTACAGATCTAAGGAGACATCAATTTCTGGAGAAAATCAGTTCTTCATTTGACCTCCTCCACCTTTATAGTAAGGCCTGCACCATCATTGTTTACAGATATTTTCTCATACTGTAAAAATATTTGTCATTATGAAATAAGAAAAAATCCCTGTCAGTTCTTCCTTATATTAAAAACAGTTTTTCACCAGGACAAAAAAAAAAAAAAGAAGAGTGTTTTAAATGCCTCTGAAAAGGAGAGAAAATATAGTATTGTATAGAGATGTATATCCATAAATAAATAATTACCTGTGTAGAAAATAGGACCAAGTTCTCAGATCACTTGTAATTTTTGATAGGGAAAGAACAAAATGAAAGTTGTTCTTTTTCAATTAAAAATGCTGCCAATGTGCAGTAGCATTTGCAGAAATGAAAACCTTGCAAGATCACTTACATATTTCACAGTACTGTTACTTCCAATTGCTTGTGCTTTTGTATTTTATGCATCAAAAATCAGTAGTCACCTATTCCATTATATTCTATCGAGCTGTTGTTGAACCTGGATTAAAATGGAGATCTTCTCTCTTGGTGTCTGAAAGCAAGAAAACCAGATGAACTAATTCTGGAAAATTTTGGTCCCATTTGAACACAGAATTTCAATGTGAGTATAGCACAGCCTTCATTGGAGATGTGTTCCCTTTAGAAGAGATTGTGAAAAGTTAATGGGAGTTCAAATGACTCCTAATAAAACAAAGAACAGTGAGTGGATCAGTCTCTTTAGCACTTGCCTAAAGTCATCTTGTTTGCAGCACAGTTTGATCCAGGAATTTGCCCTGTGTGGGTAGTGGGAATTCCTCTGAAGGACAGCAAACATGAGTTCTGAACATGAGCTTCTTGTACACTGACCGAAAGTAAACTGATAAAACAAGAAAAGG
This sequence comes from Amblyornis subalaris, assembly GCA_018881555.1. Classification (NCBI taxonomy): domain Eukaryota; kingdom Metazoa; phylum Chordata; class Aves; order Passeriformes; family Ptilonorhynchidae; genus Amblyornis; species Amblyornis subalaris. Next base: position 488,661 of record JACAXG010000072.1, read on the forward strand.
TGTGATAATGGCAGATTTTTCAAGGAAGACAAAAAGCCAAAGAATTTTGCAGACTGCACAAGATGCACCCTATTGTAACTACAGGTGTTAAAGTTATAATTGTAATGTTAGGTTTTACAATTATCTAATAACTAACAGTAAGCAACAAATAATTAGATGTCAGTGTATCTAAAACATTTAGTATTATAAAATTTAAAATTGTCCTGATTGCCTTAGTAAACCTTGCATGATCAATGTCAAATAGCAATACTAGAACAAAGAGAAAAAAAAAAAAGAAATCCAGTATATTATGACTTGCAGAGCTACGTGAATTTCATCTGTACATTAATATGTTAATGAAAAATACATTGGTCTCTAGTTAAGATATTACATAATTTCCTCAGAATGGTTAACAGCAACTTACTTTCTTCTTTTCTTTAAGGATGAGTGTATATGAATAATTTGATCTCAGCCCCCCAGTGCTTTATAGCTATTTGCTGTAATGAAATAACTAAAAATACAGTACTATTGATTATTTTATTTGGTCTATAAATATTATCAGCCAACACTAATCTGAGTTATATTAGTCTAAATTGATAGTAATGATAATAGAGACTACAGAATCTGATTTAGGGTCTATGATGGTTTAGATCTGTAAGTATTCAACCTTTTTTAAAATAAAAAATCTGAAGTTGGTTGTACATTATTCTGAACCCTATCTGGTTTTTAAGGATTTGCATGAATGATGGAAGCTAGCTCACAAATATGTATTTGCATAAATGTGCAGGCAGGCAGTATCACAGAAACTCACATACATTTACGCCTGTATCATACATATGTTGACATAAATCGCTCATCAACCCATCCTCCTGTTCTGCAAAAAGGTGCACAGACAGGAGCAATACTTTGTGGTCAATTATGGTGTGAGTGGTGAATAAGAAAACTGTAAACATTTACAATTTTCACAAATAATACTCTAAGGATTCATGGGGTGATGCTTTTGTTCTCTAAATATCATGGCTGAACAATTTTCAGTAACAAATCAGAAAAAAAGCGAAATCTTTTCACAGATAGATCTCAAACATAAAAGGCAGCAGATCTGTCAAAACATTTGTTGTGAATTGTTTATCTGAATGTGATGCTTCATAGTTTACTTCTTCAGTGTAATTTGAGAATCACGTGAGAACAATTACCCAAAATCTCAAAGATTTTTCTTGTTAGCATTCTAATATTTGCATACATATATATTGTGCTTAGACATACATCTGTGTCTCACTATTTTGCACAAAGTACACAGACCTGTATACTAGTGTGATAAAACTGCAAAGTGCTCAAATATCTTCAATTATAGTGAAAGAAGGCTAAAAAGGATATCGGATGCACGTGATGACAGAAAATCCTGACACTTGGTAGAGTTTTACAGGATTTGAAAGGGTTGTTTTCAACAACAAGTAGTGCCACAGGACACAAAATCCCACCTTGATCCAACTGCTTACATTGCAAAGAAATCTTTTACCATTCCTCCTACTTCAACATGGCGCCACAACATTGTCGGACTCATATAGGAAAGCAGAACTTTACATCTTCTGTCCTTAGGCCTCCACAGAGGATAAGGTTAGTATATAATTTACAGGTTTTTTGTTCTTGTTTTATTGTTTGGGTTGGGTTGTGGGTTTTTTGTTGTTTTTTTGGTTGGGTTTTTTGGTGTTGTTGTTCTGTTTGTTTGTTTTTTAAGTAAAAATACTGTAATGTTTAAATACCTAAGCACGTTGTTCCCAAAAGACTCTGTAAAGATTTTGGGGCTGAGTAACAAGAAAGCCTCTAGGGACTGACTGTCCCGGTATGACTGAGCAGAGAAGACTCGGAGGAAAGCAATGAACCTGCATATCTTGACTATGAAAACAGCATCAGATAAAACAAGTGTATATCAGGACTGAAAAGACTGTAGGAGTTTGTGAGCAGATGTCAAAAGGCATACAGAAAATGTCAAGAAAAGTATAACAAGCACTGGTTGGAGAGATTAGGGTGATAAATATGTGTATGATGAGCACTGTGCTAGGACTTGCTGTCCTAGGAGCTGCTTTGCAAGCGACAGTGTAAAAAGAATCCTCAAACCCTTACCACCACAAGCAAAAAAATAATAAAAATTCAGTGATTAATGTCTGCAGAATGTAAACAGAATGTACTAGGCAAATAAAACCATGGCTAAAACATGCCTCTGGAACATCTCGGTCATTGCTGTTTTATCAGAGCCTGGGTTGATTGCTCTGCTCTTTAGGAAGGAGAACAAATAGGCAGCAATTTTCAAGAGACCATAATGGAGAATTTGGAGAAAATAATTATGGTGAGCATTTGGAAATGTTTTCCCGAAATTATGAATAAGAAAAGGGGTTTTGGAAGTGCAGGCTCTTATGTGCAGGTAATAGCAAGTTTGTGCATATGGCACTTACATAGCAGCAAGTCATGCTGTGTCGGGAGCTGTACTGGCACTGAAATATTGAGTAATGTTAATGCTCTCCAGTAGAAAACTTTCACAGTGTTGGGGTAACACTGCCGATCCAAGGGGTTGTTCACTTTCTCCCTGGAGTCATTGAAATGAGCAGGAAGAGGAAATGGCCAGGAGCTCCTGAGCTTGAAACCCATTAAAATTACAGCAGCAGAGAAAAAATGAGCAAATCTTTAGATGACGTTGAAGAAGGCTTCTCATCAGAGTGTCTGTGGCAGCTATTAATTATGGGATATCCTGGTTAGTCATCAGCATCAGCATCAACATTGCATGCTATGCCCTCTGTTCACAGATTCAATATTAAACAGGGAAGACATGAATATTAAGTTCTTCCCTGCAAACCACGGGAGCAGAAGTTGCAGTAGTGTGAAATAACATCCTTCCTGGCCTCCACCACTTGTGCTGGACTGCAGCTTGGGGGTCGCCCTGTGGGGCTGTGTAGGGATGTAAATTTGGAGGGAGGAATGCACCCTGCCTCTCTCGTAAAGCTCTTGTGGGGCTGGCCAGCATCTTACCCTGAGAAAAACAGCTTGATGCAGAGATCTTTCAGTTTCATATTTTCCACTTAATTTATAGTGACTTATTTTGTTTGCTTATGGCCACTGATGTGTTCTTGGGTAATACAAAACCAATGCCTTGATTCTTGAGGAGAAAGCTAGCTGATGCCTCTTTTCAAAACTGCCATATAATGGTCAGTCTCAGCATGCAGTTTTTGTTTAACTAGTGTGCTTGGCACTGTGATCACCACATGGAAACATTGACTCCCAGTCATCCATGTCATGCAGTGCACCATTATATGGGCTATCCATAAAATAACTACAGGCTTTCTGTTCGGCAGTGCACACTCCTAATTAAGTATCTGATTATATATTCCACTGATTTGTAGAACAACACAAGCATCAGATGTAAATACATATATGCATAGGCTCTGTTGAAAGAGGTTATTTCTACTGAAAATGGATGCACATCAAGACAGCACCATATTTGGTGCTACACGATGAAGTTTTCTAGCACAAGCAGCAACTGTAGGTTTGATCCAGCAAATATTTTTTGTCACCAAGCAGTTCATGTTTTTGTAGCTAGTCCTACTGAATTCAGAGATGGCCAATTTGGTGAGTAAGCAAAACTGATTCATTTTGAATTGCCATGGGTTACAGAACATGGATCACTACCACAGGTCAGGGGCTCCTAAGCTGCTAAATGCCAACTGGTTTTGTGCCTTTAAACCTAAAATACCGAAGAAAATGACACTTATATCCATCCAAGTCTTCCAGCCTTTGGATAAGTTCCTGATGCTAATACTTGCGTTCCCTCTTAGGACACTCACAGGAGAAAAACTCCCTGAGTCTTGCCTAGAAATCTTAGGTTCAGGAGGCACATGCGAGAGGTTGGTACTGCTGCTGCTGTGTCCATGGATAGAGCACATCATCCTAAAGGAGAGGGAACGGTGGAGACCTGACACCCCATGGTGCACCAAACTTGCCACAGCAGTTGTGCAAAGAGGGAGACTTATTTTCTGCTGATATACACCCCCCCCCCCCAGTTAATTCTTCAAATGAAAACAATAGAGTATAGAGGTAGGAGGGTTTTAGATGAATGATGCAGATTAGCCACCACCTAATTTGCATCAACCAGCTTACTGAAATTTAATTTTCTTTCCTCCAGTTTTTCACATGCTTAACGAAGTAGGTCTGAATTCACAGAGACCCAGTAGAAGAATATGTGATTTTAAAAAATCCGCAAACTATACAACTTGGACACAGAAAGAAAAAATAAGTTAAAGAGGGTTCTGCATTATTTCCGGGAATAACTCTTTTCATCTCTTTGGTGTGCAAGTTATGCAAACTTAGATTCCCCAAGAGATCAACAAATAACCTAAAAGAATACAGTTGATGGTAAGGAAGTCTTTGTTTGATCTCCTTACACACCATTCCTGATTTGGCCTTGATAAATTCAGAGAGACTATATATTAATTTACTTACACAATGGGGTCTTGCATATGGTATGATCTGTCTCATTCTGACAGTTGATTTTCCATGGCCTATTAAATTTCCTAGTGGAAACATTAATGAAAGCTGCCAAACAATCTTATGGCTGTAAGAGTCAGTCCATACTTTCTCTCCTTCCATGCACATTTTAAAAAAATGGAGTCAGAAAAACATACAGACAATAATTCATCAAAAATAATGCAATCAAATAATTATAATCTGAGGACTTTTTACCCAATAAAAACAGAAAGAACAAACCAAATAAAACTGAAACTGTCTTTTATTGAGAAATGACACTATTTCTAGATGACTAGTAAATGCTGGCAAAAGGAAAAATGAGGCTTGTTAATGATGCAATGCTTGGAATCAAAGAACATTAAGTCTAACACTGAGTTAAACACACAAAGAATTGCTATAAGAAATGAGAAGCTCTGAAAGAAATTGAACAGTCTGAAACCTCATCTTTCTAGCCAGGGAATGGTTAGAGGTCTCAAAAGATCTAAAATAAATTCCAAAGAGCTATAAAAACAAGAGAATGGAAACCACATGCAACATAATGGAGTCTCAAAGCACAAAAGAACTTCAGTCCAATATAGATAGATTACACGGATGTATATAGGTTACTTTCAGCCTGGATGAGTTTTGAACATATATATACAGAAAGTTTGTTGGTCCCCCCCCCCCCGCCATGAAATGATGCAGAATGAGCATATTTGTGACACATCTGGAGAACAATCACTTTTGCTGGCCACTTTGTTTGACTGCCCCCCCTCAAAATTTAAACTATCATGTAGCAGAAGATACTTCTTTCCCATATTTTTTCTTTCTGTTTTTGATTTGCTCCGTTCTTCTCACTTCATATGTTATATGCACTGCTAGAGATGAATAGACCTTGAGCAGTCATATGCTGGTACCTGGCATGGGAAGGTATTCTGTGCTTTATTATTCTGGTGGTTTAGTGAGTATGACAGAGGATGAAATTTAGTTCTAATTTTGTCATTTCATAACTCACACAAACACTGTCAGTGCAGTAATTAAGGTGAATAACAGCAAGACACAAAGTATCTTTTGAGTTGTAACTAACAACACTTCTCAAGTGTTATGAAAGGTGGCAAAATTCAAGAGATAATGGATGAGACGCCACTCTGACTGTTTTATTACTGAAGGTTTTTTCTTCCCTTTTACTTTTTTTTTCATATATATATATTTATTTTGTAGAAAAAGCATACTGTCAATAGGCACCAAATTAACAGCACTCCAGACCAAAGTCACATGCATAATCCCTTTTTCAAAGAGACACCAGCAGTGCCTCTCTCCTCTCCCAGGCACTCTCAGTATGCTTGAGCCTCACTTCAGGAGAAAACCACTTAAGGACTGGAGAGTAATTCACATTTTATCTTAGCTCTCCTGTTGAGACTGTCAGCCAGGGTGCCTCATTTTAGGAGGACTACATTGCAATGCCTGTACTCATCCAGTGAGGAGTGGACTGACCTCACCAGCCAATTTCATGTGTATGAAAGCACCAAACGGCAACAAATGTCACTTGATACCGGAGTAAGCTACTTCTCAAAAGAAAAAGACTTAAAACATCCAGCTCCTTGTCTCAAACTTTACTTATCCTAACTACACCTTTCAATGTTGTTGCATAATGGAAAACCTCTATTTTATCACACAGGAAGAGATGAGTTGCTTGTTGTTGTTGTAGCTTTCCACAAACTTCAGAAACAATTTGGTCATGGCACATGAGCCCTGCATTTCAGATTTCCAAAGCTTCCTCACCATCACAAGTGAGGAGTGCTATTCATAGGAAGCAGTACCTTCATGTTTTAGTCATTACTAGAAATGGGCCATAGATCATGTCATGTTGTCTGTAACCTAGTTAGATTTTGACAGCAGAGGGGTTCTAAAATCATAGGTTCACATTAGAAACCTTTAAAAACTCATTAGCTCCTGATAATTATCCTAATATCCAAAGCACTAAAAATCAGAGAGCTCATTTCTGCTTCAGAATCAACTGTGAATATATTCAGAAAAAGCTTTGCCTTTTCATTTCTCAGTAACAAAAGAAATAGCTTCCCTGAATATGAACATTTGGAGCCAGTGCAGAAAAAGACTACTTTCCTTCCTGAGCATGAAGAATGAAGTCAATTCATTCTGTAACCAAGACAAAAAACTTACAACTAAACCTTAACTCGTTGCAGTGCTCTGGGACGTCAGCTTTTCCAGGCTATCTCCTCCTGAACATTTGACATCCCTCTGGCAAATTCAGAAAACACTGCCTTTCTCTAAGCTACATTTGTTCGGAAACCTTAGCTGATATTTTTTTCTTTGCAGTCATAGTAGAAAAGTTTTCTATGTTGAAAACCTTATAAACAATGGACTCCTAAATGCACCTTGGCACCTTCCTGATCAGGACTATCCTCTACTGTTCTACTGTGGCTGAGACCCAGTCTTTATTTTATTTTGAACCATACAAGGACCCAACCCACATACTTGAATGTGTTTTGAATCACAAACTAAGTGACCCAAAAATGCCTTTCCCCACTAGATATTAAAAAAAGGAAGCACCATTCCTTCATCTTATTTAGCAGTAGCTGTATTAAAAGCCCTGGATGAGATGACTGGACAACATTATGCTTTAAGTTGGAGCACTATTTTATAGGTCCAACTGTTTGATCTTACTGTAAGTCACAACCGAACCAAACATTACTCATCCTAGTCTCTGACAGATTTAAGCCAAGACTGGCCAAATTAGTCTCTACAATTAGTTTTGATAGCAAAACCATCAAATCTCATAACAGCAATGCTGTGAAAATATATTATTCCATATTTTTTTCTATACTATCTCCTGAATATTATTAGAAGTGGACATAACCCCGCTATAAAAAAATCCCAGCAAAATAAAAAAATTACCAACTCTTAAAAAAGACAGATATTTACTTAAAATGTACATAAAGACGATCATGTTATTCACAGCCTTGCTATTGCAGCCCTCTTCTCATCTAACTTGATTTCCCTGAAAATGTGTTTTCCGTGATTTCCGGAATGTTGTGCTTCTCCTTTTAGTAGGGACCATGAATCACCTTTGACTGCTGCATGGAGTTAGCACAGGACAGTTGCAGTCAAGGTTGGTTTTTTCAATGGGATCTCCAGTGTAAAACAAATAGCAATCATAACATTAATCCTGGTGATATTGTTCATATGCACTGCACTTAGCAGGACTTTCAGAGCTAAAACGAACATGATGACCTAAGGAAGCAGAGACTGTCACCATGGTTACAAGGGACATGTTTACCTGTGTGGGTTAAGTACAGAGGTAGACACATAAAAGACACTTATTGGCAATATGTCCTGCCCAATAATGTAGAGTTTGTTCCCCAAAGAATCAGTAATTGCCATACCGGCAGTGCATTGAGCACTTTTATTACAAAGTTTATTAAAATGCCACTTACATTTAAAGAAACAATCACTAAGGACATTAACTTCTGTGCAACAGAAATTTCTTAAGCTACCAGCTCTGCAAACAGAATTCTAGCACTTGAAAAAAAATCTAGGTCTGTTCTTTTGGTGGCTTACATGGCTTACATCACAACTTGAAATAAATGTCACAGGATCAGAAAGGACCTGGCCATATTTCGATCTTTGGTACAGAAGAGGAGGAACATTTCTGTGCTCTTTCCTGATGCACCAGTTTCACCAAAATTTTTGATATCACATGTGGCCCCCATGCTGGGGAGCTACATGAATATTTTTCCCTTCATGAGTCTCCTCAGTCACTTCACTGGCCAAAGGTTGTTGGCAGCAACTTCTTTCCAGGGTGACCGAGCTGGGATGTTCCTGGGAGGTATCCAGTTTTCAAAGGGGAAACATATCTCCTGTTGTCTACCCAAAACCACGATACCTAGCCAGCCTGAAAAATATTTGTTTATACAGGGCAGCATCAGAGATATTGCCTACATCAGTAAAATTAAACTTGGAAGCATATGGACACTTAAAGTCATAGAATCATAGAATCACAGAATGGTTTGTGTTGGAAGCCAACCTTGAAGACCATCTAGTTCCAACCTACTTGCCACAGGCAGGGACAGTTTCAACCAGATCAGGTTGCTCAGAGTCCCATCCAACACGGCCTAAACACCTCCAGGAATGGTCATCCACAACTTTCTGGGCAACCTGTTCCAGTACCTCACCACCCTCGCAGTAAAACATTTTCTCCTAATATCTAATCCAAAGCTACTGAAGTGCACAACTATACTAGAAAGAACGGGGGCTCTTGGTGAATAAAATACAAGTGAAAATGTCTGAAAAGTCTTTTCATACCTCCAATAAATGTCATATACAAGTGTCATTGTAGAGCATTGTTACTTATAACAACTCAGTTTTGAGGAGAAAAATTTGTTTCCCTGCATTTGACTGCATCTGCTTCCTTCATTTTATCCATTAGCCCTGTGAAAGCCTCCATTTTGGAGCACTTGATATGAGCTTGGGAAAACCATACAGGTGGTGCTGCCTCAGCAGGAAACCCACTCCTTACCGAGGGACCGTCAATTATTTGCAGGGAGACTAAAACAGAGGAATAAATATTACATGCTGATGGATATTTGTCAGAAAAGATAGGAGTACTTTCAACAGAGCTTGTCAGACACAATACATTCAGCACATCTACATTTTCTGTGGCAAAGGGAATAGAGCTCTCCAGCTGCTCCCCTGGCAAGACTAAAGTTTTGTCTCATAAATTTAAATTATAGATGACATAATGGTGGAATGGAAATGGATTGCACCTAAAGAGATAAATCCAGAAAAAAAACCCTGGAAGGAAGAAATGAAAAGTTTCTGACATGCCGCAGATCTTCCGTTTGTTGTGATATTCTCTCCAACTCAACACTTTGTAAAGCAATTTGTTTCTTTTTTCATTTCCCTCCACCTTCATGGAAAGTGATGAACATTTTTGTGAAGCTCACAGAGAGTGCTAGGTTGCAAATATAACAAGGAGCTTGCCAGTGCCTGGGAGTCCTAACTGACAATATTTTCAGTTGTGTCAGCGTTTAAGTATTATTGTAGTGTTATCATATCATGGCATAAAAGAATAACATGGAAGTAGTTGTGCCAAAAACTTAATGTTTGACTGAAAGCACACACCAAGTATCCATAGGTACATTTGGGTTCTTTGCCCAAAACATCATTTTAATACGAACCATTCAATGGTTCTTCCACTTACTCGTGAGAAATTCTACATTTTAATTTAAACCAATAAGACAAAAAGCACTGGCAGGTTTTCTGCATCTGATACTGATATGGAATAAAAAGGAAATTGTTTGATAAACTGCAGTACCTTGGGATGATTTGACAGCTTTAGAAAGGAGATGGTCTCAGTCTGGAGCCTGGTGAAGGTTCTGCTTCTTTTTCCACACACTGAACTTGTCACTTTTGTAAATTGTGCAGAATTCCACAACAAATTTATCAACCTGTGTCAGTGATAAAGCAAAGCCTTGTAAGTGGAGACAGAGGAAAAAGCAGACTGAGAGAGAATTTTGCTCAGGAATGGGTAAAATGTTCTGTCTCCTTTTTTGAACCCAAGGAAAATTATATCTGAATGATCAATACAGGAAATTAGAGAACTGCTGTTGTGTACTGTATCACTGGACATTAAACATTTGACAGCATATCAAGCTTGACAAGCTAGTGGAAATACAATCTGAAGTTGAACAAAATGATAAATACACATGCTTCAGACTAAATTCAGATCCAGATGACTGTCTTACCATACAAATATACTAGGTGTGATGAATAAGAACTTATTTCTATGACTGTTGTTAAGTAGAGCCTTTTCTTTTGGATAATCCAATAAATTCATCCAGCTGCACTCTGACAAACATCATCTCTTGGGTGAAAGTAGAAGTAGCATTTGGTCATTACTCAGAACTCTTTGATCTTTTGCAACCTCTGTACTTTATCATGCTGCACAGCTTGCCAGCAACTGCTACAATGCTCTCAGCAGCAGCTCAGGACCGAGTGGGAGCAATAAGTGGGACCAGGAATCTGGCCCAAAGAAAATTCATCAGAAACAGACAAATTTTTGTCTCTTTACATCCAGACCTGGTCAACATGGGCACACTGAAAGAGATCTCCAAAGAAAAGACTTGAATATAAGCGCTAAGCACTAACAATGCCATATAGAGTTACAACAAAGATGGCAGCAGAAATTTGTTTTTTGAAAGCTTCTCCCTCTTCTCCGTTTTCTGTCTGTCTCTACCTAGAGTGACCATTAGGTGTTCTCATTTGCTGCTGCAGCCTCCCAGCAGGTACATGGGAAATCCAAACCCTTTGCATTCTTAAAATGGAACTAATCCAGTTTAGAAATCATAGAACCATAGACAGGTTTGGGTTGGAAATGACCTTAAATTTATCTGGTTCCAATCCCCCTTCCATGGACTGGGATTCTACCTACTGGATGAGGTTGCTGCCATAAGGATCTGCTTCATGATCTTCCCAGGGACAGATGTGAGCCTCATTGGTCTGTGGCATGGTATGGATGCTGCAAAGTGCTATACCAGTGATCCCTAAAGTTTCTGCTATGCTGTTTGTTTGGTTGTTTATAAGCAGTCAAATCTTCAAAATAGATCAAGTTTGAATAAAGGCTACCTAGCATATTTCAAGTCCTTGAACAGATAGGATCTTTCTTACAGCGAGGTTCTTGATGACTACAAAATCTGCTTTCCACAAGTATTTTTAATTCTCAGTTAGAATTTTCCTGCTTCTACAAATACTTCTGCAGCCAGACTTATTTGGTAGCATGTATGTGAAAAGTAGACAAAAAAGTGAATGTAAACACATTAAATATGAATTAGTTTAGAATTTAATAATTAAAAGAAACGCACAGCAATTTTTTACAACTCTTGCCTGGAAATGGCTGTCAGAGCACCTGAATCAAATCCAGAAAGTTACACGCAGATCATACTAATGTGTCTAACACCTGACCTTTCAAGATAAGCACTGAAAAAAGTAAAGTGAGGCTCAAAAAGGACTAAATTTTAAAAGCATTATAAAACCTACTGCTGCAATAAGGCACACGGACTCGGGATTTCAGGGGAATTTTGCACATTTCTATCTGATTGGGTTGAGATGGATCCCACCTGGCTCAGGCATGAATGAGCCAGTTCCAGTCTGGGATGCCATATAACTGCAACAGCAGCTCTGCCAGACACTTACTTTGAACACACTAAGATATTCATTTGTTCATCCGGTTTTCAGACCTAAAGTTATTTGCATACCACCACCAAACACTCCGCTGCCAACAGAAAATACAGCTCTGTAGGACCTCAAATCCCTGCAAGCCAATTGGAAAGCTGGAACTTGTCTTCTTATAGCCTAGGTACATACTGCCACAACTGTATGTGTTCAAAAGCCTTGACTCCTGCTCATTTTTGGGGAGAAATTCACATCTGACTCGAGTGGTGAATCCTAAACAGAAATCAGAGCCACCCTCTGGTGCAAGACGATTTTCTCTCTATTGTGTCAAACCAACATTACAACAGAGAGCTTCACGTTCTCAAAAAACTGTATGGTTATTAAATGAGTAACTCCTTTCACAATTTTTCATCAAATATATGCCCACCTAAGGCACTCATGCAACAGCTTCAGCTGGTTCAGCCTGCTGTGCCTCTCCTTTGGCTTCTGCAAAGTTAGGCTGAAATGTGATGGCTGAAAGGCAAAATATGTTACCCTGCTAAACTCAAGGGTGGTAAAGCTCCAAAAGCAGTTAGGAAGGCTTGCTCATAGCTTCATTCATCTTCAGGCTTTGTCTCCAAAACCAGAAAGCTAGCAGCAGTTTCTGACACACTGCCACAGCAGCAGTCTTAGAAACAGACAGCACTCAAACCAAAAGCCCCCAAACACATCCCTAAACCAGCATGGTGCTGTCAAAAAGAGAAATAAGTCACTGGGCCCTCCAGAATGGGAAAACATGCTTCAAACTCCTTAGAAACCACAAGTCAGAGACAGAAAGTGTTCTGCTGGCCTACATGAGAAGTCATTTGCACCTGGCAGAGGAAGAAGTCCTAACGAGTCATTACAGCCTGATGTATGGAAGTGGTTTTTGTCTTGCAAATGGTAGTGAGGATTGGAGTTTTGTCAGCTTTGCCATAAAACTGTGAATCACAGGTTCCTGGTGTGTGCAGCTGTGCCAGGGCACTTCTCAGCAGCAGTGTCTGCACCAGCATATGCTGCTCTTTTCCTGGCTAGGTTGCTGAAGGTGATTAAAACTAGTTTTAACACCTCTCCTGTTTTTCCTCTCTTCCACCATCTTCCCATTTTTGTGTCCTTTCTAGTATTAGACAACTAGTTGAAGAGAAGAAGAGAAGAGAAGAGAAGAGAAGAGAAGAGAAGAGAAGAGAAGAGAAGAGAAGAGAAAAGAGAAGAGAAGAAAAAAGTTAAACTGCAGGGAAATTTTGTTTGCTCATTAGGCTTTGTACACTAATTTCTGACTTTAATTTCTCCTTTGACCATCTTACACTCACTGTAACTCTTAAAATAAAGAGAATTATATTGTACATGTTGAGACTAAGAGAAGTCTTTGGTGTTTTTTAGAATTTCTTAATATTTCTATTGTTACAGAACACAGTGGTGCCCAGAAAAACCTTGGACACAATTATTGTGACTTTTCAGTGGCTATTTTATCTCTCATTTGGGTTTACTTAACTGTGTAGAGGATCTCGACTTGGAGGGTAGATTAAGAATTTTAATAGTCTGGGTGTGTATGGGTTACATTGACTGCCTCTGATGCACTGTGGCATTTGGTGCATAGTTTCTCAGCAGGGACATTTGTTATTCAGTTGTGCTGTACATGTTATCTGTTACGAGTAATGCTCCTAGTTCATGGTGAGTTTTATCTCAATGAGAGCAGAAGCCTGAGGGCTGCCCTTCGTATAACTTTACTTCCTGCCTTAAGATAGTTCTGTGAGCCAGATGAACCCTTCAGTGGAAAAAACACTGACTTGCATATGTTCTAGCACACCTCTTTATTGCACTGTTTAAAGAGTTTATTAGCTAGGTAAAGAAAGGTGGCATTACATCTTAAATTAGAAAAAAAGGAATACTTTTTAAAAGTCAAATTATTTTCAAACTGTTTAGAGATTTAGGATGATGGGTTTATTTTGCTAATAAATGGATACATAAAAAGTGCAACATGAGGCACAATTTTGCATCTGTTGTCTAAAGCATATTATTTCCACCCGCAAATAGAACCTCTGAAGCTTATTGGTAGAAAAACAGTTACTTCTTAAATTAATATAATCTCTGGTTGGGATGTTCATAGCAACTTCTTAGAATCAGGAACAATACAAAAAGTTTTGTGGATGTGAAGGGAAAAGTAGTATATCCGCTTAACCCTGTAGAGATGATACACATGCACATAGCTGAACATGGAATGACTCTGGCACACCTTCTACCCAAAATGTCATGGGATCTTTTCACAGGAGTAAACTGCAGATTGCAAATCAGTTACCTTAATTAGTTCCTGACGTGCTGCATCACATCCCATTCAAATCTCCATCTGTGGTTTCTGCAAGTACTGTTCACAAAATGGAGGTTTCAATGCAAAAGTAAATATGTTGTAGCTCTGTGACAGTGACACAGGGTGATCATCATCATATTATAGGCCCAGGCACTCCATTTGAAAGGTACTTCAAGCTTGTGTAAATCCCACATAACGCCTAATCTACAGGTCTAGGAGAGTATACAGACATAATTTTCAATATTTCACTCTAAATATACTTTAGAGTCAGTGAATCTTTATACTGAGTGAAACTTAGAAGTTTCACTCTAAATACACTTCTCAAAGTATTGTTCTTTTCCTGTGTTGTCACACCAGGTTGCTATTCATTGTTACAGAGCATCTGTATACCACCCCAGACATGACTGCATTTTCAAAGAATGAAATACTTTTAATATGGCAGTATTTATAGTACAGAGGCTTAGATAGCCACATGGTATGTCTACATCATACCACAAAACATTATTGACCCATGAAGCAGAGGCACAAGTTTGTGTGCAAATCTCTTTCCTTGGGGTTTCTTTTTGGTGGTGTCACAGCTCACTAAGTCCTTCCCCTCATTCTTGACTGTTTGACTAAGCTGGTGAAAAACAGCAGCAATGTTCCCACAAAGCTATCTAGTGGCAAACCCATCATGAGCCAATATTAACTACTAATAATCTACCAGAGTCACTAGAGAGTAAAAAAATCAAGTTGACTGGTAGGAGTTACAAGACTGAAGAACTAGACTGCTAGATAAATCCTCCACCACCTTAGGCCAAAGCAGGAAACAGTTTAAGGAATAGTAAAGAAAGATTTTACTTTTTAAGTAAAAAAAAAGCAGAGCCCAGGAGTGAGGGTTTCAACTGAGCAGGGAACATCATCCTGATAGTAAAAGAGTAAAACAGAGCAAAGGGACAAAAGAGATTTGATGAGAGCGAGCAGGAAAAAAACTCGGGGTGAAGAAAAAGAATTTGTAGGAAAAACGACAATGTGAGAATCTTCTTGAACGGAACAATAATAAAAAATTCCAGGGTGATCCCTTTCAAGTGTCTTGATGCTGCCTCTAAAAATACAGATAGTTCATTTCATGACCACATTTCTAGCAATATCTTTCTATTTACTCATTCGGATCTGATATGGTCCTCCTGAGAAATCTCAGAGGTGTAACGATAGGAAAGTGCGTCTTTTCTATAACTGCAGAAAAAGTTGAAAGAATATAACCTGACTGGATACCATAGTTACAGCGGGTTGGGGTTTTGTTTTTTCTTTTTTTCTTTTTTTTTGGCCTGTTTGCATTCTATTTCTTGCAAGTTTCAAATATGCAAATGGTAGAGGAAGGAACGACCTAAATTCACAGTACCAATACCTTTCATTGTGACAAAATATATTTCTGCAAATGTACATTTATTTGAAATACAATTTTTGAAGAATCCTGATGACACTTGGCTAAAATTATCTCTGGTATAATTCCACTGAATTAAAAGAGGCTGCAGAGGGAGGGGATGAATTTGCCTCCTGGTATTATTGGTGAAAAATAAAAGAGTTTTATGTCAAGATGTTTTTTATGAACTTGAATCCAGTTTCTAATCATCCAGATTGCCCTGTACAATAAACTCTTGATTATGACTGCTGGCGTTAACAGTAATAAGACAAGATGATGTGCAGCACAATTTTCTTCATTCAGCTTTTCATTCTTCCACTGCTCCTTAAAAGTCTCTCTATCTTTCTGTCGGTTTTGCTTAAAAGTCATGTAAAATTAGATATTATCAATCAAGTCACACATTCTCAAGTGCAAAAACATTATTTTGTTGATTGCCATGTAGCTTTGAGGGATGAATCGGTGCAGTTCCACTCCTTGTTGGGGAAAGTTGGCTCTGTCGTGCTCATGTAACTTTCTGCTGAACCAAGAGCATAAGAGAAAGCATCGACTTTCCTTTGGTTTAAAGCAGAGCTGTGGAGAGTGATCGAAGACACTTATCTGCATTCTTTCCACTCCGTATCCTCAGCCATGTGCACTTCTCTCCACTAACACTAATTAAACTAAGGAGGAAAAAAAATTAGATGTTTGCACTCAGACAAAATTATTTCAAGAGAGAGCTGCTTGCTGGAAAGATAATCAACAAAAGTCTTTCATTTTGAAATCACAGCCTGCCTTTCCCTTGGCTTTCTTGTTTGGGCTCAAGATTTGGAGACCTTGTGGCCCTCATTCTGTTTGGTATATCAATATCAAGAGTTTGTTATAGGCATGAGAACTGAAGCCTGGGAGTTGCTGTAGAAATCCTAGGACATGCATCCTAGAACAGCATGGCTAATGGGATGTCTCGGTATCGTGCTGGGAATTACTGCTTCAAATAAGAAAAATATGTGGGATTTCAGGCTCTGGAGAGTTTTTCCTCTCTATTTCAAGCATCTCTCTAGTGTCTTTACTCAATCAGCTAAATGACATTCTTCTCCGTCTGGGTGAGAGGTTCATCCAAATTTTTTAGTTAGTCCTTGTCGTGGTTTGACACTGGCCAAACACCAGGCACCCACAAAAAAGCCCACTCACTCACTCTCCTCCGCTCTGCAGCTGGACAGAGGAGAGAAAATTTAACAAAGGGTTCCTGAGTTGAGATAAGGACCGGGACAAGACACTGCAAGGGCAAAACAGGCTCAGCTTAATGATATAAAGTGAATTTATTGCTAACAAGATCAGAGGAGGAGAATGAGAAGTAAAATTAGCTCTTACAGACACCCTTATCTCCCCCCAACCCCTCCCTCCTTCCCACCGACAGCGCAAGGAGACGGGGTGGGGGTTTCGGTCAGTTCATCACCCAAGATTTTCTTTCCACTTCTCAGGGAGAGGAGCCTTTTCCCTGCTGCACCGTGGGGTCCCTCCCACGGGAGACAGTTCTCCGTGAACTCCTCCAGCGTGGGCCCACTCTCACGAGGAGCAGCACTCCCAAAACTGCTACAGCATGAGTCCATCCCACGGGCAGACAGTCCCCTCAAACCTGCTGCGGCGTGGGGCACTCTGCCAGGGGGTGCAATCCTCCCAGGACAGGCTGTTCCAGCCCGGAAGCAAGGCTTCTCTCTCCGCTGGGACTTCCTCTGGATCACAGTGTCCTGGTATCCACCCGCTCCGGCGTGGGCACCTCCCCCACGGGCTGCGAGTGGATCTCTGCATCCCCCGTGGGCCCCCATGGGCTGCAGGGGCACAGCTGCCTCACCATGGCCCTCACCACAGGCTGCAGGGACATCTCGGCTCCAGTGCCTGCAGCACCTCCTCCCCCTCCTTCCTCACTGACCTTGGTGCCTCCATTGGTGTTTCTCTCACATATTCTCACTCCTACTCTTCTCTGGCTGGAAAATTACAACTACTGTGCACCAAACTTTGTTTTGGTTTCTTCTTAAATCTGTTATCACAGAGGTGTGATTGGCGCAGCCTTGCCTAGCAACATGTCCATCATCAGGGCCATCAGGGACTGGCTCTGCTGGACATGGTGGAAGCTTCCAGCAGCTTCTCACAGAAGCCACCTCTGTGGCCCCTCCCGCTACCAAAAACCAGGCCCTGCAAAACCAACTCAGTCCTATACAAAAATCGTCCATTTCTCTAATACCAGACACATTTATGTGGCTGATATTTTAAATGGATATATATATGGAAAACCTTTTCCAAATAATTAAAGCATCATAATTCTCTTCAGTAACAAAACAAGCTAAAGACAGAGGCACAGTTTACCAAGCACAAATACAGGCGACATGATCAGATGGAAAAAAATAATGATGAGAGATGAGACCTACAAGATCTAGAGGGGTTTGTGGTAGTTAAAAGGATGTCTATACCCCTTTGAGCTGTTGATATGAACAGTGCTCTGCCAACAATGCAGCTCTTATGAGAGAACATAACATCTCTGTCTCTAAGGGAAATCAGTTAGCTGATCAGTGCATGTAGTTCTTTCAAGCTAACTGGTCTGATTTTTGAATAAAGGAAAGCAAGGACTCTCATAGAGTTTAGTCTTCCAGCACAACTGCTTATGAGTATGACTTAGAAGGAGGCACCAATCTGCTGTACAACCTCTGTTAACTCTCCCCACAGTGCAGATCTATTGGTGTCACAGAGTGCTAAGGACAATTTAGAGGACTCTTAAGCTACCTCATAAATTCTGTAAAGTGGATCATGACTTACTGGTCCTCTGGCTGAGGCAGGTTTCCACACTTTTGCAGGGTCAGAGTTGTGACCAAGCTGGGGAGGAAACAGCCGTATGGATTCCCCATGGCCTCAGGCAGCTGGAGAGAATCAGAAGCAGCCACTACTGCTGCATTTGTGTTATCCTGTAACAGACCAAATCCAAGCCATTTACCAAGCTAATTCTCCTACTTCAGTCTTGAGAAAGGTATAATCAGCTTGCATAGGGCGGATTTCTTATTTTGCTTGTGAAAAAGATGTTTATGTTATATACAGAATAATCAACCTTCTTCAGGCCGAAAACATTGGCTGCATGGTGAAAAAGCCCAGTATCCGGCAATTTCTATCTCACAACAGAGCCCAGAGAAATATAAAGCAGTGTAAATGCCTCTGTACATTTCTGAAGTTTCTGACCTTATGTGTGCTCTTTTGCAGAAGAGGCAGAGATTTGATCCTCAGCTGCCCTTGAACTGTGGGCTCCCTTCAGAAACATCTTTCTATAGAGAATTGCAGACAGTTATTGCAACACTCCCTTTCAGTAAGTGACCTCATGCACATGGTATTTTATCTTCAGTGCTAACTGCTCATGTCTGATACACAACTCACAGCAAAAACAATCCTCTGACAACTCTTCAGAAGGAGAAGCAGGCACTGAAACACTTGGCTGTTTAGCAAGGCGGCTTCTTTGCTTCACTTGCTGCCTTGCCTAAGTCTTATTTTTCAGAGCTGTAGATAGCACTCATCACTAAATTGCCCAAAGATACCGTTCAACAGTGATGGAGACCAAGAAAGAAAACAAAGCTACCCAACAAACCACAGATTCAGGCATGCCTCAGTTCCCCAAACCAGAGCTGGATGCATTGACCACCCATTTGGGTCCAACAGTCTCTCTGGGTATCCTCTATGACAGCTTTTGTCAGTAGTTTCTCTGCCCTTCTCCCTTAGTAAATGGCCTTTGCTAAATCTCTTTCTACTGCCTGTCACATTTTTCATGGCAAGTTGCCACTTTTTAAATATCTTATACCAGCCTTGCAGAATGGAACTAACACTCACGGATTTCACACACTTTGGCACAGAAATAAATACTTTATGCATGTGGATAGTCCCAATGAGACTTCCAACTTCAGTAAAAGGAATCATCATCAATTTTAGTAATTACAGCACTTGAACAATAATTACCGTTCCTTATTTGGCATTGCCCCACAAGCCAGAAACATGACAGTGCTTACCTCTTCTACAAGTGCTTACCTCTTCCACACAAACCAACAGAAATAGTCATAAAGCAGAGAATATGCTGTATCTTGTTCCAACAGACACACTCCAGAAGCTGCAGTGTGTATTTTAACCACTATAGGAATAATGTGACCATGAGTGTTTGATTAAATGATATATAACTGCACCATATCACAGCTCAGATTTGGAACTTAGTGTCTACAACTTAGTGCATGTATAACATGTTTCTTTAAATAAGTATACATACAAAAAGCGCCACATGTACAAAATGTGTACATCTGTATGTGTTGGTTTGTGTGCCAACACATACTCAATGTCCACCTGAAGGCTGGTGACAAGTGGTGTTCCTTAGGGGTCAGGATAGGACCAGTGCTGTTTGACATCTTTGTCGGTGACATGGGCAGTGGGATTGAGTGCCCCCTCAGCAAGTCTGCTAACATCACCAAACTGAGTGTTGGGACGAAGGTAAATGACTTTAAACTGACAGAGGGCAGATTTAGGTCAGATATTGGAAACAAATTCTGGGGGTGGTGAGGCACTGGCACAGGTTGCCCAAAGAAGCTGTGGCTGCCCCATCCTTGGAAGTGTTCAAGTCCAAGCTGGACAGGGCTGGGAACAAACTGGTCTAGTGGAAGATGTCCCTGCCCATGGCAGAGGACTTGGAACTAGATGATCTTTAAGGTCCCTTCCAACCTAAACCATTCTGTGATTCTATGATTCTATGATACATATATATTTTATAGATGAATATAATACATATATATACAAATGTATGCATAAACATGTGTGTATATGTATTTTTTCATTTATGCACAGTAATTTTACAGGCCAATGGCAGGGAATTTGGTTGATGTCCCTAAGGATTTTATTTGCTTAAGAAAGAGGTAAGATAAAGTATTTACCAAAAGATATGGCATACTTCTAAAGGCATAGGAGAAACACTTTTTCAGAACAAGAAAGGAAGATTTGCTGCCTGAAAAATACAAGAAGGAAAAGAACTAACTTCGAATCCAGACTAATCACATGCGTGCTGGGATTTGTTACTTTGCATCCTTCCCCCTCATTCCCAAACTGTTATTAATACATAGAAATGCCTCACTAAATGAATAAAGGCTGTAAAATTCAGAGACTCATAGAAGCATAGAAACACGGAATAGTATAACACTAACACCACAGCCTTCACACTGAAGCGGTGGTCGTATGAAATGTCTAAAAGTCTAAATGCAGGTTAACATTACTAAAGTACACCACATCCTCTCTCCCACCCAAACACAGTCCACTTCTCTTATAAGAGCATTAGTCCTGTGGCTGTCTCAGAAGCTAGAGCAGGAAAAGATAGACAGAGTCCAGGAGTGACCTGACTGTACGAGTGCAGAAATGCCTGAGGCTTAATGACATGGAGCTGAGTTACTGTTTGCACTGAGCTGCCTTTGTCTCCCTTCTCATCCTTCAAGAGCAGGATGTAAATCCTAAGGGCATCCCCCTGAAAATCCATCCCTCAAACCATCTTCCCTTCTGCAGTGAGAAGGCCTGGACTCTGGGGCTGGTTAGGGAAAATAGGTGTCACTTCAGTAGCTTGCATGGTGTTACCTTGGTTTACTTGAAGGCAGGACCATTTCAAGTATGAGCATTTCCCTCTCATGAGACTCTCCATGTCACTTTAAAACACTACTGAGAGCACACAACGCCCTTTGCACCAGCTATAGTACAGCATTGTGTTTTATATTTTTTCTTTTGTGTACCTTCAAATGCTTGAAGTAAATTTAGTTCTTTTCTGAAAGGTGCTTTGTTAATATCATCCTTACTTTCTGTTATCTGAACGTAGTTCCTTTGTTTGAATGAAGGTCCTACACCTCTTCCCAGTGCCATAGTAAGCATCAAGTCCTGTCAGCGTTACAGTTGCAAATTTTTCTTTGAAAGGTACTTTTGACCCTTCTGTAAACAGAACCATGTGAACAGTCATCTGCAGAGCAGGTACAGCAGATCTTTGCAGAGGCATGTTTTTGTGGTACCGTTCATGTGGTACCATTCATGTGGTATCATTCATGCGGTACCATTAATGGCCTTCCATGGGCATCTGATACCACGGGAGGTTTACACAGAAGCAAAACACACCAGCCAAAACATTACCTGCTGCCAGCTCTTCTCGTCCATCCCCTCACATCTCTGTGGCCAAATTTCTTTGCAAAACAGAAGAATGTCACTAGTTTTTAAAAATGTTATAGTATATTGACTATTCTGAAGACTGGCCTTGGTGAAAAGAAACATCTAACTCTTTCTTCTTGAAATCAGGAGGGAAAGCAAGAATTTGGCACAGCAAGAGTTAATATCTTGTGAGAAAATAAACTTGTTGTCAACCTTTTTAATGCTTCCAGGTGGATCACTATTTGACATGCCACAGAAGACACCCTTGTTTATTGACATTTAGTTTTTCTTTGGAGGAATAGTCTCACTCTCCAGTCATTGGTTTTCTTGTGGCTTTCATGCTGAGCCTGTAAGAACAGGATGTTCAAGAGCTGTCCCATACGGTGACATGCTGTCTATTGTTCAGACAATTGGCTGCAAGCAGTGGTTGGCTTTCACTTTTTGCTTTGAGCTGGTTATGGCTGAAACTTGCATCAGCTGCTGGGTTGGATGGAGAAAATGTGTCCCAGTGACGGGCAGATCCACAAAGGGGCTTCTTTTCATTACATGAATTTAACACATCTGCTGCAGTTAGATTTCTTTGTGTACTAAGGGCATCATGGTTCAAATTAGGGGGATATTTTAAGATCATAAGAATATAATTCCCTTCTAATGCAGTTGTGTGTATTTTTAGTTTCATTATATTTCTTATTTATTTTAACACATCTGTGGTTTGTCCAGAGTTTATGTTAATGTGCCTATTTACATGGGCTTTTTTGGATGGTTTTTATATGTAGATTTACCAGTAAACTTGATTAAGCCAGTTTTTGTATATCCAAGTCTATTAGGAGCATTCATATATACAACTAAATGGTGAGACAAAAGTTGTCTGCATTAAATGACATAGAATGAAAAAAACTGAAAAGATCAGGTTGACTACATTTGCTTCAATCAGTAATTGTTTACTTTTTTTCTTCCTGTAAGAGGTCTTCTACATCTTTTTCCTGCTTCTTTCTAAATACCAAGAGAAGTTGCAATGTTGTAACAGGAATCCATATAGTAAAACTATTCTGGACAACGCGAAAAATAAAATACTCAGAGCTTATCAAGTAACATAATGCTAAGACCTGATGGTGATGGTTATGAATTACTTTCTGACCCCTGCAGGTGACCAAAAGACTGCTGGTCTCTGCAGTTTTGTTGTTGTCATTGTAGATCTGTTTATCAGGACTCTGAGTGGATATTCGCTGTCTTGTCTAGGTTGACTGCCACTGTCTGTAAACTAGGTGTATTTGGTTTATACAGCATGAAAAAAAAAGCATTAATCTATAAAATGATTCCTTAAGTATATCACACTTGGCATAATTCAAGCTATATGGAGAGCTGTCTGCATTATAGTGTCCAAAATGCTTGGTATCCTCCAATTTAAAAAAAAAATATTGAAAAATAATAAAACACATACACATGACCACCCACACATACACACACCCCCACACCCCATACACCCCCCAGTCAATAAATGCACTAAAATACCAGTTTGTCATTCGCAATGAGAACACACACACACTACCTCACCACCTCAAAACAAACCTTCAAAATCCAAGCCTCACACCCCTGCCTGAAGGCACCATTTTCTTGCCCATTTTTTTCTCATTACACTCATAGAATAAAATGCTGATGGGTGTTAGACCTGAGCACCTTTGAAGGTTTCATTCAAGGAAACTTTGCACCCACAACTGAAATACAGAAAAATAGGGATGGTTTCACCAGCACCTTGCTGGAATTTGCACGGCAGAGGAACTGTTTGCAAACTTGAACAGCATTTTGCCTCTTTCTATGCAAGATCACATTGTCTAATTATGTAGTGGCTTTCCAGCCTAATTTATTCTTTTCAGGAAGGTTTTTCTGGAATGCGTGGGGGTGATGGCATCCTTACACCACAGAGCTCCAGTGCAGAGTCCCTGGAGGCATGGCACGCAGGTTTGGGGAGCCTTGTATGAGCAGGACTATTAAGTACACGCTCTATTTGAGCGAGCATGCATGCTGGATCTCTTTTCTCTCAACTCATTATTAATGGAGTCTGTGTGTTGGGATGGGGGGACTGACTGAAATTACAAATGAGCTAATTTCCTTTTGCAACTCCACATCAAGAACAGAGAAGTTTGTAACACTTTTTTCTTCCCAGGCAGACTCCACACCCCAAGGAGCATTTTTGAGGGTTGCCCCCCTCTCCGTGCTCCTTTTGTATCTCTCCTAATTCAAAATTTCAACAGCACTACTGTGGAGGGAAATACTTGCTAAAATAAAACGTGATGCCTGGAAGAGAAAGAATTATCCAAATCTAATTATTAGACACTGCAAGCATTTTGAGAGTCAGAGATCCTACTGAGATGGCAGAATGCCTCATAAGTAATGCAGCAGGCAGGTTTTATTTCATTTCTAGGAGACTATTCATCTGTGGATACAAAGAATCTTTGATAAGTATGCACATGAAGTAAAACCACTATCATTTTGGTGTCACTATCAATTCCCAGTTAGCGAGTACCACCGATACACCACACTGCACAACATATGAAGTGCACCCAGCTTGTAACTGGTGTAATCAGAGAGTAAATAGTGTGTTGATTAGTGGCATGTTGCCAAGTGCATGGAAGATGACAATGATAGGAAACATTTTTAACCCAAAAATTATTCATAGATATTTTCCCACAGTTTTTGAGGAGGAGAGAAGCAACATGGTGCAGTAAACTTAGAGACACTACCCTGCTGACACTGGTAGTACCAGATAAGGCTTTTTGAGTCTAATGATACAAAATCATTGCTGAATATTTTTTAATGGGGACCACTGGAATGTGACTCGCATTCGGCAAAGGCCGAAAGATCTTAACATGAATGACCAAATTTAACTTTTTAAGACAGTACTTTTTAGCCTTTAGTTAATTTTAAGTTGAGGCTTGTGCTGTTAATTGGTCAATGTGAAGACAGCATGTAAATGTTCCCATGTGTGGAAATGTGTAAAGGTTTGATTGTGTGTGCTGTAATTAATTGATATTTAAATCTTTGGGTTTAATACTAACAAAAATTTACTTGTGGAGCTTGTGCCATCTGAACTCAATTATTGCAACCAAGGTGACTTCCATTTATTCTGATATGATACATTATCCAGCTCCACCTTGCTTCTGTAATTTTCTTTCAGTACTGGTATTTTATTGTTAAGAGGGGACTTACCAGTGGTCTGATATCTGTTCTTATTGCTCTTTTGTGTTTTTGTGGTGTCTTATCTCACCTATTTAAGATTTTTTGAGAACGGTCTCATGGTCTGCTCACACATCCACCACTGCTGGTAGCCATAGCTGTAGTCTAACAGGACACACTGATTCCTGGTACACACTCATTCCTGGTACTGTTATACAAAGGAAAGACTTAATGGCTGATGTGGTCTCCCTTTTCCTCTCTCACAGCTGTAACTCCAGAGGTTGCTTCTTCAGAGGTGCTGGAAAATGCCCAGCTGCCCTGAATTCTTACGTCATGTGAGACAATGGGATAGCTATCTGTTAGACAGAAATCCACAGGAAACCAGGCCATATTGCCTCCCAGAGCTGCCCACCCTGCATTCAGCTGCTGCCTTTAAGACCTTTGGACTCCAAAACACAATTTTCTGGTGAGAGCTTTTGGGTTACTGAAGGAATTTTGGAAGGATGCTTGGAAAAGTGATATAGAGATGTCTAACAATATATTTCTAGTTCACAGTAATAATGATAGGTTGAAATATTCAGTACAATTTCCTGGCACCACTGTGAGTTAAAGTGCTCTCAATAACATAAAAATTACCAAAGTGCACCTTCACAAAACGTACTAGTCATAATTTTTCAGTAAATTAATACAGAAAATGTAAAGGAGAGCAGATTGTTTTCTATATCAACAGTTCACTGAGAAGATTGTTTTAATTACAAGGCTCTCACATCTTTTTATATTAGGTGTCTTGTTGAGGTTGAAAAGCCATTACTGTCTCAATGTCTTGCAAAGCTTTCTCTACAATTGTATAACAGCTACTTAGCAGTTATATGAAGCATACCATTTAAACAAAATTTAAGTTCACAATTACTCTGTTAATAAAATGTAAATTTAAAAATACATGCAACCATCATGAAGATGGAATATTTAATTCTCACTTAGCTTCCCACAGAATGAAGGGTTACTTTGGTAAAAGGGATAAGAAGACGGCAGTAATTGCTCTTATCTGCTGTTTCGTGGGTGAAAATAACTTCTAAGACTTTGAATTCTGAGGCCTAAATCAAGTGTTCACTTTACCTAGCTATAACTTCCCTGGAACATTAGAAGGAACTATTAGCATAGATCTACCTGTATATCTTAAGTTATGGTTAATGCATGGGAATGGTATGCTTAATTTTACTGCTTTGAAAATATATCCCCTGGAGAATAAAAGAAAGACTTTGGAGTTCTCAATAACAGTAAAAAAAGGAAGAACTTGATTTATTTACTTTCTCTTTGGTGATAATCTTGCTCTTTTTGCCCCAAATTCTCTGCAATAAATATAAAAAATAAAATTAAAACCAACCAGAGAAAATAAACAAAAATGTGATAAAGAGGATTTGTGAGCACTGTGGAATTCAGTGGAAATACTGGTCCAGTGTGTCTCAGCCAGAAGACAGCAGAGACACTGGGTTTCTTCTGACAAAACTAGTGTTTGATGACTGTATTTTGCCATAAGCCTTCTTGAGACCATCACTATGACGAATAGGAGGAATAAATGAGTTGGTCCAGAAGAAGCAGCAATGCCAGCCAGCAATTAACACAAGGAAGGTCGTCTGATGCTGAAGCAGTCAGAGAAATGGCTGCAGAAGGCAAGACTAGGTTTATAACAAGGAAGATAGGTGACATCAACCAGAAAACTAAGATCCAGTACTGCCAGGAGTATTGTTAGGAACCAGTGAGATATGAAAAAAAAAAGGTGGCTTTCACCACTCCTGAGCGCCACACTGACAACAGGGAACATTCCTCAGCAGGGAGACTGGCATCACATTTCCAGACAAAGGGAGAAATAGCAGAAAAGGGAATTTAAAGAATTAAGCCTCAGGGAACAAGACCACTCTTGTAACCCAGAATCAGAGGATCCTAAGGGACTTTCACCTCCCAAAACCGTCCAATGCCAAGGGTAGTTGGACAAATTCAAGAGTGCAAACTTTTTAGCACCTATCTGAAAATCTTAGCTATATGAATCTCTTAACTCCCTCCATAGAGGCTGCTTAGAAACTGGTAATTAGAATATCTGTTATTACTTTTGAACAACATACATTTTGGGAAGTCATTCTGCCTCTTTGGGACAGAACCTGCTTCCTTTATTTCTTTTCTAGCGTCAGTCTCTCCTGAAATAATGCCTCTTTTACAAGGTGCACAGTCCAGGTCAGAAAAATGTTGTAGGAACATGTAAGCATCTAACTTCTGTCATGCTCTTAAAAAGGATTTAGAAACCTAAATCATAATTGATTTGGTTCTTTATGGTGTGAGTGGGAAATGCTGACGGTGAGTGAGCAGCCAACAGATCCTTGTTTTAACTCCAGTTCTGCCCTCAGTGTTGTCTGATATTGCTTATAAAGATCAGGTCTGTTATTTACATCTCCTAAGAAGCTCACACCTGAAGTTTTGAGGAAGAATCCTGTTTTCATCATCCTACTGGAGGTGCATTTTCTATTCTCCTTCCCTGTTGACAGGTAAATTATTAAATTCTGCCTCCTAACACTCTGCGGTCAGAATATCAATCAAAACATTCATTTTTATGCAGATAGTTTCCCTTGTCCACCCCATTTTTAACATTCACTCTCCACTCAGAAGGAGTTTGCATCTAGAAAGGAAAGCTTCTGCATTTTTACAATGTCTTATATTTTTACCATTAAAGGCTACACCAAAATAATTCTGTAAGAATAAATTTTTAAAAAGTGTTAAACCATATTATTTCCTGTGTTGTCTGTATTATGGAACCTCACCCACAAAAAAAATTAGCCATTGCTACTTATTATGCACCACCATAGACTGTATTCTAGATCAGAGTAAACTCAGTGGGAAGAAAAGAAGTGACTGAATACTGTACGTGGAAAAAATAGAAACAGTGAAAACAAAAAGTTTACTGCAGTAGCTGGTCTGCAGTAACTTACAAATTACTAACAACTTATGTAAGTTTTACATGCCTATTCCATCTGCTATTCATTAAAAAAACACGTTACCATGGTAACTGCCACATGCCATGGTATTTATGCTGCTTCTGATGTACAAAGCATAGTTTGTGTAGGAGTGTGTGTATGTATATGATGTGGCAGCTGTCGTCTCTGCCATTTTGTTGCTGCTCCAGAAAAAAATAAAGCAAGTAGTGGCTATGAATACTCATTTGAGTAACGATACTCACACCCATTTGACTAAGGGCCCACACAGAGCTCCACATGGTTA
Organism: Amblyornis subalaris; assembly: GCA_018881555.1. Taxonomy (NCBI): domain Eukaryota; kingdom Metazoa; phylum Chordata; class Aves; order Passeriformes; family Ptilonorhynchidae; genus Amblyornis; species Amblyornis subalaris. The sequence continues at coordinate 516,653 of JACAXG010000072.1, forward strand.
TCATCTGACCAACCCACACACGGGGTGTTCTCACAAGGGGGCAGAGCTGGGTGGGCTACCTTTAAATATAACACCGCTATCTGTCACTGAATTAACAGGCTGGAAGGCAAAAAGATACCCATATTTTTAGAGACACAGAAAACAAAGGCTTTCAGAATGACCCTTTTCATCATTCTTTTAAAAATATAAATGGGAAACAGCCCAAATGGCTATGCCCTTTAGAGACATGTAAATTTACCATGTAACAGGAAAGGAGGCAATTCAAAGTACTTCCCAGTATTCTTTTTTCTGCCCATTATTTTAAAAAGAGTACTTGCTGAAGATGGACAAGCTGGTAAGAATAAAGTAGATGCAAAATTTTGTCCAGTACTTAAATTGAACCTCTCTTGAATATTAATAGTATTATGACATTTTCATTCTGTTTTCTGTGCATTTAACTTTGACATTTCACACAAAAAAATATGCTTCAAAAGGCTATTTGCATAGCATTTTGTCTTCATTTAACATAAATCAGTGTCTATTAAGAACTTCAAAGACATGGTCTTATGAGATGTCTTGTTTGCTACCTGCCTGAAGAAATGCTTAGTTTCATATTTGTATTCTGTACTCTCATATAACTATGCGGCTTTCCAGCTTAAGCCAACTCCCTTCATTTTTACTGAGCTTGCTTGTCACAATCAGCAAATAGATATTTCAAGGTTTGTGAACATGATCTGAGCTCAATGGTGACCTGTTCCAATGGCAAAAATCCACAGAGCCAAACGCTGAACTCTTGTTGATTCTGCTTGCTTTCATGTGAAGTTAAAAAAAAAAAAATAAGAAAAGCTGAGGAAATTGTTTCCCATACCCTCACATACAATATTTTAAATAGTTCTCTAGCTAAGGAGAAACTGGTGTTTTGTGGAATATGTGTACTTGCATAAAGTCAGACAGCTGAAGAACTACCTATTGTCATGGCCATGGAATAACCTGTTTTCATTAAAACATACCTGCAAACTGATTAATAACATAAGATGGAAGGAAGGGGCAGTATCAATGACACTGAGATTAGAGATTAGAGAAGCAGCCTGGCTGTATTTATTAGCCTTCTTGGACGCTACTTGACAATGACAAATCAACAAAGCATATCAGTGTCCTGTATTACAGGAAATGAACTGAAGCATCTTGAGCAGAGCCATTGCTTGCACACCTTCAGCTGACTTTCAGGTGTCCCAGATTCATCCATTTCAGAAGAACTCTGTAGATCAGAAATCATGATATACAGCTGTGCAAAGATTACAAGGATGCAAATAGATGGTTTTCTTCAGCAGAATGTGTTTGCTCCTTACTGAAAATATCTCAAATGTGTATACTGAGCAGAATAAAAAGCAAGAATCACTTATTCATGTGAAGGAGATATCAGGCCTCAGTCTGCATAGCTTTGCACATTGTGGAATCATTTATAGGCTTAATCGTAAGTGCTTATAAAATGCTCTTCCTCATCAGAATTTTCTTTTCATGGTGGCATGCAGAACTTCAGGCATTTGCACAGGTGTATGACCAAACAGCAGCCTGACAGTGCTTTATCATAAAGTATCAGGCCCTGAAGACTTTTTCTCTCACAATTGTGTATCTTGTATCTATTTGCTCTTCAGAACAGAGGAATAAAAGAGTAAAACCTGGGAACTGCCAAAAGCCATAGGAAGAAACCAAAGGAGCTATTAAAAAACCCTCTCTCCCTGCATTAGTGATACTTGGTGTGTATTACAGCAGCTCGAGCTCCTCTCATTTTACCATGCTTTTGACCCCACAAGGCTGTTCTAGCAGGCAGGGAATTAGTAGAAAGTCAACATGTCATACTCTGACCCTGAGGCAACAGCCAGAGCAGGTTATCATAGGAGTCATTATAGCCTTAAAAATGGAATCCTCAATTGGCCAGTTAAGCCTGTTTCAAGCTGTCAGAATGATGCAAAGCAGCAGCATCAGGTCAGAGAAGGCATTTTCAGGTTTTAGAGTGAAAGAATGAATAGCAGTCCTTTGATAAAGAATTTTAAGATTCTTCAGGCATAGACCCAGTTCTGTGTGCTTTTGGATTTTTCATAGAGAGCTATTAGCATTCATAAATAAATCAATCACATAAACAGTAACTCAAAACACCCCACCACCCCACCTAATAAACAACCAAACAAAAAAAATGAGTCTTGGAAGTTTTGCATTCCCAGTTAGAGCTAGCCTTGCATGCAGCTGCTATGCAAACTTCTCCCAGACCAAAGCATACTGCTTTATCCAATGCATATTTGTTTTCCAGACCATGTCCAGTGTAAGGTATTTTAAGAATTGCAAAATTCAGGGTGAGAAGGTTTCATTCCAAAGAAAATTTTATTTCCAAAAGAAAAATTTATTTGTTAAACTTACAGCACTATGTATGTCTAAATAATAGCAAAGGAGCTGGTAGAAACAACTGTGTAATTCCAGGAGGTTGATGAGATTAACCACAGCTATTTGGCCCAGATTTCTCCACATACCTAAACGGTTATATTTTATCTACCACTGCATTCCTTCTCTCTGTATATTCAGCTGTAATTACCCTATCTTTCAGGATGATACCTCAGGTAGTCGTGACTATTGTGCTACAAGGAGCTAGGGAAACATCTTCAGCTTTAAAAGCTGTTACAGGTTTTTGCAGGTGTGTTTGAGACCAGCACAGCACAAATGAAGTTATCTAGTATGAGAGCTAGACAATATGCACCACATGCACAGAGGGGCAATTAGCACAAACAGGGGAATAATCTACGATGCTGGAAAAATAAACAGAGCTTTTCCACGTAGAATCTGAAATCCCAATTACATACCAGAACACAGATGTTAATCCCATAAAATAAATACAATTGGCACCTTTGGGTTATGATTAAATCCTGCAGGCACTGAACAAAATATATAGCTTTTCCCTTTACAACACATTTTCTTTTTTGCTCAGAAGTAAAAATTCTTTTGCACCCAATTCCCATCATAAGTATTTATATAAAGAAAATTATCTTTAGTATCATTTGCTCTCTAGCTTATAGCATACAAGAATATCATCTCTCTCTCTCAAGAGATGGTTAGCAAAACAGAGATCAATGATTCTGACAATATAATCATGCAAGTCAGGATTTCCCAGGAGTGCAATTAGTCTTCCTTATGTTATTCTCATGTGTAGACCTTATCCCATTGTCACTGGTTAACTCCAGACTATTTCAACAACATATGCTTCAACGCAGTCCCTGGAACTAGACCAACTCTTCAAGATGTTTCCGAAGATGTTAAGTGATACTCAAAACTTCTCTGAAAGTGTTTCCTTGATGTATTCCACCTCCAGAAAGTGACCGTTGAAATAATGAAAGCATTTTAGATCACCATGCATGCATCCTCATAGCATGGGTGTTGGGATTACATTATAATGCAATCACACTACAGAAAATACTGGGTGTCTACTTCTCTGCACATAGAAAACATGGCACAATTTTCCTCCTGTTGCAGGGTAATAGGGTCTGACCTTATGGGATATTCTGTATATGTATTCCTAAGAAGAAGAAGAAGAAATTGTTATGAGGTCCGAGGATAAGGACAAGCATTTGGCATGTACTGCTAAGAAGAAATCAGAGTTTTCATTCCTGTCAACCATAAAGCACAAAGACCAAGATAAACAAAAGGGTATAGTGCAGAAAATAATTATTTTCTTTTTCTGTTTGGTTTTTTTGTGGGTGGGATTTTTTTGTTTGTTTGTTTTTTGTTTTGGTTGGGTTTGTTGTTTGGGTGGGGTGGGTTTTTTGGTTGTTTTGCTGTTTGTTTGTTTGTTTTATTTTTTTAATATTGTTGGGGGTTTTGTGGTTTTTTTTGGTTGGTTTGTCTTTTTTTTTTTTTTTATAATTTAATTCCTATCAACTCTCCCTTCCATTTCTGGGACTGATTTTCACAGTGGAGTTCCTATTTAACCTCAGTCCTCTGGTCTAATAAAATTGATGAGCCTTACATGTCTTAGATTTAGTGGGAATACAGGATCTCTGAAATTCAGACATTTAGTGGGAGTACGAGGATCTCTGAAATTCAGATCTTTAATGCAATGTTTAGGCATCTAAACCACTTAAGAGAATTTCAGTTCTCATTTGGAAAGCAAACTGTTTAGCACTGCTAACATGAAGCATTTGTGTACTAAACACAAGGAGTGTTTGGGACAGGTGACGTGCTTTGTTTCTGTTCTTTGTGAGCCTTTAATCTCTAACACTTAAAATCTATCAGACAGATCCATGAACGAACAGCATCGGCTCAATTCTGCTTGTATAGCATGCAGACTTAGGAGACTTGGACAGGGAGTTAGCACATCAACCACTGAAGGTCTAAACCACAGACCCCAAAAGACCCAGGTGTTTTGTGAGCAATGCTGTCCGCAGGTGAAGCTTAGGCCCCAGTGAAGGTGGTATTCCAGATGTAAAGCTACTCTCTTAGACATTGTCCTGCAAGGAGAAGAGGAAAGCATGTAAAAAAAACCATTTTTTTATACTCTTTCTGCAATAGTTCTTGGGACCTTGTGCAGCCAAAACCATGGCTTTTGGAGATAGGAGGACAGGAAGTAGAAGGGCAACTTGGCTCCAGGCATGCAGCAGGTTGCATGCGCTTGTGGGAAAACGGAGGTGGAGAATTCAGTTCCCTGTTGATAACTTTCTTAAAGCAGTATGTACAGACCCCTCAAGACCCAGGAGACACCTTACAGTGGGAGGAAAAAGTGAAGATTTCCATACAGAGCACTGGACATATGGTGCTCTCTCACAGATGGTGGGAGCTGCAGGTACCCAGCTCTCTGGAGAACAGACTTCCTGGAAACTCTGGGGCTCTCTGAGCCACCCTGGGAGCAGTCAGACTCAAGTGCAGGAAGATTTTTGGCTTTTTGGATATGTATCTGGGATAAGGATGGACCTTACTTATGCACCCCAAGGACTTGTGACACAAAGACTTTACAAGTGCAAGAATCAATAGGTCTTTGTATCAAAGGCAGGGGTTAAACATCTTTACATCACAGCGTGTACCAAACTGTAGATCCAGTCCAATCAACCAGCTTGGTTCACTCTCACTGTTGAGAAGGATCATTAGCTGGGATTTGGGATCCATATTCTCTCTCTCATCCTGACAGAATCTTAGAGTCATAGCATAGTTTGTGTTGGAAAGGACGTTTTCAAGGACAACTAGTCTAACCCCCCTGGCAAGCACAGGGACATCTTCCACTAGATCAGCTTGTTCAGATCCCCATCCAACTGGCCTTGCACACTTCCAGGGATGGGACATCCACAGCTTCTCTGGGCAACCTGTGCCAGAGCCTCACCACCCTCATTGTAAAAGATTTCTTCCTTGCATCTAATCCAAATTGACAGCACTTCAGTTTCAAACCTTTCCACCTTATTCTGTTGCAATAGGCCCTATGAAAATGTTGTCTTTTTTACAGGCCCGCTTTAGGCCACGTGAACCCCATCCAGGTCCTTCTGAACGGTACATTGTTTTAAGGCACGTCAGCCGCACCAGTCAACTTGGTGTTATCTGCAAATGTCCTGAGAGAACACTTGATCCTTTTGTCCATGTCTTTGAAAATGTCATTAAATTAGGTGGCTCAGGTTGGTCCTGGACAACAGACAGAGGTCACGAAAGGGTCTAGTATGTGGATGTTTGGTCTCCATCCAAAAAAAGGACATACATCATTGGAGAGCTGACTTTGAGATGAGGAAGGAAACTACTAAGTAAGCCCGAAAACCATGATTGTAGGCACCCATAGAGTTTTTGCTTGAAACCTAGATTCTCAAGGTGTCTCAGTCTGAATTGGATTAGACTTTGTTTTTCTGAACTGCTGCCCTGCAATAAGTGCCTATGCTGTTAAACAGCTGCCAGCTGTAATATACAGCCAAGATGGAAACTGTGACTAAGCAGTGGAAAATTAGGGCTTATGATTAACCTTATACTTACAATTAATTAATGTTGCATGAGGATGCAAGGCTCTGGGTTATGCACCTGGGTCCTACAAGACTAAGAGCAACATAAATATGCAACCATCTGACAAGAGCTTGCAGTCTTTTGTTTTTTATTGCCTACTTAATAAAAACAGAGAATCACAGCATCGTTTAGGTTGGAAAAGTCCTCTGATATCATCAAGTTCAACTACTAATCCAGCACTGCCAAGCCCATCCACTAAACCATGTCCCCAGGTGCCACATCCACATGTCTTTCTAATACTCCAGGGATGGTGACTCCACCACTGGCCTGGGCAGTCTGTTCCAGGGCTTCACAACAGTTCTGGCAAAGACAGTTTTCCTAGTATCCCATCTAAACCACCCCTGGCACAACTTGACGCCATTTCCTCCTGCGATAGAATCACAGAATCATAGAATGACTTGGGTTGGAAGGGACTTCAACGATCATGAAGTTGCAACACCTCTGCTGTGGGCCGGGACACCTTCCACTGCACCAGGTTGTCCAAAACCCCATCCAGACTGGCCTTGAACAATTTCAGGGATCAGGCAATCCCATAGGATGTCTCATTGCTTTTTACTTGGGAGAATAGATTGACCCCCATCTGGCTGCAACCTTCTGTCAGGTAGTTGTAGATCTTAATAAGGTCACAGACTAGTTCTCTAGCTCTTTCACCAGCTCCGTTGCCCTTCTCTGGACTCTATCCAGCACCTCAATGTCTTTCTTGTCATGAGGTGCCCTAAACTGAACCCAGGATTAGAGGTGTGACCTCAGTAGTGCTGAGTACAGGGGTCAGCCACTGCTTTGGTCCTGCTGACCACTCTATTGCTGACCCAAGCCAGGGTGCCACTCACTTTCTTGGCCCCCTGGACCCACGCTGGCTCATGTTCAGCCATCTGTCAACCAGCATCCCCAGGTTCTTTTCTGCCTGGCGTGTTTACAGCCACTCTGCCCCAGCCTGTAGCACCGCCCTGTAGCACCGCCCTGCAGGGGGTTGTTGTGACCCAAGTGCAGGACTCAATGCAGAGCCTTGTGGAATCTCATTGGCCTAGGCCCATTGATCCAAACTGTCCAGATCCCTGCAGAGGTTTCTTACTCTCCAGCAGACCAAGACTCCCAGCCAACTTGCTGCAGTCTGCAAGCTGTCTGACAGTGCACTTGATCCCCTTCTCCAGATAATTGATAAAGATGTAAAACAGGACTCGATGTGTGGTCAATAAAGGGTTCAGAGGAAATTGAGGATTCACAAAATTAGGACTCTCCAAATATAAAACATTCAGCAATTTTTATTTGTGGGATTTGAGCTCCTGTTCTTTGTGGTTAATTCGCATTCTCTCCAGTCTTCCCTTTTCATTGTCTTGGTGGAGTCTTTAGGCTATTTGATGTTTAATTTTAGCCTTGTGTTTCATTGAGGTTATTCATGTTCACGAACAAATCAACTAATTATCAGCAAGGAAATACGTTGCACTGCAAACCAGCAGGCACTTGGTTCCAGAATTTAAAACTTCATTAAAATGACCTGCCTCTCTACCAGTGATGATGCAAATATGCTGTGAAAGTTGGGATGCTGCTGCACAAAACCAAGCCAAAGTGGAGTCCAAAAGGGTACCTGACCCTGAACCATGAAATGACCACAACAGCACAAAATTATGAAACACGTGTGCTTCTTTTCCATGTGATGCATTGCTGAAAGTTAGAGTTTCAGTAGCCCTCAGGCCTTTGCTCCCACCTGTGCAGTGATCTGAATTTTATCCTCGAGGGAGGCTTGTAGACATTGTAGGAATAACGTTTTTTTGAGATCTCCTGGAGCTTTTCCCTTATAGTGACATCCTTGCTTGCATAAGTAGCAAGAGAGGAATGAAGAAGCATGATGGGAACCTATTTTGTTGTTAGCTCTTCCTTTGCTTTTCTTTTGCAAAATATATCCTGCAGAATGACAGGAGCATCATAATAAAAGATCATTACTGAAGATATCCTCTTTTATTTGCAGTTCCTGGAGTGGAATCAACAGCATTGGCAGGCTGCACTAGCCTAAAACTGTGTAATTTGACAGGTAAAGATTTTATTGAGAAGTTTTAATTTAATTTCTGCATACTTTACATAAAAGGGGGGCAGGGAGAAGGAGAGGAGATGAAAGAAAGAGGCATTTATGCCCTACACAAAAAATCACAACAGCACAGTGGTTTTGTGATGGAATGCCACACTTCATACACCATTCATTTGCACTTATAGGTTAACATAATGTCAATAAAAATAGGGGGTCTGTGGGGTTACAAGGCGACGAAACCAAAGAGTAATAAAAGGTAGAAAAAGAAATTACAGCCATAAGTTGGAACAACAAAATAAACAATTCCACCACATGAATGAAGGAAAATGTATAACATGGAATAGCAAGGGAGACAGGATAATGATTTACTGAAAATTCTGTACTTCATACTTTGGTGAAACAATGTCATATTTGGCAAAAAAGGAGTAAGCCCTTTGCAATGAAGCCTTTATTCTTGTATCCCAGAATCTGCCTTCAGTATAAGAACTTCCATTCATACATAGACAATAAATGTTTGGATTTAGCTCAGCCACAAATTGACAGTAAAGCTGGATAGGTTTAGGAAAAATGGAAAAGGGGTCCATAACGAGGACAGAACAGTCCCTTCCTGAATCCAAATGACACCCAGTCTCAAGTGCCCTCCATTTTTATGCACCTGTAAAGCCTAACAGTTACACCTAGTTCTTTCCAGTGTCCTTGACCCTGATGATACAGTATTTCACAGTAGGTTAAGTGACATTAGACAATTGCATAACTAAAATTTGTACATCAAAGGTAATGCTTAAAATGAGATCAGAGATTCTGAGTTTTGGCAATTTCTTGCCTTTTCTGTGCTTGACAGCAAAAGTTTGACATTCTGTCAAACACACTAAATTTCAGACATTTTCAAATAGCATGCAGCAATATATTTTTTAACTCCTTCCCCTTGAATATACATCCTAATATAAATCTAATGCTTAATAAACTACAGGGTGGGGTTTTTTTTCCCAAAGCAAGAAACATCTCGATTCAGCAAATGCTTCTGTCCTTAAGGGAAGCACAGTAATTTAAAAAGGATAGGGAAATAGAGGTACGGGATTGTGGAATTACTGGAACTGGAACAGGAAGCAATAAGAACCCGCACAGGAAGAATGATGTTCAGTGAAAATGATAAACAGTTACAGTGTTACTTTGCCCATTATCCTACAGTTTTGTTTCTCTCCCCCCACTTTCTCCTAAATTATGGTCATGTCAATGTCTTTGCCTAGACACTTGGAGACATTATAAGTAATGTGTGTGTGTTACTCCATACATGTCAAATAACTGATCAGCTGTAAACTGTACCAAAAGATGGGAAAAAAAAGTCTGTCCCATATATTCATTTATCCTACAGGGACTCATTGTGCAAATAAACTGAGTTTTTTCACAGCTACTCTGAAAAGACAGATTCTGTGCAAAGTGAAAACAAAAATTACATGATTAGGAAAAAAAATGTTAAAAAGTAGTATTACAATAATTGTCACATTTTGGACCAGGTTCAGTAAAGGAATGTCTTGTTCACTTGTTTCCTTTTTAAAAATGCCATTCCTGTTTGCTATAATTTGAAAGTCCGTACATAAATAATTCTGGGAGCAATTACCAAATGTTGTGATTTTAGAGACATATTTCTATGTATTTATATGCACAAGCCACTGCACAGTTTTAAATATTATTTCACTGGATTCTATATCTTTCTGGCTGCTATTCTACCATAAATATCTGTGCCCTGTATCATTACTAGGACATTAATTTTGACAAATATAAATGCCAGTGAATTATGAAAGCTGATATTCTACCAGTAAGAAATGCTTTGAGGACAGATCATCATGAAGCAAAAATATAGTCAAGAAATTCCCTTCTCCCTCTTCTTGTAAAGCACAGTTTGATGTGTGAATGACTCGAAGGAAGAGTGCCTCCAGTATGAGGCTCCCTGTGGTTTCGTTCTGAGAGTCTTGGTTTAGGTCAAGGCTTGCAGCTGCTGTTTGAGGGATTTTCCCAGATCTGGGTGTATCAGGTGTTGGTTGATGCTTTGAGCACAGAGGCCTGTCATCACACTGACAGGGTGTGACATAAGGGGAAGTTACAAGAAGCAGCAAGGCAGAAACGCGAAAGAAAACGCGTGCAGATATCAACCAACATTTCAAGCAGAAACTGTTAAAAAGGTTTAGAGTTCCCTGAATAAAAGAGCTTTTTGGTCCCAAGTTTGTGATATATCACTATGCCAACTACTATATAAAGCTCCAACTGGAAAAAAAAAAAAAAAAAAGAGAAAAAAAAGCAATAAAAAGGATTTTAGAACTAAGCTGTCATCCTGTGCTACGCCATTAACTCAGGGGTGGCTCTGCCAAGGGGATGCTTAGTACTGCATGAGTATTCCAGTCTGAAAAATGAGAAAATTTAATCCTTGTAGAATACATTAATCTTCACCCCAATTCTATGTGACATTGTCAGCAGTTAATTTAACAGCAGAGCTTCACAAATGAAAGATCAATGCAGGGAAAGTTCCTCTGAAATCTTAGTTTATACAATGAACATTGTCCAAAATCTAAAGTCCAGGCAGAAAGATGTCTGGTAACACCTAGACCTTGTAACCACTAGAGCAAATAGGTGAAATTGCACATGCTCATTACCAAGTCTCAAATCCTTTAAAGACTTCTTGTTCCAAGACACATGCAGATTCCTACAGAAGGATAATCTGCCCAAAACACCAATATTTTTTACTTCCTGTAATGTGCCCCATACCTCCTTCACACCTTTACACACCCAGTGATGCACTAAGTCAGGGCTGAATCTGAGAAAAATAGTTAAAAACCAGCAGCCACAACAACAATAATCCGAAAACTGGATATAAACCTGAATAACTTTCCAAGTTTAGTTTCCAAGAACTGAAAGTGGTACAACATACACAATTTATAAAGGCAGATTTTAGAGATAAAATCCTTGGCCCTGGGTGTATTAGACACACTCTTTAGATACAGCAGACCCAAACAAGAAAGACACCAATGGCAGAACATTTGCACACATATTATTTTTGCTGCTCAAATCCTAAAGGGATGAAAAAACAACTGTACAAAAAAAATCACCATTCTTACTTCATAAATTTAATAGCATTGAATGATGAAAGACATCTTCCCACTTTCTGAACATACCATTATCTCTTCTATGTTATAAAATACATCTTAAAATGAAGTTTTGTCACCAAAATCAGCTCCTGGTGATATTCTAGATAATTTCTAAAAAAAGATGACAGCTTTATTTATGGTGTCCTGTCCTTTAAAGCGGTTGCTTCACCCACTGGAGCTTTCCAAGTCACTCAGCAGGGATTAATATGGAGAAGCATGAGTATATGTATAGTTCCCTGTGCCACTGCACTGCTGCAAGTATACCTCAGCAGGTCTGTAGATTTATTTTTCCTCTGGAAAAATAGAGGATCTCATACAACCTGTCCTGAAAATAACAACTTTTATATTTAACAGCAAAGCAATAAAGTAGAAAGTATCTCAGGTCAGATTTAGTGATGATGCAATTAGCAGAGGGCTGCAGAGAGGTGGGGATGGTGACTGGAAACCACCTTTCTGCTCCTCTAACATCATCTGGCAAAAATGCCATGGAGATAATTTACACACTGGCTTCAGACAGTTGCAGCAATTGACTTCCTATGGTCTCTAGTGGTTTCCACAGCCTCAATTTTTCAGGTATAAATTTGCAAGATTCTGCCTGATGAGTTCTATGAATTATGCACAGAGCAAAAAGTCCATATCCACTATGATTTCACCTCTTAAAAAGAGAGAAGCTACTGCAAAACTAGTTTTAGCAAATGCATAAGTAAGAGTGATGAGCATTTATATTTGTCTTTCCAGCAACTCTTGTCTCACCATAATTAGGATGCATGTTTATTCTTCTGAATCTTCCATTCCGTTTTTTAAAAAAATAAATTAAAAAAAGGTTTATCTATCTAATTAATAGTCAATGTTTTCCTTGCACTCAAGCTTTCCTCTGTTGAGAACAGCAAGACATAGTTTTCAGATATTGCTGACGATGCAACATGTGGAATTAACTAGAATAAGAACCCACGAAGAGAGAATCTGTGACATTGATTGTCATGTCATTTGTATTAAGTAAGGTGGGAAGGACAGCTGTGAAAAATTAGGATGATGTTATGACTTGCTATGAGAACACGGCACTGTGAAAGATTTGCAAAAACTGGGGTATTTTATTCTTAGTTAGCTTCGATACAATCCATTAAGTGGCCAGCAGTAGCTATCACCTGGTAATTATGTGGTGCCCCGAGCCAGACGCATCGATGTTGTCAGCTGAATTTAAATCAAATATTACTCATGATACAGAATCATCATGGATGGTGACAAATGATAATTACTTCTCCTTTGCAGAGGGGTATCAAAAATATAAGCCAGATTTAGACCTGAACGGAAAATTAAGAAATGCTGCTGAATTCTTTTGATGCAGTCAAAGAGCAGAACCAGTATTCTAATTTTTGAGGGAGCCCAGTGTGTACTGAAGACTCATACAAAATGATGTATACTAATTATGAGCTCTTTTCTACCTATTTTTTCAATAACTCTCCTGTTGATTGTGGTGCCAAGAGGGAAATGATGATTTCTTAACGAAATCAAATGTCATAACTTGAAAAGGTGTTCTTCCATACACGCTTTATACTTTTAATAGGTATAGGCTGCTGTATCCATAACTACATTTGATAGTTATATGGCTTTAATGAAACTATATTCTGTAACTCTCTTATGGAAAAACAAAGGAAAATAAACTGGGAAAGAAAAAAAAAAGGACACTTGAAGTCTGAGAACATCATTTAATAAAGCCCAGACATGAATCATGGTGTTTAAAATAATTAGTATCCTTGATCCAAGTAAAACAAAAAGTTGAGCTAATTCAGGTGCTGTACAAATAAAAACCTTCTAGCTCTATTTAGGACAGTCTGAGAGAGAGAGAGAAGTCTTAGCTTATTCAGCAAGATGAAAGTATGGCACCGTTCAACAAAGATCTACATGGTACATTGAAAGACTGCAAGGGACACTTAACTACTCCATTTTAATCATTTATTACATATTGCCAGGAAACTACTGCATTTTTTTCTTGACTGAATGGCAAAAAAAGATCACACAGCATTCCCTCTGCTTCTTATAGAGAACTTTTAAAAAAATCTACTGAATCAACTCAATCAGCCATTGAGGATACAATATCAATATCAAAATACTGCATTTGCAAAAGCAACCTGTCAGAGACAGAATCCATCGAGATGATAGACAGAGCAGTCCCTAGAGAGAGTATAAAAACATCTTGCCCCCATCAAAATAAGTGTATGAGTTGAGAATAGGGCATGAACAACTGGACAAACATATCTAGGGGTGTGCGGCTCCCAGTCCTGCCCAGGTGCCAATCAAGGTTTGGAAAAGTGTTCATCAGCCACAGCACACTGCATTTGCAAGTTGAAGCTCCGCACATGCAGGGAAGTGAAGAGAAGATTTATCAGCAATCTTGCAGCCATCTTCAACTCACAATTCATGCACAGTCTTGGAGACTTCCCATCATCCATGCAGTGTGAAAAGAATGGTGGTGGAGCCACAGGCCACATTTTTCCTCTATCAAAGCAAGGGGAAAGAGATAAGTAAGAACAAGTACCTCTTCTCACTGATCCTCTTGAATTTTCTTCCACATGTGCCACATGAATTCTAATGTTTGCTGCAAGATGCGAAAAAACAGAGAAAATTCAATCTTAATATTTAAATCACCAGCCAAATGATACAAAATGTATTATGGATTAGCCTGTAGCAGCTCTTCTCTGAGATGGTGAGCTTCCAAAGTCTATCATTTAACTATAGAAAATTCGGTGAAAAGCAAGTCAAGATTAATCAGTCTCATTTAACAGAATTATAAATATTTCCTACAATCATATCAGGATAGCAGTTGGCCATATTGCCAAAAAGAGTATTCTAAATGGAAAAGTTATAAATAAATAGATAAGTCTTTTGCTTGGTTTGCTTCTTACTTAGAAACAGAGCATGATTTTTTCATCAGGTTAAAGAAAGTTCAATAATGATTTTAGGCACTGAAGTGAAAGAGTAAATTCAAAATAGAAGCAGACAGAAAAAAAACCCAACCAACACAACACTCCCCTGATTATCTATTTGACCATGAGAATCAATTTAATGAACGCTGGGGTTGAGATTTTAACTGATTATTGGCAATGATTACACTGCTTAGGTCTGGACTGAAAGCTCTGTGAGGCAAGGAAGCACAGTCATCTCTGTGGATGGGGAACTGGTGAATAGACCTATAAAGGGCCCTGGCTAAATCCCAACTTCATGACCATAACAATCCAAACTCAAAAACATTTCTATTAACCTCCCTGTTGTTCTGGAAACATGGGGACAGAGGCTGAAGGAAAGCTGCAATGGAATTGAGTTTGGAGGTTTTTCTACTAGGCTCCCTTGCATATCATGGTGCCACTTTTCGAGTAACACTTGTTCTGAAGAAAAAGGCATAGCCAGAGAGACCTCTGATATCAACAGTACAGTGGCAGGAAAAGGTAAGTGTACAACATGACCAGAGGTCTGTGTAGCTGTGCATGATATTGTAGAATTATTCTATATCTTCAAACCCCAATTTGTTTTTTTTTTTTTTCCCCCAACAGTGTTTCATCTCCAAGTCTGTCAGGAACAAAGAATGAAAAAAATGGCAACAGTTGCTTATTTTCCATAGGAATGCTATTCTTCCCCTTGTTTTTCAAGCCTTAAATTGCTTTCCCATTTTGTGTTTTTGCTTTCACAGGCAAACTGCTTGTGTCCTTTTTTTTTTTCAAAGTTCTTTGAAAATTGATTTTTTATGTTTTAATTAGAAATTCATCAAGAATATTTTTCTCTGAAGTTGAAAAGTGAGTTTCAGGCAGTGATTAGATCCATCCCCCTAAAAATTTCCACAGTTTTTACAATCAATCAAAAAACCCCCAGCATTGACAATCTAAAATATGAAGAAATATGGTTCCTTTAGCTGCCAGCAATTGTACCAAAATGACAACACAAAGAAGAAAAAAAAATTGCATTTTCAAACATTCTTAGAAGTAGAGTTATATCCCCAGAACCCCAAACCTCCACATATTCTCAAAAGATAATGAGTTCATATCTTCTCCATAACATTTCTGTGGAAGTCACAGGAGGGGCAAGACCTCATTTCTAATCAATTTTCCAAACTCAAACTGTAGATCTACCCTGATGCTGAGAAAGATTTGCTTCCAAATTGGAAGGTTCTAAAGGGAAATCCAGGAGTTGCAACTCCAGGAGCCAGCATCAACCCGTTCCTGCACCAGGCTGAACCACAGGGACAGAATATGTCAAATGTCAGTGTTTGAAATTATTCATTTCAAGAATTCCAGTTTAGAAATCAGGAAAATTATCCTCATTTTTATACATAAAATTGTGAATACGCAGCATTCCTAACATCTCTTCAGTTTTTCTCTTCTAGGTGTTTATTCTTTTTAATTGTAGTTCTGGATAAAAGGGAGCTGGAACTAACAAAGGAAAAAAATTACATGTGCATTATTCCTACCCTCACAATATTGTATCTTAATATTAAATTACAAGAGAGTATTTTGAGTTGGCTTTAAAGTGCCATGCAAACTTAAAATATATACATGTTGTATGAACACGATAAAACCTCATATCTTTTCTTTCCCAGATGATAGTTCTTGTCATCAGAGCCGCACCATTTGACTGTGATGGATTCAAGCTGAAGAGGGGCACGTCAGTGCCATGAAAACAAGGTCTACTGAACATATGAGCTTATTTAACTTAGACATCCTTTGGCTGTTCAGGCCAGTTATCCAAGGATAAAGGACAAAGGAGGAGAAAGACTGGCAAGCTTTGCCCAAGAGATGAGGAAAGACCCTTGAAATTATTGTGTGTGTGTGTGTGTGTGTGTGTGTGTGTGTGTGTGTGTGTGTATTTATCTATATCTAAATCTATAGATAGATAGATGCAAATCTATATCTATATCAGAGGGACTGGAGGGTATCTCTACCACATCTTCTGTTTAAATTCTCAAAACTCTGCATCTCAAGAAGCAAAATTAAAAATGCATTCTGGTTACAGCTAGTAAACCTTTTCCTGTGCAGGAGGGTTACTTTAACAGATAACAGCCTTAAATGTTGCAGGTACAGAGAGAGAGCAATATTTTGCAATTCTGCCCCGCTCTGGAATCACTTAAAATAAATGCCAGAAGCCTTGAAAAGACTTTGCTGGCAGTAGTATATCTGTGTATGAAACTGAAAAACCATTTTGAAAACTGAGAGAGGAACTGTGGTCCAATTGGATCAATAATTTGGAGCACAGGACTGAACCATTGTGACCACACAACAGAAATAATTGCAATTGCTGCTAAAAAAAGTAACATATCTCAACACAGCTGAGATCAGGCTAATGATTCACTTTGTTTTAAATGTGAATTATTGAATGCAGGAATCAGAAAGTTCAAGGATGAAATTAGCCTCAAAACAAATTAATCTATTTTAAAGTTTTGGAAGAAAAAAAAATCCCAACTTGTACAGTACTGGGAAAAAGAAAATCTACAGAATACAACTCCAAGCTTCCAAGCTCAAAGTTAATCGGATGATATATCTGAATACTGATAACCTGGGCACAGTTCCATCTCCAGAGAGAGATATGCCTGCTATGATTATCTCTCTGGTAGCTGTCAAACAAAGAGATGTCATTCTGTCTACAGTTAAACAACAACAGATGGAACAGACCCTCAGCCAAGGTAAGTACCATCACTCCAACGCTTTCAAATGGAGCCTCACCATGGTTTGCACCAGTTGAAGATCTATTCCAGATCTCTATTCTGAGATGAGGGTTAATCTCATCTGTAATATAAGCTGAGATCACCACCAAAGAAGCTAGAGAAGAAACTGTGTCTTTAAGGCACAACCTTATGTTTGTGGTGTCATTATGGCACATACGCTCATCACTTAGGCTCTCCACTTGCTTCAGAGGACACTTAGGATATAAAGCCTCTCCATAAATTAATGAGCTGCAAGTATCCTGCAAAAGCACCAAGTTTCAGGAATAGAAGGTGTCCCATCTTGCCTGATTTTGCATATCCCATCTGACTGGTTGCCCGAATGGCTTTTACAGCCTCCAGTGGAAGACAGAGGAATTTTTAGACAACTCATTAGTTGTACTGGTATTGCTTAAAATCAGTCAGATGATCCAACTGCCCTGCAAATACAATTCTCCCTCCACTGAGTATAAAGACACATAAACAACATGCACTGAATCTGACATCTATTCTGCAGCTGTTTACATATAGGTCAGAAGTTTAGACATTGTGCCCAATCCTTTTTTAGCTGTAACAGTGAGAATTAATGGATGGAGCAATCCAGTCACAATTTTGTTAAATCACAGTTCTCATGTTTTCTGTAATATTATAGATAAATTATGGATCCAAAATTATAAGAAGTATGGTTTTTAAAATTTATATGATGATTTGAGGCTATTTATCTTCAAATCAAAATATTGTATACATATTTTCATATTAAAAAAGAATCTTTTAGAAGATAAAGGGGAATAGAAAGAATGTTCCACATTTACCAACTTTCATTCCAAAATTCCCATAAGACTAATAATTTCTATTATCTTGATGCAAGACCATAGTATTTTGGCTAGAACACAATTTATAAGGAAATCATTTTCTGTTCTCTCATGTGATTTAATCTTGAAATCACCTTAATCTGCTGATATTTATAATGAAATGTATTTCAGTTTAGGTATACATTTGCCAAGTGGTTCAGAAATACTGTTGTTTAACGTATGTGGGTTGGAATTGTGATTCAGGGACATTACAAATGGAAAATATCTATTAGGTGAGGCATTTCTGCCAGTACAGGCCCAAAGAATGCTTTCTGGTTTTTTGTCCAGTCTAATTTCAAAGTCTGTCGGTGTATATAACTTATGCTATTATAAGCAAGCATGCAATTAAAATGTGTGATGTGTTTTGGATCTATAATTTTTCACCAAAAAGCTGTCTTTACTACTCAGTGTGGGGAAAAAAAGAAGAAAAGATTACTTCTTTTGTTTACTCTAACTTTGGGAGGGACCACCCAAAATCCTACTTGACAAGGGACCCTCATCAAATGGTGTTAATAGTCTGAAGTAACAACTGTGTTTAAGCATAGATAGACAAATATGCCTCATGAGCTTATAAGTGCATCTACAGCAAACCAGAGTTCAAGGCCACCTGAAAAGTGTAATCAGAAAGCTTTATAAGCACCCAGATGTTGAAACTCATCCTTGGTCCCATACTGCTGCAGGTACCCCACCGTCAGTTCAGTGCTCTTGCAAGTCTCCGAATATAAATGGCAATGCCTACAACATAAATGTATTCTAAAGGAATATGCCACATGATAGGAAAATGGTATTATAAGGAGGACCAGGGAATTAAAAAAACATGGTGGTCAGAAATAAGAGCTTTTAAAATATCTGCTCAGACCAGTTCATGCTTTTGAGATCCCTTATAAGGCTCATTCAGTAAACATACACTGTTGTACACCAGAACCTAGATTGATTTCTATTGTTCCCATATTACACAAAGAAATGCTTGGAAGGAGAAAGAAAGGGCTTCTGTTTTATGGTGTAAGCTAAATTCAACTCTCTCAATTTCAATGGACAATCCTTCCTTCTTACATATTCCCTGCTACTCTGGTATCCAAGGAGCATATAGTACTTAAATTGCACTCTCCTGTCTCAAAATGCAGTCACACAGTTACTGTTAGTGCAAATTATCCCATTCTCATTATACAAAACAAAATCCCTGAGACAGAAGAACGTAATCATAACTCAGTATTCAGCCCTAATATTTAGTTCCCAGAATCAGGTTTTTGATACAACGAAAAACACAACCAGCTTTTAAAACAGGATTCACAGGCACAAAACACTGAATTTGAAAGTTTCCTCAAATCCTGCCTGCTCTACCTAAGGACATCGGTGAGTCTGGTATCTCTGCAGGTTCAAAGCTGCAAGTCTGTGTCTAGACTAGGATGCCTGAAGCACATACTCAGATACAGAACAAGGAATTTTTAAAAAGGTAGAAGAGGACACAATGAGATGGCAGCAGGCAAATGTTTAGAGCACATCTGCCCAGAAAACGGGAGGTATAGACTTTAAGCCCTTCTCTATCAGAAGAATTGAAATTCATGTCTTAGACTTTTTAAAATTTCTTAATTACTAAAGAAACAGTGAAGGAAAAGAGGGAAAGGACATTGTGCAGGATGATCACGAGGACAAGGAGGATGTAAAGCAAGATTTGGCTAAATATATCAAACAGAGTCTGTGGTCTTGAGAGGGAAGAAATGAGACCTCTGGTACACAAATGAGCAATAGACACAGCCTAAATATGAACTCTGCTCCCAAAGTTCACTTCAGAGAGGAGTAGAGAAGTACAAGCAGAAGCAGATCTAACCTAACAAGAATTGTGATTAAACCTTCCCTACTAAGGGAGAGTTTCCCCATGCTGCACTGCAGTTGTTGGGTAAAATGGATAAACATTTTTTTGTGGAAGCAGAACGCAGAACCAAGAGCTCTACCTTCTAGCCACAGGCTTTGCTGTCGTGTGTCTTATCCGTATATATGTGCAATTTCTCCTTTTGTGAACCTCGATTGCCCTTTCTGCACAACAGAGCTTCCACAATAGAGACAGCTGTTATCTACTCTTATCCCAGAGCAGACCACAGTAAGAGGTAGAAAATTTTAAATGCCACATACTGAAAGGAGCATACAAGGGAGGGAAGCAAGTGATTCTGTGACATAATCAAGTAGGGAAAAACCACTGGTCTCATTAGTGTGATCCTAAGATACTTGGCTATTTGTGAACTGAAGACATTTAAAATAGTCCCTGTTAGAAAACAAAGGGAAGAACAAGGGAAAGGAAAATTGCAAGGCACAATGTTTCATTTTTTTAGTAGCCGAAATGATGGACCATTTCCTTCCACTTGAGGCTTTATATCCACTGGAAGGATGTACAAGTGGTGAATGTCAGATCATTCTTCTTTTGAAGTTGTAAAATACATACACACATGTTGCCAAAACTATCACACTTTGCGCTGAACTCAAGGCTGTCTGCACGAGGCAGGCACTCAGAGGACACCTAGAAGACCAGGATATTTAGAGACATAACTGAAAATATAATTTCTAAATAGACTCCAAATAAGCCTGCTTCTATCCACAACTCCTCTGAGGACAGTGGTGCCCTTAATGATCCATTTAAATGATCTTTATCTATCTTTTCTTTCTTAGACAAAGCCAGTATACACACCCTCTCAGGCACCTAGGCTGGCTGAGTTCTCACAGAGCACTTCTGAACAAAGATGCCTAAATTAAGCTTGAGTTACACTCCAGGTTCCTAAGTGCTTTTTTGGATGTCAACCAGACTAAGAAACTTGTTCAAGGTCACTTAGGAAGTCTAAGACAGAAAAGGAAACTGATCTGGGGTCTCTGAGGTCTAAGGCTAGCACCCACAGCACTAGAACATCTTTCATCTCTGCTGCTTCTATCGAATCAAAGTGACACAAATATCAGAAAAGCTAATGACAGGAACAAACATGCTGTGGGATCAACTAATTTCATCTAGAAGATTCTGAAACATGATCTATGCTTAATTTTATCCATTTATTACTTTCTTACCCTCTGCAGATGATTGCAGAAATGCCAAATCCTTCTATTTATAAAGCAGTGAAACAGTCAAGCATTCTCTAATGCACCATTTCCAAGTGCAAGTAATATATGCTGACCAGCTCGTAACTATCTTGGCAAAGATTCACACACCTGCTAGGATTTTAATTTATCAAAGACAGACGTATTTATATGTCTGTCTGTGGCTTCATGCTCATGAAACAGGAAAGGATGTTAAAACAACACTAGATCTTTAAGAGCAGCCAGGAAACTCAGCTTTAAGTTTTGTTGCTCTGTCCTTAGCTCACCCATGCTATGCACAGCTCTCGTATATGCTTAGAAAAAGCCTCCAAACAGAGCTGATAAGAGTCAAACAGGGCTCTGTAATGTCATGCCAAAATTAACCAACCTTTAGCAAATGTTAGAAAAAAGCTTGAATTATGCCTACCATTGTCTAGACGACGTGGTGTTCAGATTTGGCATGTTTGATTTTTCTTTGGTTAATGAAGGAGATTATAACAGACTTCCTCATTTGAAGACTGTTAATATTCCTCATGCATAATAGCGGCCCCCAAGGGTCTCGAGGAGCGTTCAGGTACTCTCACTGAGTGCCTGTCTCTTTCCACAGATGTGGTGCAATCTCCATAGACCTGCTTCTTTCAGACCCATTACACACGTAAGTGATACATCCCCATTATCAGCCGATCATTGAAGTGATAGATAGTAATGACTCCTCAGGAGGTAGACTGTGCATCAGCCTGCAGTGGAGTGTGTTTTATAACCAGGTATAAATTCCACAGGAAATGCTGGAAGGCCCTTGATAGAACCAGTGCCTAACAACGCCACCCCTCCACAGTGACAGTAAAAGTTTAGGCACTGCCCTGCCCTCAGTCCACAACAGAACTGCAGTTAATGGGAGATGCACATTTGAAGGTAGCCTTAGCCTGAAACTTTATTTTAAAAAATCCTATTAAATTATTTTTTTTGCACATCAAACTGCCAAGCCATCACTAAACATGTTCTGAAGTGCCACGGAAAAGTATTTTAGATGTACCAGACAAGACTGCAAAATATTAGTATAGTTCTAAACTATTATAGGTAAAGAGACATTAGTCCTACTTTTTTGGTGTACTTCATTCCTTTTTTTTTTTTTTTAGTAATGGTTTAACTGTATCATTGTGCCGTGGAATAAGTTTCTGAATCACCCAAATATATTTTTCTAATATTAATTAGTCGAACTTTTTAACTGAATCTTCAAGACAAAATAGCACCATTTGTGACAAATAAACAGATAACACATTGTAATATCATCTTCACAGTTTTTTAATTAGAAGATTTATTAAAAAAACAATTATTAACTGACAAAACTTGAATTTTATAAACAACACAGTGTGAACAAAAATTACTCCCAGTCTGAGACTTTTGTATTTCCATGCAAGTCTTCCAATTTCTTTTACTTATAACTTTAAAAATTTACTTTCTAGGATGGCGTTAGTCTACTTCCTGGAAAGATTACAAAAGTTGTACAGTAATTCTTGATGACCACAATGAGAACTTTATAGAATGTATTTAAGTGCATTCAATTTTTATAAACATGTCCCAACACAGATGTAAAACTTGCACTCAGTGGATGTAACATGAAGTTAGTAAGATTAACAAGTGAAAGAAAACTAATAAGCTGTTAGGAACCTCAAAATGCAAGTACTGTATGTTGCATCTTTCTTATTTCTGATTAGGTTATCAACAGCCACTCATTGCACTTCAGTCATTAAGCAGACAGATCAGAAAGAAATAGAAGAGCAGTGATTTGTGTACTTTTTGTAAACCATATCCTTTATACTATCCTTATGATTCCATTACCTGCTTTCTCTTGCAGTAAGTCAATTTCCAGTGTTGCGAAGAAAAAACCAAATACACATATTGCATTAAAATTTGCGAATTTCCCAAAGTTCCATATAACTATTGGTCTAGCTCCCATGGCACAATCTCAACTGTAAAGCAAAATTTGGCAGTCTGAATTTCAGGAACAGTTCAAGCAGTATATGCTCACAGGAAAATGAATTCTAAATTGAAAATATCCCTGCTATCATACAGACTTAGCTCACTTTTTGCTCCAATTCCTTTACTTTCATGATATGTTAACTCATTGACAAAGGACAAGTTTACAGCAACTTTAAATTGGTTTATATTGGCTTGAGGGAGTGTTGCCCAGTCAGGATTTAGTCAAAAATGGTTTATGTTGACATGACTCAGGTCTGAGCACTCGCTTGCCTGCCTTTTCTGTTCAGTTTACCACACTTTCAAACTCAATGACATATATCCTTGCCTGGAGGCAAAGGGGTTTTTTTCCAGAGGCACTGGAAATGTTCAACCATACTTCTGCTTTTACTTTGATTATGAACTTCAACAGCTTCTTGGGAGAAGGTAAGTGCTGATGCCAAAAAGCAAGTCACAGAAAGAGCTTAATGTCCTGTAGAAACCCTGTACAAACATACAATCCAGCGCAATGTAAGTAAAATGTGTATTTCAAGAAATAACCTTTGGTATTTGGAAAGAATGTTCTAGAATTTAATCAGCGAGCTTGAAATAGCAGCTTGAAAAAAGTTTTCTTTAACAGTGACAGGAAAATCCTTCATTACAGCACAGATACCTTGCTGTGTGACAGCCGATGTTGACACCAGGGAGGTACTAAAGCCCAAACCGGCCCTACACTTATTTGTCTCTGCAAGGCAGATGTGTAGTTTCCCATTGTTCCCGTTATTTAGAATTCTCATTTAATTTGGAAACTGTCTGACATTCAGAGAAAATTGAAGATTGAAATACTTACATTTTAAACAAATTTATATAAATAACTTATAACTAATGTACTTTTTCTTTTGCCAGTTCTTTTTATGTCTTTTACTACATGTAGGTCTTGTTACTCTATTTCTCCTCTACTCCATATGGTCTCTATTGGCTCTTCCCTGAGCCTATCTAGATTGATAGAGGAAAGGAGGAAGGAAAGTGTTGCACACATATAGGGTTACCCCTCCAGTTCTCTGTTGTTGCTCACTTTTCTGCAGAAAGCAGCTAGTTCTTCACAAAGAACTCTACACAACTTTTCCTGAGTTACTCTGGAAAGTTATTTCGGCCGTTTCTAGAGTCAGTAAGAGACAAAAGTGGCATTGAGTCACTTACTTACTTTCCACTTCTAAACTGGAATAAGAGATGCTGATGGACTTAATTTACATGCTTCATCCAAAGTTGACTTTGTAATGAAGAATCACCTGAAAACTCTGAGACCTCAAAGAGTTTTGAGAGAAGTCTGAGAGTCAAAAAGGTTTTCTAGTCATTTATCTTGTCCTGAAAGGCTTTTTTCCATTCCCCAGGAAAGAAGAACTTTTGATTACCTTTATTCCATTTCTGACCAAAGCTCAGTTGAAGGTAGACTTAGCTGGTCAGTAATGCAGTGACAGTTTTTGCCTCCATCCAGTCCATTAATTTCAATGGCAAAAAAACCCAATTACTGCTGGCTGTTATGGGCAATGGTGAATGACTGCGAGAAACCAAGGCTGGCTTTAGAAGAAGCACTTAAAAGATTGCAGCCCTCCCATTCACACTGTCTTGGCAAAAGGCATGGTCCAGGTCACATGCCTTGGTGAGCAGCCTTATCACCCGGCCCTGGGGCTAAAAGTCTCACTAGTGTATGTTCCCTTTGTAGAACCTGAGGCAACAGTTAGGAAAAAAGTCATCTGCACCTCATCTGCATCTCAAGTGGCCTAACTTAATTGCCAGCACTTGAAAATTCAGCTGTGGTCATCCATTATTTAATGACATGCCAGAAAAGAGAAAGTTCCTTGGCAGATGTCTGCAATCATAAGCAGTACCTTGTGCCCACACCTCCCACTCTAGCTATATCTTGACCTTTCTGATAGCTCAACTAATGGCAGGGTAGTAGATAAGGATATCCCTGGCAAATAATCTCTTGTTCAGGTGTCCAGTACAACTGTCTTTCCATCATGCTTATAAACCTAGCTCACAACTCTTGATTGCCTATAGCCTGTACCCATGTGTTTAGTTCTGGAAAATACTGTTGTCTCAATTTTCTGCTCTTAAAAGGATTTGCTTCCTCCTTAGCCCTTATAGCTGAATTAACTTAGTTTATGCATATATAGAAGACATCTTTACCAATGATATGTATGATATTCATTCCTTATTTGCAGAACTTCCTTCCTAAATGTACTTGGAGAAACATGAGGTTTTTTCCCAAGGTCAAAAGCCCTGCCAGCTCTCACAGGCATTCATCATTGGCAGCTGTAGCCGTAACAGAAATATTTGTCTTTTTCCACGGAGCCACAAGTGAACAGGACACAATGAGATTTTCATGGATGATGTTAGGCCCAAATGGAAAAAAGATTCAAAAAAATTAAATTATCCCTATTGAATAAAATGACCTTAGATACAAGCATCACATTTTGATATTTTTCATCACTTCAGAGAGAACTGAAAGGTGAGGTACTATCAGCCAGTATAGAAGACTCTAACACCATATGTGAAAATCATCTCATCATAGTGCGGGGTTTGTCATGTCATCCTGCAGAAGGCTAAATAATGCCTGGATTTCACATGTTAATGTGTGCTGGCAAAAGTATACTGTAGGATACGAAAGCAGTAGTAACTTCACCCTTTAGATTATGGAAAAATACAAAGGGAAAATATATAAAGAAGAGAAAAGACTAAAATTCTAATATATAATTGAACAGAAAGTTGGTCATTTTGTAATGCTCCAAATTGAAATCCTATTTATAGCAACAGTGTAATCAAATAGTATGCGATCACTCGGAGGTTTGCAACATTTGACAAATTGTAATTTTGTTCTTCACAAACTCCTAAACACTTCCTGCTAAGTGACAACAAGCATCAGCAAGTTTCAACAAACCTTCTGCAGTTTCTTTATCTCCCTATAAAGAACAGATGCCGTTTTGGGGCTGCTGTGAGCTCTTCTGTTCTTTGTGTAATGTGCACATGTATATGCGAGCGCACATCACATGAAAATGTGATAGCCAAGGCCCATCTCAAATGCTTTTTCTATGTTGCACAGTAAGCAAACAGCTGGCTCCAAGCAAGAATCTTCTGTCAATCACAGCAAAAACGTGATCCACATAAAATTTCATGGCAAAAGTGACAGAATTCTCAGCATTAATAATGAAATTTGGGCTGTTAAAATATACAAAGATGCTCCCACAATGTTTTCTAGTATGTCTGTGAAAATGATTATCTATTTCTGCCCTTCACCAGTAGCAAGTGGGAAGTATCAAAAGTACATGAGTTAAATAAAGATGATGCTCCAAAAAATAATTACTTTCAGGCTATCAGCATGATTTAAAGTCTTTCTGGAAAGAACTTTATAAAACACGGAGCCCAAAGAACTGCAGTTTTCAAAATGGTAGGAATTCCATTTCATGAAGTCAGAAAAAGCATTCCCTACACACTATAACATTGTTGAGCAAAGTTTTGAGTGTCCCAACCTTTACCAGTACACCTTATTTTTTTTTTTTCCTTTCTGTGCTCCTTTATAATCAGGAGCAAAAAGACAAACATCAGTAGTTTCACTAATTACACAGAAAAAATTAGGTTCCCTGTAAAAAGGAGAAGGGACTTGTGTTTGAAAGGCAGGAACGTTCCTGATGGAGAAGGAAAGTAAGGAGACATGCAACTAATGAGGGCCATAATATCAGAGGCAATGCAGGAAATGAAATCAAGAAGTAAAAACGGATCACTTTGGAGAGGGGAAAGAAAATTACCAAAGTCAGAGAAAAAAACCTAGAGAATGTACAGGATTACTTAAAAAAGGAGCACACCAAGAAATACATCTTGAGACAGGCAATGTCAATTTACCTTGCTGTTAGCAGGTAGTCAGCTGCATCAGTACACAAGCATTGAGAAGGTTGAAAACACAGAGTATAGAAGAATATGGTATCTTACCTGCAGTGGCGTTGCAATGACATTTTTCTCATTCTGAGTAGTCTTACAGTTTAATGTGTCCAAGTTTTCTATTTGTAATATTTCGTTGGAAAAATGTCAATTCATTCACACCAAAACATATAGGAGAGAACAGATGTGTCACAGCAAACACAGACTTTTTGTTCAGGAAGACTTTATTATACAGATCAGAACAACCAGAGGCACAGCAACGACAGCATCTCCCTGCAGGGAGAAGACCCATGTTCAGGCTCTGTTCCCCCAGAGTTAGAACTAAGATTTCAACTTCAGCCTTTTCCCAGTAAGCCCTCAAGGCTATCCATTACTCTTGATGGAACATTTTCAATCTCAACTATTAGAGCAGCTCTATTTTGTATAAATTGTATTAAGTATTCATTGAATTTTGGGTTTCAACACCATGGGTTAGTGCCCTAATCACCTGGCTATTCTAGGAAGACATGAGGCAGGGCAGAACATGGTAGGAATCATATAATAAGACTCAATAGCTTTTATAAACGTCCCCTATCAAGCTCTACACTTCATCATTGTTGACCTCACTTATGGGAGTCCTGACACCTTTGCAAACCTCCATGACCTAGTGAAGTTGTTATTATTATGTCACTGGTAGAATTGGTTGAGATATCTTTGGCAGCCCCCTCTGACTCCTCTTTTTTCCCTAGGAGAATGTAAGGGGTTGGATTTAATGTGGAAAGCCACAGGACAGTTTAGAAATGATCAAAACATTAATGAACGAACTAATGACTTCCTGACACATTCTAATTCTAAGGATATACTAAAATAATTCATATTTGCTCTACTTAAGAAAAGAATTTAAAACAAAATGAAACAAAACATACATAATAAAACTGGAGAAGAACAAAAAGAAATTACTGAATGAAAGTTGTCTGGGTCTTTACATCAACACATAGTTTCTTTTTTGAAGAAGAGATGTAATTCCAATGTACCTGAAAAGGAAAGCCAGTGAGAAGTAAGAATAGGGGTCTTTGTTATAAATCGTATTTTAACAATATAATACTAACATCTGAAGTTTAAAATTACATGGGAAAGCTTCACTTTGAAACAACATGGAGAGCCTTTTGCTCTTGTTGCAAGCTTCCTCTAGATATGTCTTTGCTACCACCACAATAAAGTTGTAATATCACATATGCAGTTACAGTACATTAAATGTTTTTAGTTAACAATAGGAATAGACACATGAGAAATATGAGAGCTCAGAACTGTAGAGCACAGACATTCATGCTTACAGACTTCCTCGGGCTTTTTCTACATGGATTGTTCATTTTCACATTGTTTGTAAGAGCCAGACTCTTGACAGTTCATTAATTCATTCACCCTACATGTGTTGCATTCCCTGCAGAGACACTGGGTCAAACTCTTAAACACAGAGCTGGACTTGACCAGAGGGAGGCCTCAGCAGAGTAAAGGCAACCCTTACTCTATGTGGAGGTTTTGCCATCTATGCCAATCAGGGGAGAGCAAAAGTGTACAGGAGTCACCAACTGAGTAGAGAAGAGAATGGTAAGATTAAAAAGAAGGGAGGATTGCTGCCTTTTTTCTTTTTTTTCCTTTTCCCTATAGGACCAGTAGTGTGAAGTACACATTACACAGCTCAGGACCAGAAGTTGATTGTGCCATACTATGGGGTCCTAATCTACATGGCAGCTCGAAGAGGGAATGGACTTGGAATTCCACATCATTGCGTGAGCCTTGAGGTATGCAGCAGTTTATATGAGTCATGTTCCATCTATGGAATTCTGTATCTCCTCAGTTTCTTCAGACCTAACAGGAGCAAGGAAAGGTGATAGTTCTGTGGAGGGAGGTCTTGGCAACATATGCTTTACAGAATCATAAATTCATAGAATAGTTTGAATTGAAAGAGACCGTTTCAAGGTCATCTAGTCCAACCCCTCCGCAATAAACAGGGACATCTTCCACTAGATCAGGTTGCTCAGAGCCCCATCCAACCCAACCTGGAATATTTTCAGGGATGGGGCATCTACCACCTCCATGGGCAACCCGTGCCAGTGTTTTAGCTGCCTCATTGTAGAATGTTTCATCCTATCTAATCTAAATCAACCCTCCTTCAGTTTAAAACCATTACGTCTTGTCCTGTCACAGCAGGCCCCACTAAAAGTTTATCCCCATTTTTCTTACAGGCTTTAGAGACATTTGTAGATAAATCTGGAATATGTATCATGCCTTGTCAACAGTGTATCAAATGCTAAAGTTGATCTATCATTTTATAATCCATTTCAAGTTTATATTTTCCTTTTCAATACTCAGAAGGATCTCATCACATAGATAGAAAAAAACATTTATCATTTTCCTCAGTACTTTTTATTCTGTAAATGCTCTTTTTGTTCTTTTATATTTTCAATAGAGTATTTTTTATCCAAATCAATTCTACTTCTCATATGAAGAGTTCATTATAAACCATAAATAAAAGATATGTTACAGTTTCCTAAGATTTTATGGGGTATATTTCCAAACCCCTTGTTTAAGCAAGACTTTTGAATTTATTGGATAGTGTACATAAGGTCAGTAAAATTAAATAAACATTAAGCTTTACCATAAAATCTTTCCTGTGCCACAAGTAGGTCAGCAATTTCTGTCGTTATTGATAACATTTTTTTTCATTGTTTCTTCTTGCAACTAATTCCAACACAGCTGTCACATAGAAGACTTGAGATGATAAATTTTTTTTGTTCTCATGATACTTATGATCTGTCTGAAGTTATATAAACCAAAAATACACTCATCTCTGCCTCTCTTTCTAAATCATTTTCTGACTTCTCTTGATTATCCACAAAACCATAGAAATAAGAACAAGTTTAAAAAGTGAAAAAAAATGAAAAATACTCCTATTACTCAACAAATCTCTTTCAATTTTTTGTGCTTTGAAGACACTGGGTACATATGACAAAAGATGACAGCACAGTTTCAATGGATTCAAGCAAAAGGTATATCTTGATCTCTGACACCCCTGTGTCATTTCAGTAGTGATTATTATAAGAATTGGCCAAAAGTTTTGAAATCCTTGTACTTCTCAGTGAGTTGTGTACTGCTTATATTTTTTTGCTTTGAATTTCAATTTCAAAATTTGTGAAAATAATTAAATAGAAAAAGTGTCAAGAGAAAATGAACATTCATATGCCACTGAGAATGAGTGGTACTGTGATTTCAGGTTTTAATTGCCAACATAGCATGCTGGTTTATCTCACTATTAATGAAGAGGAAAAAAAGGGTGTTTACATCAGGAAATGGAGCATGACAGTCCTGACCTATGAAAAGCAGTACACAGTTTTTAATCTTTAGAACAAAGAGCATTTTTGGTGCCATATTTTTGCTTGAATAGACACATTACCAAATACCATGTGATTTGCAAATCTGGTTTATTTCATCTGAAAAATCTCCCAGATCAGGAATGTTCTTTTTCTCTTCTAATCATTTTGCTTGGTCCACAAATTAAATGCGAGTCAAACCGCTCTATGAATATGCATTGAAAATTTTCCCGTAAGAGTTATCTGCAACTAAGAAATGTGCTCCCGTTCACATGTGAGCATGAGTGAATCTTCAGATATCACGAGAAAAACATAAAATCATACCATAACAGCTACTCGTCTGGTACTGATTTCATCATCTGTCCACCCAAATATTTTCTTTGGATTTCTTTTTCAGCTTCCTTTGGGATGCATATTGCAAAAACCTGGACACCTTATTCTCAAGAAAAGCTTTTTTGCATGTGTGCATATCTTGAGAGAGTACCCAAAGAAGCTTTTTGTTGTGTATGTGCTCAAAGGAAATAATATATAAAATACTTAGAGCAATGTTATATACTAAAGTGCTAATAAAACAGGTATTGCAAATCTATGAAATGCAAGCGTATATTGAGCTTCTCAAAAAAAGAACATGATAATGCACTAGTGATCTGATAATTTCAAATGTCTTACTAAATTTCAGGGCAGCATTGGAAGACTACAGTTATTACTCAGCTCCAATGCTTTCAGTCAGAGTGCATTTGATTGAGGGTCAAACAAAACAGAACTTATCATCATCATAGAATGACTGATTACCATAACACCTGACTTGAAATTTTAAAATAAAAAGACTATTTAGGGTCTGGAAATTGTTGAATCTGTGTTTTCTAGCTCTGTCTTCAGATTGCTGAGGATATTTCTTTATTTCTCCTTCTGCTCCCATTCTGGTGCTTTTCTGTTTTTCACTCACTCTTGCTTGTTTTTAATGCATCACAGTCTGCCCCATCTTGCTTCCACTCACATCTTTTAACCTAATACTGTTCCCCCCACCCCATTCTATTATTTCCTCTGAGGAAAAGTAGGAAACTTCAAGTCTCATCCCCAGCACAGGACAGGAAAGGAGTGCAGAGATACATGTTCTCTACTAGAAGAAACAGAATTCTGAAATGGTCT
Source organism: Amblyornis subalaris (assembly GCA_018881555.1). Lineage (NCBI taxonomy): Eukaryota > Metazoa > Chordata > Aves > Passeriformes > Ptilonorhynchidae > Amblyornis > Amblyornis subalaris. The sequence continues at coordinate 547,795 of JACAXG010000072.1, forward strand.
GAAAAAAATCAGCATCTATCTCATATGTGCTGACTATAAAATATTTGCATGTGACTCGTTTCCCAGCAACAATACATCCTGGCAAGCAATGATGAATTCTTTTCTTTTCATGATTCAATACAAGTTTTTAGTACCTCAAATGAAGCCTCTCATTCTTCATAATAAAATATAGAGAAGAGGAATAATAAAATAGAGCAAGATTTGAAGAAAGGAAGGATGATTAATTTTGCCCTGTTTACAAATAAACCCACCATAGAGTGTATTAAAATTTGATGTGGATATCACTGCTCCTTAAAATTTATGACTCCACACTCCCTATTGCTCCCAACGCAATGCATTTGAACATAAGAGTATCAGCTATTAAATTGTCTGACAAAATCATGTTTTAAACTGCAAATTTCTGGCCACCTAAAGCCTGGCTTTAGACACAGATTATAAATTTGCAAATATTCTTAAACCTATGCTTGTGAATATGCAATGAGAAGACCCCTCCAGTCATTCAAAATCCACTTCCAAGCAAACAGTTCCAGCTCTGATTCCTAGCAGGGAAAAGAAGAACCTAAAGACCCTTACTATCCAAATCCTGTGTTTCAGGTACTCAGACCACCAAATCAGAGGAGATCTCTCATCACATCATGATAGACGGACGGATTGGAAAGAAAAGTCGTGATCAGACTCCCACTTGAGGAAGGAGGTGAATAAGAAAGACAAAGGGACAGAGATAGAGGCAAAGGGGAGGAAGGCAGGGAGGAAGAAATAGAGGGAAGAAGATAAAGCATAACAGCAAGCAGAGATAAGGCTAATACAGATAACAGCAAAACAACCTACTCCTTTTTCAGTGTTTGCAACCCCGCGGAGGCCAATTCTGAGAAGATCGTAATTTTCAAACAAGGGGTTGATCAGCATGTTCATGGGCTGCGAACAGGCCAGCTTGCAGTATAGAGGAGGCTGGTGAGGGAACAAACAAGAGATTTGGAGCAGTAGGGAACCGGGAGGGAGGCCAGCCAGGCATACTCTGCACCATCAGCCCTGACATGTGGCCATGACTGCTTAAAGAGTAAAAATGCGGAGGAAGAGAAGTTAAGTAAGGCCATGCCAGAAGAGTTAGCTCAGCTAAGATCTGTCACCAGGAATAAAAATGATTTTGAGGCAGAAGACAGAGTGTCTGGATAGGAGCTGCCATTGCAGTGGAGAGGAGCTGTGCTCAGAACATAGTCTAAACACCACAGAAAAAACAGATTGTAAGCATCTCAGCCTGGCTGACCCCAAAAACCAATGAACATCTCTGGCTTTGATCTCCCTCAGTTCCTTTAAAAGTTAATTAGGAATTGTTTTTAGTATTTGTCAGCCTTAATTCTGTATTCTGTAATCATCATGGTACAAGGCTTAGATATGTAAACTTCACTTAAATGTGTTAAATCTTAGCTGGTATCTCTCTCTCATTTTACAGAATAATTTAATCCCTTGTTGAAAAATTTTTTATGTTAAAAAGTAAGAAGATAGGTGTAAGGTAGAAATAACTACACATTTAGACTTCCAGACCTATTGCAAGCTGCAGCTTAATGGTAAACCTACAAGGAATAAATTTTCTTCATGCTAAAACTTGTACCAAAATGTTTTGTAGCATTTTAGAACTCAATCATAAAAAGACGTCTTGCTGCAGAATTAAGGTTACTACACGTTTACCCAGATAAATGTTTTATTGTCCAAGGTTATGTAAAGCAAATACTGCAGGCTGATAGTAGACCTGTAGCACAATCATTGGCTTTGACAATCTGATGCATGCATTGACTGGGTTTCATGATAGTTGACGTTGAACATGCTGCAATTTTTGGCCATTGCCAAATTAAAATGGAAATTTTGGATAGCGGAAAAAAGATCACACACCACTGTATAGCTGAAGCAGAAAAGGGGATTGTATCTGGCACTCTGACTTTTAAGACGCAGGGCATGAAAGTCTTCCAGGCTACCATTTCTTATGAAAATGTACTGACAGCAACAGTGAATTATTTAAACATTTATTAAAACACTTCACAACAAACAGTAATACATCAAGTGCTCTCTTCCCTTGTAGCAGCCTTATTCTAAGAGCGAAATTACTAGCCAAATGAGCTTTTAAGTATTTAAGATATCAATTTAGTTAATATCTAAAATATAAATTTCTTTAGAGCTTCCTAAGAAGTTCCCTTACTTTGTACGAACATCAAAAATGCAATATATCTGCATATATAAATATTGAAAATAATAAATAACCTTTTGGTTGTTGTACTACTTATGTTTCATAAGTGAAGCTGTGTGCGCATCCTGTAGCCTGTTGGGCACTCAGAAAAAAAAAGAAACAACACACTTGTAGTGTATTCTGTTAAATTCACGGAGGAATCAGATTTAATAAACTACATATTAATTTGTGTCACAAATATGGCTGAAGTAGGAGTTGGTGCATTCAGAGTTTATTTTGCAAAAATAAAGAAAGGGAGGAAAAATACAGCCTTAAAGCCTTTTTCTCTTTCTCACATTCTTGCAGAAGTTAAACAGCTATCTCTCAGGCTCTTTTCCCTCCATTTTCTTCACTTTGCTAAAAGCTTTGACAAGACAATTTTTTCCCCTAGATAAATGCTTTCATTTCTTACTCTCCCAACTCCCCACCTACTGTGAGAAAAAGTTCTCTATAAACAGCAGGATAGGGTAAGAACAGGGAGATATTCTCATATATGTCTTAACTATAATGTCATTTATTTAAAAAAAAGAAAATATTACAGCTTATTTTAATATTTGCCTTAAAAATTTGATTTTGTTAACCCAGAGTTTTCTCTAATCAAGTTTTTCAACTGAATAGAATACTCCCTTCCCTTCCCTTCCCTTCCCTTCCCTTCCCTTCCCTTCCCTTCCCTTCCCTTCCCTTCCCTTCCCTTCCCTTCCCTTCCCTTCCCTTCCCT